>CM068961.1:124645591-124659887 GCA_035128595.1 Eptatretus atami
ACAGGTCCCAAAAGTCAGTTATCCCGTTAAGTATAGGTGTAGTCAGATCCCTTTCGTTTTTGTCTAGTGGGAGAATCAAATACGTACGTTGCGACTTCTTTTAGTTTGGTTATTAAATCTTTACATCTAACAACCAACAAGCCATATGCATGACCCCTCGGCCAGTCACGATCCACCGCCAACCGGCTGCACTACCAACGTACCTTTGCAACGTTTATACTGTTACTCGTCGAGTGTGGGCCCACGTGGAAGGATTGGGGGAAGCCAGTGTTCATACTACTGCCGGATATGCGGCAATGATTCATCAGTTTGACCCGCGTGGAAAGAGCGGTTGGGGTTTCCCAGCAGGGGCCAAGGCCCCGCCCGGAAAGGTGGCCGTAGGACCCTGTCCATGAGGGGCGGACAGCGAGGCATTTTTGCCAAGAGCCCCTCCCCGAGGTGGGAGGAGATATATTCCGAGACTCTCTGAGTAAGGAGTTTCACGGTGGTTGGGTCAGCCAGTTTTTGGTTCACGGTGTCTGTGAGCAGTCTGGTTCGTTCTTCACGGTGACTGTTACGGGGAGAGGAGTTCTGTGGACCCGACTATTCGCCACGCGAGCTCTGCATGAGCCACGAGTCCACAAGTGCGACTGGGACAAACCGACGACCTTTGGCAGGTGCCGCACTACAGAGCACCGTTTCCCTCCGACGACCAGGTACCCACCGACTCTGACCCCCCCCCAGCTTGTTCTCTTTTCACAGCTGCGAGGGTCAAATAAAGACTCTGGGGTTTCCTTTCTTTTTGTGTGTGTCTGCGTGGTGGGCCGTCTTTAAGTAGAACTGAGTAAGTGTTTTTGCTTATTGTATATTTCCTGCTTGCATATTCGCGCCAAGTCTTGCTTTTGTCTTTATTTTACTGTTAATAATTTTATTAGAAATGTTCCCAGTCCGTTTCTGTCCCTTCTTACATTGGTCTTGCATGGTCCGGGTCTGAGTATAAGCGGGGTTTCATCCCGGTAATCGGTCTATCATAGCCGGACGTCCTGGGCAGGCCCCGCTCAACTGCAACGAGCCGGAAGGGTCGGTGGCAAAGCGGTAGTCGGTAGTGTGAATCTACCGCTCCCAGTAGAGTAAATCCGGTTCGACCAGGCGTTCCGAGGGCGTGGCTTCCCTGTAGTTTAAATCGCGTAGCTACTTAGGTAAATTGGTTTTGACAAACAGACCCTACACTACGCGATTGAGATATTGGCGTCCACGGTGGTTCATGACCCGCCAGCTCACGGAATTATCTGGAGCGACGGCCTACAATTCGCGAGAGGTGGGAGACGGAGTAACCTCCCCACCTAGCGGTCGTTCGCCACCGCCGGCCGCAACAATATTATCAGTCATATTGGAGAGTTTACAGTACGATACTTACGCACTGTTTAGTATTGTTACTGGCCGGGGTCTCGGGCGCCAACCGACCGCTCTGAAGGAGCGCCGCAAGTCGAGTCGGCCCGACCGATCGCCCGGAATATAGATCGCCGCCGGATAACTCCGAGCGACGGGTCCTTGTACAAGAACCGAAATACGCCAATCGGCAGATCAGTGGGTGGGTCGATTGCCAATCTTCAATGTACCTAAATACCCTACGTGATCAACTACCGGGGTATTCCACCCTCGACGGATCTCGTACGGAACAAACCGCCGAGGCGAGCTTGTCCGTGCGCGATTCCGAGCGGCGTAATCGCCGAGAACCGGTCCAAATGTCCCCTATTACGGCAAACCAACGGCTTTCTAACTCCCAACACACGAAATGTTCAGTCAATGAGGGAATGGACGAAGCGAGCAGGTTTACTTTACACAAGGACATTTATTATAATGAAACACTTGCAATTAACAAGCAACAAAAACTACAACGTCTATAAGCAATTTTAATGTACAGTCACTTACACGTTTTACTTACGGGACTCGGCGCCACAAACATTCATTCGAAAGAAAAGCAGGAAAAAGACCCCATCAAAGGCAATGGGGTCAGACTGGACCTCTTGGGTCTTTATGGCGTGGGACTTGCAGACGAACGAGTCCCACGAGACCGTTGCAGGTTACCTGCACCCTCGTGGTGTCTGGCTTGGGCGACCCACGATGCTCCTTCCCACAGCAGCTAGCGTAGCCGCGGTCGAGCTCGGCCTTCCGTGTGCAGGCGAGCTCTCTCCGGCACTCTCCACACGAACGCGCGGTTTGCGCGACACAGCAGGCAAGGCTGCGCCTCCAGCTCGCGTCTTTCGCGACGCCCGGTATTCCACGCAGCTCCTTGGCTTCTGGTTCCTCCCGACTCCCCAACTGCCAAAGCAAAAAGCTTACTCCTCCCACGGGACTCCTTTTACTCGACTTTCACGAGCTCTTTGGATTCTTTTCACGGGACTTTCACCGCGAACTTTTCCACGAACTCTTTTTGGATTCTTTAAACAAAGAAAAGATGTCTCTTTATCCTTTGCACCCCTCCCCCGCACCGGCGTGACTCATGCCCTCGTGATCCACCCCCCGCTCAACCACGGGTGGAGGGAGTTGTTGACGTCACCGCAGGGTTCTTCTTCTCTTCGCAGAAGGGGGAGGGACGTCTCATTGTTTCTTTCCCTAACTATTAAATCGATCGCAGCGCATCTAATCGATTTCAAAAATTTAAACATGGGAGGTGAGCTATCTAGGGAACATGGACTAACGACATAGCTGACTAAGGGAACCTGTATGTTGTGTGCGATTGAATTCCAAATTCGTAACAGTATTATTAAGCATCGTCCATAAACTATAGAATACAAAACACCTGAGGAATCGCACAATAACCATGAGATTTGATTCGTACCCACACCATTCCCAAATCCCACAACATTAGACATGTGTGGAGTTAACATTGTCAAACTTCTTTCCCCATTCGTTTCCATCATGACCAGAACGCTGGGCTACGCTACATCAGCTGAACACTTTCCTCCAGTAAAATAAAATATAAATCAACTTTGCTTGGCTCAATACCAGGTTTAGATGAAAATGTCTCAGAATGTCTTACCAAGAAGTTCAACAACAAAAATATGCATCAAAAGGACAAACAAAAACAACACAAAAAAGAAAAGGGCAATACCCCAGGGTGCTCACCTGGGAGAAGAATTATACTGACGAGGAAGTCAACGTGGGACAGTCAGCAAAATGTACCAATGAACCAATGTCATGGGCCTGATTTTTTATGTCATGAACAAACTTTGGTGCATCGCAGGTGATGAAGTTTGTGGTCAACTTTCATTGAAATTAGAAGGAAAAAGCAAATACCTATTTTGGGGAGGGTCAAACCTGGACCCACGTTGACCCCCTTAGACCCAAATCTTTTTAATGCCATGAACAAACTTGAGTTGCAACTTAGCAAATATCATTTTAGCCAAGGTTGGACACAATCCCATCAGCAGTTTCAGAGTAGTAGCTGCAAGTGCTTATGGATGGACAGACGGACGGACGACAAGCTATCTCATAGGCTCCCCGGAACTACGTTCCATGTGAGCTAACTCGATATCTACAATTACAAAGCAATCACCAAGGGTAAGCCTCCCCAGGGGCTTACCCTTGGTGATCGCCCCTGACTTTCCCTTGGCTCGCAATCCAATGATGACCATATTTTGTTCGGACCACCAAATGACCTTGTGTTCAACATTTTGGGTTTCGAGTGCACATGAAGAAAATGTGTCCCCATCTGCCATCTATCCATAAAATTCAACGTCAAGAAGATTGGAGGAAAAATGTTCAAGTTCTCATCATTTGTTCATTCAGCCGCAATCCGAAAAGGAGGTCAAGGACACAAATCCAACATCAGGTTCACAACTTCAGTGCAGGTATGCTATGATGTTGCAAGAACACCTTGTAAGGCGAGGCGGTATTTGAAATTCCCCATTGGAAAAATTGAGCAATGACAAAAACTGCGTTTTTTGTTTTTTTTCAGACCGCCGTTTGACCTTGATCTTTATCTCACAGGGGTTTGATGTAAAATAAGTGTAAATGCAACTTGCTCGAGGCTATCAAGAAAGGGCAATTTAGTTCTAACTGGACAAACTTTGGGCAAATTGTGCTGAAAAAGTATACAATTGGGTCATGACATTAAAAATTAGGTCAAGGTCAAAAACAACAACAACAAAAAAAAACAATCCCACATACTATAAATTCCCATTATTGATGAAAAATTTCATTCCAAAAGTCCCAACAGGCTCCAAGATACGCTTGGACATCGACAGAAAAAAAACTAAATGGTGGTTTCGTACTCCTAGAGGTGTAAGACCTTGACCTTTAACCCAGAAGAGTAAGATGTAAAATAAGAATAAATGCATATTGCCCGAAGCTAGCTACGGATGGCAATTTCATTCCGATCGACGAAACTATCATCGAGTTATGTTGAAAAATGTTAAAATTACTATCATGAGGTCATGACCTTAAAAATTACGTCAAGGTCAAAATACATGATGTCAACCCCACCGACTTTCCATTCATCATTATTGATGCAAAATTTCATTCCAAAAGTACCAGCAGGCTCCATTATACAGCTCGGAAATTGTGTTGGGAGTGCAGGAAGAAAATAATCAAAATAATAATATTCTAAATGGTGGTTTACTACTCCAAGGGGTTGAAGAAACTTGTGCTACCATTAAAAATAAGGGACGCTAATTGTTGAAACAAACCCAACAGCATTAAGCCTTCCCCAAGCTAGGGGGAGGCTCAACAAACAATATTTGATGAAGAAGCACACCTGGTGTTAAGAGTTGTGCCGACAGGTGAAGGGGAACTCAGCACAACCTTCCATTCGTTCCTCGTTTTTCAGATTGACTGCATTCACCAGCCAGTGTGTGTGTGATCCCATTCTGTTTACTATTCTTCCTTCCTCTGATGCTACCACAATTCCTCCTCGTCCTCATCCTCACATACTCTCTCCTTTTGCTGCATTTCCCCTGCTGTGGCTCTTGGCAGGCGATTTCCAGTGAAGATCTTGGTAGGAAGGAAACGGAATGTTAAAGGTCATTTCCATTTATGATAAAATCACGACCCCTCGCCCCATATCTTAAGGTTTCGAGCGAGTCACACCTCGTCCGGCCAACTTCCCTCCACAAAGTGATAACGTTCGGTGTCTCCGAGGGACACGTGTCACTCCTCAAGATGGTGGTGTACTGTTGGCGAGTAGTAATAAAGTGAGTCATAAACGGCAGAGGTGGAGAGAAAGCAGAAACCAGATCGATGGAACACTTGCAGCCGCTGATGAAGGTATTCATCAACCCCTTCATTAGCATTAGTTTGTGGATGTTAAAGATCCCATGGTGTCCTTCGCAAAGTGTTGGTGAGCTCTCGCCGGTACACTGGACCATTTATAAGTTCCTGCTCTAACCAACAGCAGCCATCTTTGAGCAATGATGCAAACCAGCAGGCCTTGTTAAATGAATGCATCCTAAATGATTGAACCCTTCATCAAGTTGTCATCCTCGGATGCTAATATGTCCAGGATTAACGAACACAACAGGTAGTTCTTGCACTCTCTATCGAGTGCAGCCTGTGGCTGCTGGTTGCATCATTGGTTGGGACGTGGCTATACCGCTGATGCAGTGTCCCCTTACCAGTACACTGGTGCTCATTTTGCCGACCTCGGAAGGATGACAGGCTGAGTCAACTCCTGGTGTATATTAATTTCGCGGCCAACGGGGCTTGAACTCAGGACCCTGGGATCCCAAGCCGCCACCCTAACCACTAAGCCAACACCAGGCTAAGTTCTTGCACTTCCTCCGATACATGCTCCGATATCAAGATATTGCACAAAGTGATAAGAGTTAGAAAGAGGACTCACAGCTCTTGGCAAGCAATGGCACCACATCCCAGTCATCTCCATGACACAACCTTTTGGCATCTGCTCCATCATGCGTCTCCTTTATTTTCCTTTTGGTTTTACAAGTAGTGCTGGTGCCGTTCAGATATTTCTGTACCCTTGGCATGGGGTTGGCAAGGTGTTGGCACACACTTGAAAGTGTTGGCAAATGCTTTCTCTTGATATTCATCTTTATGCCTGGAGTGTCTTTGTTTGCTTGTTGCTGCTGAAAGACACATGGTACAAGGCAGGCTTACAGAAAAACAAGTTCGAATTGCGAACATACCCCGTGGGAGTTCATTCGTACAACTCTCAGGTTAGCGACAGCACGGACGACAGATACTTTTGAAATTTGGTAAGATTTTCATCGCATCAGAAAAAGAAATCAGAACACTCACAAGAGGAGGCTAGTTTCATATCATCATTTGAGCTTATTTTGCTTGGGCATCGTCCAGCTCATTTAATTCATTTTTTTAAATAACAATTTTAAAGAAATGGGCCGAAAGGCCGTTTCTCGGCCAGGCCGGAATTGCACTTTGGCTCAGTTAATGCCTGGGGAATGGTCTCCAGAATATATCTGTAAAGGTTGGTTTGGTTCCGTCCACTAATAACGAGAAATAACAATTTTAGAAAATGGGCCAAAATGGGCCGTTTTTGGCCCGAAAGGCGCAATCGACTTTGGGCTCAGTTACTACCTGTGCATATGTGCCTAGTATATGCCTGTCAATTTTCATTGAATTCTGTTCACGAATATGGAGAATAGACATTCAAATGAACTGTACACAAGAAAAGAGAGAACGCGAGCGGCGCTTCGACCCCGTGGGGTAAAAAGAAATTGATACATGGAAGCATCAGCACGCAGAGACGGGGAGAAAATAATACACCCGAGTTGGTTTGACGGTCAGCTCGGATACAAAAGTTGATGCAACCAAGTGTTAATCAACCTTAGCGACTATGGAAAGTGAAAACAGAATTCAAATTGAATTGAAAATAAACGCGTGAGGCCGCTCGAAGCAAAAAACTCCATATTCTAGGAATCATTCCCAACATCATTATACAATTTTCAAACCCGCGTTTATGGCCGTGAAATAAACACTCTAAGTGTGTGCATTTAATGGCTGTATCCAGGACAGAGCTGGACCCCCTATAAAAAGGACCCTCAGGCCACCGAGAAGCTCAATCACTTGCTGCCTGCACGTCTGAGTGGCATCACGTGACCAGCCAGCTTGCTGTCGGATGAAATTCCCTAACAAAATCTTAAAACGTCCGTTTTTCACCGGAATTCTTTCAGATACTTGTAGAGCACATCCCCAAACCATCTAAAATATAAGCATTAATCTCACAGACGCTACGAATAAGCAGTCCCTCAATAAGACAGGTTACGAGGTGAAGCAGTGAACGGAAAGCATGTGGTGTCCCTTCCAGAGTCTCACTGTTATTTGAATTGAATATATTTTCCTCATGAAAAATGTTTCTGAGCGGATTTACACAAAAATTATCTTCATTAAACGTGTAGCTACATCAGAAGGTCCCAAAAGTGAAAACAAATCAACTAGAACTTAAGACAGCCTCGTTATATGGCATGGAATCGGATAGAAGCCCATGGAAGCTACCCCTTGATTCAATGCATTCCACACAGACCGAGGACATAAACATTCAATTTTCACAAAACTTGATGCAACCGAGTATTAATCAACCTTAGCGACTATGAAAAGTGAAAACAGAATTTCAATTGAACTTAAAATAACCGCGCGAAGCCGTGTTGATGTCAGCGGACCTCGTGTTGCCCAATAAACGGGGCCAAACGACAGAGGTAACGAGAAACTAGTTGGTTGAATTAAATCTTCTTAATAATCCCTATTAAACCCATTATGCATTATAGTCGTCCGATGCTTCCTTATAGGCCATTCGACCAATCGGTCATTTTGTACTTTATGACCCTGTAACCTTGATCCCGAGGCGAAAATGCGAAAAAGGTCTCAGACGATCTATAGAGAGCAACTAGTATTATCATCGTGTCAAGTCAGAACTCGATCGGCCGAGACGTCTCGGAGGAGATAGAAAAATAAAAATTGTTGACGGACGCACGGACGGAGGGACAAGGACAAAGACAGAGACAGAGACAGACGGACGGATCTGAGGACATCGAACGGTTATATTAGGTCAGCGAGCTGACCTAACAATGGTCTCACATGGATCACTCACCTTGAAAAAACTGAAATGATGTCCTTTAAAACTTCTTTTCCCTTGATGGACAAGGACAGCATAGAGCAAGTAGTATATTGAAGGCCCATCTGGTTGTGACATGTGGGGGGCGAAGATTCAGCTTTTCAACATGTGGGAAGTTCTGTGGATAAATAATCACGTCATTGGAGGTCAAAAGTTCAAACACCATTTCAGTCCAAATCAGAAAGTCATTGCCGAATTCTAACCAGGTGTATCGAGCATTTTAGAGGTGAAATTGGTGATGTAGTGAGCACCTTGTGGAATGGTGCTTGATGAGGTCTTAAATCAGAATCAAAAGTCACATCTGATTGTGGAAGTGTCCTGGTGTACAGGTGTTCCAGAGAAGGACAAATGTACCTTTGAGATCTTTCCCCCAGTGACACAGCAAAATCTCTTCAGTGTGAAGGTGAGGACGTTTGGTGGGTCGTAAATTGTGGTAGCCATTGTAGCAGGTCTCCGAGTTACACCTGGAAATCATCACCACAATCCCATTAAACGTGATCATGACATTGATAAACATCACTGAGGGTTCAGGTCACATGGTAATCAGTCACCAGAAAACTTTTTTGTTTTTTAAAGACAGGTAACTTTGAGAAACGTTTCCATTGTTTTAAAGATTCTTCCCTGCACAATGAATCGGATTGGATCAACATCTGGAAAAACTATAAGGTGGACCCACCGTTCACAAAAATAGGCATTGTCTCCCAACAGGTAGTTTGTTCTTGTAAAATGACGAATGGACTCCTCGATACCTGAAACATTCTGTGGAAGGACAATGAAGAGGTCAAAGGTCATGGAATTAGCACACAATAATTGTGAAGCTAGAGTTAACCCCCCCCCCCCCCCCACCTCCAGATGTATTGAATTTATATGTACACGACAGTCCATTTGATTGTATCAAGTGGTCCCACTATATCGATGGCAAGCTTTTCCCACGCAGCGTTAGGGAGCGAACTGGTTGCAAAGGTGTAACCCAGAGAAGACAGTTGTTTTATCATGCATTTGGCAAGTAATGCCACGACTTGATGGCAACTTCCACGTGGGAGTCCATCCCTGGCCACCAGTAGAGGTCACACGGCCTTTGTTTAGTCCTTACAATACCTTGATGCATATCATGAGCAAGCTGGATTAACTTGGGTTGAAGTTCTGTCGGCACGATCACACGGTGAGTGCCCCGAATCAAGTAATCCTTCTGTGCAGCCAGTTCATTCCGAATGCAAAAGTAGGGAAGTATATTTGGGTCAATGCCCTTCGGATTGCAAGACCATTCTCTGAAGACATATCCTTGCTCCTTCTGTAGAATAAGGATCCATTGTAAGTTTCCTTGAATTGTTCCACAAGTACAGCAACGCAGTCACCGTACAGTAAAGCCACTATTTCTACATCCGGTTTGTGGTAAGGCTCTGTCATAGGGAGTGGTAACCAAGATAAACAGTCTGCAGTCACATTTTGATGACCAGGTTTGTACACAATTTTTTAGTTAAACGACAGTAAGCGTGCAGACCAACGTGAAATTCTCATTCCAGCTCGACCAAGACCTTTCGAAGACAGTAGTGTGGTCAATGGATTGTGGTCTGTTCGCAGGATAGATTCTGACCCCAGAGGAAGTACACCATTTCTCCGTTGCCCAGACGCAGTCGAGTACTTGCGTTCGCACTGTGTGAGCGTTCGTGAGAAAATGCTAGTTTCCTCTGTAGAGTCCTCATGAAGTTGAGTGAGCACTGCTCTGAGTCCATAATCAGACGCGTCTGTGATCACAATGGCGGTCAGAGTAGGGTCAAAGCAAGTGCAAGGCTGTTAGCATTCAATTTTTTTACCCTTTCAAATCGAGTGTGTGCAGCCTCGGTCAAGGAGAAGTCAGTATCCTTGCACAGTAAGGCAGGAAGTGGCTCCACGACTGTCGCATAATTTGAAATGAATTTGGAGCACCAAGAAGTCAAACCCAGAAAAGAACGCAGAGCAGATGCATCCTTTGGGGGTGGTGCTTGTGCTACTGCCACCACATGTTCGGTGTTTGGGCTCATGCCCTTTTCTGAGATCACGTGACCCAGAAAAGAAAGTTCAGCCTTCCTAAAATGACATTTATCATATTGCAGTTTTAAGCCTGCTTGATCAATACGATTCAAAACAGCTTGAAGATGTTCCTCATGTTTCTCAGGAGACGAAGCTAACACAATTATGTCATCAGGGTAACACTGGACGCCCTCCTGGCCAGCTAAGATCTGTGACATCTTCGCTGGAATGCTCTGGGAGTAGAAGCAAGACTATAAGGAACACGGCAAAAACGGAAAAGTCCCTCGTGAGTGATGAAAGCCGTAAGGTCTCTGATTTCCTCATGCAAGGGCACTTGATGGTGTGCACTCTGAAGATCAAAAGTAGAGAACATTCTCGTTCCCCGAAGTTCTGCGGCCAGGAGGGTACCTCCTCAATATGTGGAAGTGGATGACTGTCTATTACGATCGCCTTATTGGGTTCACGAAGAGCCATGCGCGGTCGTGTACCTCCTGTTTTCTTATGCGTAACGACAATAGGTGAAACCCAGTTGGAAGAGTCAATTCTCTCAATGATACCCGCTTCTTCAAGTGTTTTCACTTCTTGCAAGACAGCATCACAGACAACAGGTCAACGGCAAAGCTTCTGCTGGATTGGCACCACATTGTGCCTTTTCTTCACTCTGTGTCCAAATCCTTTTGCATAGCCCAGAGTTCGTGATGTTAGGATTAGATGTCTGCCAAACCGATGTTTGATGCACAGAGGTAGTTAGCACTGATGCAGGAGTAACACATCCATCCATGATCCATCCATTGAGACCATACTCTGTGCAGAGCATTGGTGCTGCCTAAGCAATCTCCTTGGCTATTGCACACAATACTGGACGGGTCGTCACTCCGACACAAGATACTAGCAAGCTGGCACTCATTTTGCCAACCTCGGAAGGATGACAGGCCGAGTCAACCCCACCTGGTATAAATTCAACAGCCGAGTGGGATTTGAACTCAGGATCCAAAGATCCCAAGCCCACCACCCTAACCATTAAGCCAACACCAGGCGAGTAACACATCCATCAACAATATTCAGTTTTGGAGCAATGAAGAGGTCCATGCCGAGTACAGGTGTTCCAGAAGGCACAATTAAGAAATCAGCAAGCACAGAAACATGGTTGTGTCGCACCTATACTTGAAGACAACCAACTACAGTGATCGGTATTTTTTGGGGTAAGTCACCAAGTGCAATTTTGGTACTGTAAGAAGTGCATTCTTGAAATGCTCCAGGTAGGTAGATCTTTGGTATTTGTGGTCTTTACTGCGACATACTTCAGCAAAATGTCCACTTTTCACACTGCCTGCAATTTACATTATTTTGCAGGATATCTGATCATTGGCTAAATGCACTGCAGATCCACAATGATAACAAGTACTCTCTTGTGTACCTGTCGAGCTTGTGAGAATTTTGAGTTTGCAGGTTCATTTGATGTGTCCCTGTGGATGGGTCGCGTCTCTATTGCCCCACACTGGTAGTGCTGTTTTGTATTTACATCCTGAAAGGACGTCGACGTGCCGCATGGAATCGTTTTTGCTTCTGCCATGGCTGATTCGATTTGTCCACCATTACGAGGGCTTTGTGCAGTGTAAGCTCCGGTTCCAGAAGCAACCGTTCACGTTTCGGAGCTGTAAGGGTTTTTCCACGGGCTGATCTCGTATCATTTCATCAGAGAGGTTTTACTAAACTCACAATTAACCACAATCTCCATGTAAAGCAGCAATGAACTGAGTAGTCGATTCACCCAGCCTCTGTGCTCGTTGAGGAAACTTATATCGCTCGAAAAACAACGTTCACCTTCGGATGAAAAAGGTTGTTAACGCACCGACAGCAGCAGAGTACGTGTCCCCATCAACTGGGAGGGTATGGAATAAACGCTGCCCTTCAGTTCCTAAGCAGTGTATAAGCAATGTGCGCTTCCTCGCATCAGAAAGTGCATCGTCACTTACCGCCAGCATGAAGTTCTCGAACATGCGCATCCATGAGGTAAAAGGTATCGAAGGCTCACCTGGACTTGTTAAGAAGGAAGCAGGTGGTGTAAGAGCAAGGTGAGCCATCCTCGTCGTCATTATGTCGTGTAGTAAAGTCAGCCAACACGTAACTCCTTTAACTCAACCGTTTTTAATGGCGTCTCCTGCTCCACTCACTCGACAGCCCGCTGACGTCACTCAGTTCCACCTCATCAGTTCCGGTTCATCATACATTCATTAATATTCAAGTAACTCCCAAGACCACACCACCATCTCGAAATCACAAACAATATTTGTATCAAATTAAACATCGCTGTGCTGACTTTATTCATAAAGCAAAGGCGGCAAAATGGTGGTGACCTCGCAGCGTGACTGATAAATACTAGATATGTGCATGAAAAGGAAGAGAAAGATAAAATGGATCACACTTAGATCTCCCAGATGTGGAATAATGAACCTGGTAAAGTTTAAGTTCATAGAAATAGATAAAAAACAAAAACAGAATGGATAGAAGAGGAAGAGGAGGTGAAGCTCTCACGTATCATCTCGCTGCACGGCATCCAAGAGAAACACGAGGAACTCGTGCACGTCTTCCTAATTACCTTGAACAAAATGTTGTGCAATACCTGCAACCATTCAAACAACAATCTCTCCAAACAACAATCGACATGATCTTAAAATCCATTTATCTTAAAATCAAAGGAAAATGTGAATTAAAACTGTACAAGGAGAACAAAAAAACCCCCAATAATCAGTTTGTCTCAAAGGACATCAATGGGTATCTTATTCCCATATTAAATCATACGAGCACATCATACCCATGATTACTCAAAATAGGTATTTTCTCTTTTCTCAAAAAACTACACACACAATTTCAATGAAACATGACCACAACCTTCACCACCCGTGATGTACCAAAGTTTATCCACTGCATCAAAACCTGTGCTCATTAAGGGGTCTACGGGGGGGGCGGGGGGAGGGTTATTTTTGTAATATAATATTTATAACTAAGGAGGGGCTGTACACAGACATTGTGCGAGATCTTTCACGAACAACAGAATTCCCTCCTGGGGGAGTGGGTATTTACCAGTAAACTAAAAACATGGAATGAAAATATTTCAAACTTTACACCCACAAAGATTTGTGGGAAAAGGCGGAGAAGGATCGGTTTCATTTTTCATTCTCACACCCTCAGAATGATCATTTGTAAACCTGCAATCTAAAAACGGTCAAACAACTCCCAGGATGGAGGGTCTTGGTGTGAGTATAGGGACTATGATGGAGTTGTTGTCGATCAGGATGTGTGGATCATTATTCATGCATCAATGAATCTCCCTGTGACGTTTCTTTCCGGTGCACACGAGCTAGTACTGCAGTATACGATGATAACTCCACCAAACACCGTTAATGATGGTGTTGCACTCTCACCGGGGCACATTGTACTCACTTTGGAGCCGTGAAATGAAGGGCCATGGAAGGAACGGTGCCCTTGTGTCTGACATCGCCTGATGATGTGTTGGCGCATCGTACACAATGTGCATGATGAAGTGTGCTCACCTGCACGTGATAAAAAACAAAAACTTAATGATCATGCCACTGAATGATTATGGTTGTAGGGTAGAGAAACTAAGTGAAGATATAGATGAACAGGGCGAGGTACACACCATCATCGCCAATTGACTCCCCGACAGCAGGTAGTTCACCAAGGGTGCTGTGTACGTCAGATATTGGAGCTTGGCGTTCAGAAAACAAGTGTTGCCACCGTTCTTCAAACCTGCCCCAATGCCTCAAATTCCTCACCACTGCAAGGAGAGCTCACCCGGTGTGTGAAGGTAAGGTGTGGGAACATGTCTCCCATTGTAATCGTCATCTGCAGGAAGCAAAACCCAAATATGGTAGTGTTGGGGAAAAATGTTCCTCTTCAGACAAATGGCCCTTGGTTCAGTCTGACTAGGTCAAAGTGTTTGTTTTTTTTGACTCTCTACTGCTCTATTATTTAATTGTTGAGGCCTAAAACCTACTTATAATCTTGTCTTTCTTTGCCACTTTGGACATTTGTTAGTTCTTATGCAAGTACAAGGTGACCGGGCCGATAAGCTGTACTTTCTGTTCTTTGGTATCAAAAAAAAATCCCTCTCGACTCTCAAATGGTATTGTTACGGCTGTGGAAATTTGCAATACACCATAAAGGGTCCTCAGGTGAGATATATCGATAAGTTCA
>CM068961.1:124664791-124675694 GCA_035128595.1 Eptatretus atami
CGTGGCCGATCGCACGCCGGGCGGGCCAGAATTCGCAACAGTGGTGTACATGAGTGTGGGATTCAAATCCACCTCGGTCTCCAATTAAATTCACGGGAATCGGTTCAGGGGTGAGTGGAGCAAGCGACCTGACTCCACAAAAAACCACGAGCGATTCAAAATTATTTTTCCAGCGGATAGATGGCATTTAAGGCGAGCGGGGAGCCCGGGGGTATTAGGTATGTGTTTGAATGTAGAATCCTGGTCCGCAGGAGAATAAGCCCGAGCCAGGAATGCTGAATGAGCAGGAACAATTTCCCCAATCGAAACCCGAGCCCGAATGGGCGGCGGCCGGAGCGCGGTGTATGACACTAATCCCTCCCTCCTGAACCCTCCCGAATCCTGCCGAAACGGACTCACCCAAGCGCATCCCGACACGTGGCCCAGCTATTGCTCATGCTGGCGGGAATAAACAATAAAATGGATGAATGGAAGCGATACGCAAAACATGCGGGTGAGATGCAGCGAATAGGTGGCCCCTGCAGGCAGGCCATTAATGGGAATGGCTGACGGAGCGAAACGTCGGGCAGTGAGGAGCGCAAATGGCTGGCTCCACGTGTTGGAAGCGAACCGAGCTGGGAGGAGTGATCGGCAGCTCCGGCCGACGCCGAGTGGAATGCGGGGGGAATCAAAAAAGTAAGACGCGGAAGATCAGACAAGTATCGATGAGTCTGATCATAAATAACGAAGGAGGAAAAGACGAGGGCGCAGGAACCGCAAACTTAATATAACATGCAGGTGACTGAGCATTGGCAGAGACACCGCGGGATGAGGGTGAATTAGAGAGGGTTAAGGACGAGAGCAACACAATTGAGGTTGTGGGAGGACGATATGGGAGGAGCTGGAGGACTGTTAGCGCGTACCGGTGCGAGCAGCTGGAATGGCTCCTTCGGAAGGAGGGAGAGCTATTTCCCCTTGAGGGTCAAACGACAGGTGGTGGGTGAGCATTGAGAGGTGAGGGGGCGAGTTCCGCGGACGGGTGCATGAGGAGCTTGGGGGGTATGGAGGCCGGGGTCCGCTAGAGGTGAGCGATCCCAGTGTGATTGTCCGGTGTGTGTGGGATAGGTGTGAGCGGAGCCGTGTGTGAGTGGTGTGGTCGGAGTGTGCTGAAGTGGCTGCTTCCCAACCGTGTGGGAGTGACTGGTGTGAGTGGTGTGGAGGCAAGTGTGACGGAGTGTGTGCTTTCCAGCACGCGTTGTGAGGGGCACCGGGATGGAAGGAACCGTGTGAGTTTTGAAAGCGGGACGAGTGAGTGAGCGCCGAGTGGAGAGGGACGGGCTGTGTGGAGCGGTATGTGAAGGGAGATGAAGTCGGGGCTGCGGGGCAGCAGCGGTCTCCCGGTGTGAATGATAATGGAATGGTGTGTGAGGCGTGTGACACGGCAGGTGCAGCGTGGGTCGATGGAGACGACGCGGCGAAAGATGACAAGGCGGTAGCGGCATAGCTGTTTTGGAGGGACCGGCGCGGGTTTACCAGCGGGCGAGCGGAGGTTCGTGCGTGCAGGGTCGAAGGCGCACGTGCGCTTGAGGGAGATTAAACCGGTCCGTAAACGCCGCGGTGGATGTTGCGATCCGGCGGACGGACAAAGGTTCGGCGGATTAGGATTCGGACGGCCGGGTTCTCCACGAGAGCTTGTGTAAGGCTCACGGCAGAGCACATGTGTGGTGGGGTACCCGCTCGAAACGCGAGGCTTGTTTTTTTTGATGCGAAGGTGACGTCATTGGCTGCACGTTGGTTGGGTATCGGCCGGAGGGTGAATCCCTGCGGATGTGGCGTCCAGGACGGACGAGGTACAAGGTGGGAAACAGCTGCGCATGAGTCACGGGCAAGGGACAATGGTGGCGAGCTGCGAGTTGCAGCGCTGGTGGCAACGTGTTAAAAAAAAAAAGAAAAAAAGAGCAGCTGTTCGGTTTTTTGGAAGAAGAAAGTGAGAATCTTTTTGTGACAGGATTCGGCAAGGGTGGAAGACCCCTATCTGGGGCACAGGATAACAACTAGTTAGGGGAGGGTTAGTGATACGCTAGACCGGCCTTCATGGGGCAGGGGTAAGTTATGGAGCCCGTGGAATGGTGAGGTCGAGGGATTTAGTTGGAGAATTTAGGATGGGAAATTGATTTTTGGGATATTTTGCAGAAGTGACAGACTGTGGGTGTTGCTACAGGGGCGTAGGCTTAGCTACGTAGTGTTAAAAGGAACGTGCTGTAGTTTAAGGGAGACGAGGGAAGCACGAGATTAGTTAGGGGATTAGCAAGCAGGATGGCAGAGTTCAGCGAGTGTGGAGTTGAGAGGCGGAAATGTGTAACTTGGTGAGTGAGTGAGGCCAGGGGTTGAGTGAAATGGAGGATTGTGGAATGCATCGTGGATGAGTGATTGGGGGGAGGAGTGTCCCAAAGGGATCCGGGGTCAGTGTAATGTGAGTTAGGGGTTAGTTCAATTGAAATATGGAGGTTCGTGTTTGTTGTTGGTGGGGAATAGGTCGAACCTGTTTTGAGGGGTGCAGGAGCCTGTTGAGGGTGGGACGTGGCTACGAGGGAGTTGCTGAGTGGCGGTGCCCGGGCCGCGGGTAGCTCGGCCGTGGTAGGCAGGCATGGGGGCGGTAGGCGTAGTGGCCGGGTGCGCGATGATGCGCGGTGGGCGGGGGATTGCGGTGGGGAGTGTCGTGGGAGGGTGACCTCCCGGAGGGGGCCGGGAGCCAGCTGCCAACGTGAGGTTTCAGGGGAGTTCCGATGGAGGGCGCCCGTGTTTGGAGCTGGTAGGTTCGGGCGTGTAGTGACGGGGGTGGCATAGCTGGGAATCGGGCGAGGGTGTTCTGCAAGGGAGCCACGGTCAGCAGAAACGTGTGAGGGACGGGTGGAAAATTGGGGCAAGGCAAAATTGTGAGGCACAAAAGCGACGGGATCCTGGTTGTTTTTAGAAACGATAGTTTAAGCGAGAGGCGCTTGTTGAAGCCCGGGGTGTTTAAGAGTTAATGGATAGGGTAGATAGAACGTAGTACTCGCGATCATCTTGCTCTCCGTTGTGGCGGTGGCCACTTTGCGTCAGTGCTTGAAACTCTGAGGAGGCATCCTGAGGCTTGAGTGGGCCTTGGATGCTAGTCTCTTATCCTCGGGGGGAGTAGGGGTTGGGAGTAGGCTAGGTGAGGATAGGGTAGCCCGGACACAGAGATAAAGGGGGTTGCGGGAGAGTTATAGTAGTGGGGAAGTGAAGTGAAAAAAAAAAAAAACGATGTTATAAAGCATGAATGAAAAAATAAAAAGATGAGTTTGAATGTTAAAAGTGTAATAGTGGGTAGAAAAAAACGGTAGAATAAAATGAGGTTGCGTCTGAAGTCTTCAATCATTAACATATGAAGATGAGAACAAATAAGAAATCAATGTTGATAGATATAATTTAAGATTAAAGGTTGGTATTAAGAAAAAAAAGTAATTCAAAAAAAAAAAAAAAAAACAATAAGTGGGGGCTTTGGTTTTTGACAATTAAAGGGAGTGGGTAGGTAGAGGAAGGAGCGATAGGTGGGGGGAGACAGTAGGTGGTGAGCGCTTTGAGTGGCAGACCACCGCACTCTACCAATCACATGAGGCAAGTGCGGCATTTCATCTGCTGGTGTGTATAAGGCTGTGCCCGCATTCATGGATGGCTGTTTGCTGCAGGCTGTGCCGGCAGTTCATTGCGGTGTGTCTTGCTAAGGGCTTAGCATGCCATGTTGCTGTCGCAATTTGCATCCATGTTTGCTGTCTCTTTTGTCCGTTTTCTTGTATCCTGGGCCCACTTGTTCATTGTATGTGGAGATAGTCGGGCAGTTTGGGGACTGCTGTTTGGAGCTAGCAACACGGCTGCGTGGGGACCGTGCACGTGTTTTGCGGTCATATCATTCATTATTTCATCATGCACCGTTGTGTTCTATGGGTGTGGCAATGGAGCTGGCACGGACTGCGTTGCGCAGTCTGCGTTGGTTCATATGCGGTGCAATTGAGTGGCGGAGACTGGGCGTTTGCGCGTCTCTGGCAGTTATGTTCATGGTCATGTTAAAGGGGGCGGCCTTTGGACTGCGTGTGTGGCAGGGCCATTCCTGTCATTGCATTTTGCATGAGCGCGAGACTGCGTGCGGAGCCCTGGCTCCTGATAATTTTTCTTTGCAGAGTCATCGATCTTGGGCATGGAATAAGTGTATTTGAGGGTTAAGGTGTTACGTTGTGTATTGTATACTGGAGGCGCGGGCATGTGAGTACTTAAAGGCGGAATTTATTTAAGTCGTTGTATGAGTGGGTTTGGGTTTAGTTAGTTCTCAGGCCCGTAGGTTATTTATTTTGGGGAACGAATACACTGAATGTCGCACTCAGGGATCGAGGTTAAAGTTAATGAGGGGAGACTCAATGATGGGAAGAAAATTTGACGACTGGGAGAGTTGTAAAAAGGGAGGGGGTATGATTGTTACGGTGTGGAAATTTCGCAATACACGCATAAAGGGTTCAGAGTAGTTATACGATAGTTTCATGTGTAGTTGCACCACCATGTTGTTTAGAGGGATATGTGTTGATATCGCGGGCTGCGACGCTTAGTTAGATTTTTCTTTATCTACTATGTTATTTTGGACCATTGCCAAACTCCACGCAACAAAACGCCACATCGCCAAGCTCACAGCTCAAACCAACATCCGCTCTTCGCCTACCCGTTTAGAAGCCATCCTACGCGGACCGGTAAGAGGTTTCCCGACCACGGAACGTCGAAAGGATTGGGGCAGAAAACCAGCTTGTGAACTGTGGGGTTTTTTTTTCCGATTTTTTCCCGGCTTGGTGTGAAGGGGAGGTGGGTGGGGCGCTCGTCGATTGGTGGATGGACGCGCGTGTGACGTGGGGGAGTCGAGGAAGCTTTTTGGGAGGTCCAGAAGGGGGGTGGAGCGCGGGGCGAGCGAAGGGCGGAGCCCGCTCCAAAAGGAGCACGGCGGGGCGCGCTCTCGTTTCTCTTCCTTCTTTCTCCCTTCTTCGGCCGGCTTGGTGAATGCGTTCTCCTTTGGTAATTCTTTGGTGTCACCGTATGCTCTCTCCTCGTGACGGTTTATCCGCAACAACTCGCGTCTTCATCTCGTTGTTCAGTGCTCGTGGCCGGCGAGGCCATTGGTGGAGACGCGGAGGAGGGGCCGGGGGTGGGTGGACTGGGAGAGGGAGAGAGTGCGAGTGGTTCAACGGCGCAACAGGGAAGGTTTTTCTTTTTTTTGGGGCTTTGTATGTGTGTTTGTGGCTCAGTCCGACAGTTAAACTGATTAGTGCTTGTACTCTGTTTACGTCGGTCGTTTACTTTTGGTTCTATTTGTTAAATACGTGCTGATATTGTCAATAGTTGTAAGTGTATAAATGTGGGGTGTTGATGTATCATCCGTTGGCGTCCTTTCGTTCGTTGAAATGCACTTCTCGTGAATAATTAGTGGAGGGGTTGAATACCGGTAATAATACGTCGTGAGGTCAGGTACGGGCTGGGTTTATCATGAAGACGGAACGGCCGTTAAGGCGTTCGTGTCTAGGCTGACCTGCGGGAGGTACGATCGCGGTTTTTTAATAGCGCAGACTTAGTAGGTGAGTTGGGAGCAACCTCTGCGGAGGGTGGCCGATGGAGATTTGGGTGGTCGAAGACCCAAGTGATAGCTCCGGCGTTGTTCAAGAGGGTGACTTGAATTGTCCGTTCGGTGGCACGCGTGGATTTGAGTTACGTGGCGTTGGACGCGGGCGGTCCGCCAGAATGTCAACATATATATATGATATCATGGATTAAGACGGGTCGTTCTGGAAGCGTCGTTAGGCGTCGTGTCGTGGACATTTTTTTTTTTTTCGTTTTCGTTTTCCGAAATCGTATTACACATACCCTGGGCTATATGGTATGCTATTGCTTCGATACAAACTGTAGCATGTTATGTAGTGAATACGTCGGCATTTAATGTCGACATCAAGAGAGACGGAAAAGTTAGTTTTACCTTTGTGCTGTCATGGACGGCCATTCGTATTGTTGAGAGCTTACATCTTTCCGCATCGATTATCGAAAGATGATATAAGGTTTGGATTTATAAATACGTATCATTGCATGATGTTATATTTCAATGAAGAAAGAGGCACTGTCATTGTGATATACTAATTATTCGTGAACATTGGGCGATTGTTTTAACAATGAAAAGCTTACGAAAAAGATTTGTGTTTTAATTTGATGTAAACGTTTATTGGGAATTCTTCAAGTCAAGGTAATTTCTCGTGGAGGTAAACGTGCACGACATTGGTTGCGTTTAAGCCGATTTCTTGAATCGGATTTTAGAGACTGCTTTTTTCGGATGAATTTTTATGGACTCCAAGATCGCATTATAAAGGCCACACTGTCGTTATTATCATTATGAAGTTTAATGTATGCTCAGGGTAATATTGTTGTGCATTTTTATAGATGGCAGGTACGTCCGCTACATCAGGCTGGCAATAGGATTTTTTAGCTCTTTTTTTTCTTTTTTTTTTCAGAGTGGGATCCGTAGTATATGCGATCCGTCGTTGCGGACGTCGTTAAGCGGTGACTGTATATACTATATATTATTATTTCAATACTTTTATTTTATATATATATATATATATTATATTATATATTATTAAGTTTTCCAGTAATGGGTACATTGTGTTCTAATAGTTACATTCAGTTGTCGCAGTTTAAATTTTGCATGAGGGAAATAAAGAGACTGCCTCACTATGGATACGAGTAGAAGATAATATAACTAGGGAGCGAATTTATTGATGGGGTGTTCTGTTTCATTAAGAAATGTAAATGTTACATTGACTTCAAGTTGTTGGGCATTACACGTTGTTATTCTTTCTAATAATGAATATTAATTTAGGTTGTGGTTCAAGAAGTATTCTTATATATTATATTATATATATATATATATATATATATATATATATATTATATTATATATATCGGTCGGCTTCCGTAATAGGCGTGGCTCTCGTAGTGATAGATTATTAAACGATTGATGGTAAAGCTTCTGTAAATGTGACTTTGGAGAATCGAAGCAGATTTTTGTACGCTTTTACGGCGATATGCGATCTTACCGATATGTTTTTTGTGTACACATTTGGTACATTTTAGGTTGTTTGTTATTCACAAAAATACCAGTCTGTATTTTTTAAGTTGTGGCAGCTTGAGCATATTTGTTTCTTTATGAGAATTGACCGATAGCATAACGATTGTTACTCTTTTTAACCCAGGCATTCACATTAAGTATATTTTTGGCAAATTAGGGTGTGGGTTATATAATAAAGTTTTTTCGCACATATAATATTAAAGTCTCAATAAACGTATTGTTATTAAACTTTGGAATCTATTTAGTTTTTAATATACCTTAAGAAAGATTTTTCAATCAAGTGATAATTTTATTGGAGATTTAATTTTGGAAATGCGGTTTTGCTATAAATAGTTCATCATATAATTTATAATAACTAAACTGTTAGTGGTTTCTATGGTCTTTAGGAATTTGTGATAGCTCTGAAAAGACCTTTGTAGCTATTATGTGGAACAGCCATATATATGTTTGGCATTTTGATGGAGATGTTTGTTGCCTCTTTGTGAATGATTTTCACAGGCATTATGATCTTAAGCATACAATGATGTGTGTGATGTTTATTTGTGTAATTTGTAAATGATAATATGCAGTGGGCATTACACTTCCCAAGATGTTTTCGCATTTTTGTTTTTAAGCAAAACAATTTTGTCATCTGTTTGGCGCTGTTGTTCGAGGAATTTCATTTTGCTGGATTCATGTCCAATTTGTCAGGTGTGGATGCGATGTGGAGAAGTTAGCGGCACGCCTATCACGGTGATTACAGAGATGCTGCACACTGCAAGGACTTTGAATGGGAGGCTGATGGAGGCCTGATCGTACTATCCGAGTGATTCTTTAGGGCCTCGAATGGATCGTAAGTTTGGAGTGGGTTCGTGCTTGCGTCTGCTTGTAACCTCGTGAGGGCGTCTTTGATGACGATAGGCCAAGCGGGTGGTGATGTAAACCAGGAGTGGCTGACCATTGCTTGTGAAAGGGCAAATACCGTCTGATTCCAACTAATGATATGTCCCGCTGGAAGTTCCCATCTTGGGTGCTCTATCGACAGCATTTGATTTGCTGCAATAATCTGCTGATGTTTGTCCAAAGTTCCCTGGAGCAACAGTGGTGTGCAACATAATTTCAAGAACGAGTGTATGTGTATGGATTTATATTTACAATACGAATCTAAACTACTGGAATGTTTTTTTTGTGTTTCAGAAGTTGTTTTTTTTTTTGTTTGTTTGTTTTGGGGGGGGGGGGGGGAGATTTGACCAAAGGGGAATGATCGATTGCTGCGGCATGCTCAAAGGTTGCATTGATGAGCGAGCTTCTCTTACAATTGGCAATGTCATTTAATATGGTTTGTTAGAGTTTTCTGGTCAACGGACTTTGTTACTTTGTAATCCTCAGGTCTGGCTGCTGGGCAATCAGCAGAAGATAATGCTACTGATGATGACCGATGGGTTTTAGTAGCGGTGGAAGGTTTGCACGATGCTGTTTTTTGTTTGTGTGTAGTTACCCGGCTTTTGATGTCGTTGTGAACTGTTGGTCTTATGGGTTCCCTTTTCATTGTTATTTCAAAGGGCTTGTTTATTGTGTTTTAAGGTTTTGAACATTCCTGGCTGCTTCATTGTGGGCAAGATTGTTTGCAGACACTAATCTTTCTTGACTTTTTCTTCGCTAGTGAACGTGTTCCTCGTGCTGGGCAGCTGGCTGCCACCGCTCTGCGCTGTAGTCTGGTCTGTTCCATCTGTTTTGAAGTTAGTTGCAAGGCGCTGTTGGATGCACATCACTGCCGCTCCGTTTGGTGTGTCCGTACTAAATCTCGACTGAATCCACACGGCTGTCTTGACATTGCTAGCCCCGATATTCCACCACCCTTTTCAGCATCACCGTGGAGTCTCAGATTCTCCTCGCCACCTCTCTCCCCTCTCTCCATCTCCCTCCTTCTGTGTCATTTAATTCTCAATCCGGCCCCGCCACGATGTATGTGTTACTACCTAACACAACGTGTGTTGCCGGGTGCTTGTCTTGTTTTTCGTCGTACCTGGGCTGCATCAACGTGTTTGAGGTCCTGACTTTCCCCCCAAACGGGTAGCCCCGCACTTGCTCGGTGTCTCCGCCGCCTTCAATCGGTCCCGCGCCCCCCCGTCGTCGGCTTTCAGGCTCTCCGGCACGTCCCCCCGAGCTTCCAACACTCTACCCGGCCCGCCGTCCCCTGCCTTCCCCCCTACCCCAGGCGGCCGCGTTCGATCCCGCCCTGTCTCCCTTCCCCGAGGCCTTCCGGCGCGCCAATGCCCCACAGCTAGCCCCCCCAGCCTCTGCTGGGACTGCCTCGACCCGCCCCTCTCCGAGTCCCTCCAACCCCCGCTGCGCCCACGTCGCGACCCCCCGCTCCGGATCCTCGTCGGCCCCCACTCCGCCCCCAGCGCCAGCCACCCACGCTTCGCGCAGCACTCACCGCTCTGTACACCCGACCGCTCATCGCCCGTCCCCCCCATGCCGCACCTGCGCCGGTGCGCCTGCGCATGGGTCCACCCACCCCCCCGACCAGCTCACTCCCCCTTCTTCTGCACTATCTTCCCCCCCTGCGTGCTCCAGCCGGCCCAGTGGCTCTCCACCAGCCGATCCTTCGACATGCCTTATCCCCTCTGGCTGAGCCCACCCCACCGCACACCTTCCCCCGCCCTCCCGCCACCTGCCCCCTACCCAGCCCCGCTCGCACGCGATCGCCTTGGGCTCCTCACAGATTGTTCTAATGACGCTGAGAAAGCAGATTCTCTATACAATGGGATACTCCATGTGATTTTGTTTACATTTATAAATTCAACATTTATTCTAATCACACTGTGGCTGACAGGCGCCAAATGAGCACATGCGTCGTGTTTCAGGCATTTGGTGTCAAGCATGTGGCGGAGCGGAAGAGTGGGGTGTTGGTGATCTCCGCACATCAACACGTTTTGCATATTATGAGTTTTGCAATTTTTTTTGCATTCATATTATGCCACTGTTAACAATTTACCGATGGAAGACGCTTTTTAGGTTGGGTGGTTGTGTATCTTATTTGGCTGTTTTAAAAAAAATGGGTGAACAATCTCTTTATATATAAGTCAACCGAATTCTGTAGATCAACGAGTCTCTTTTTTTTTCTCAGTTACGGTTTGTTTAGTTAAAAATGTCGACTTGTAAAGTGTTGGGCAATGATCAAACGCGCTGGAGATATTAATTTTATTTCTTTGTGATACAGGCGTTCTAGTAATAGGACTGAGATTGGCATGTTGTTTTTTTCTTTATATATTTTATTAAATCTACAAGGCACATTATCCAATTCATTTTTAAAATAAAGATTCGAGTTGATTGTTGTCGTGTCCAGAGGAGTCATCAGGTATCAGGTATAGCCAAGGGCATGTGACTCATTTCAAGCTCCAAATTATTTAGCTCTAGGCTCGCCTGAGGACTGGTGGGTTGCTCAGGTAGTGTGGTGGCTGTGTCCTGGCTTGCCTTTTCTGAATGGCTGTGACTGACACGTGTGAACATGGTAATTTGTGTCTGTCGCCCTTCACGCCAGATGGAGAACATTTGGATTGAGCCGGTGGATGGTGCAGGACTTACCGTAGCCACCTGACGACTTGTTCCACGTCCCGGGTAAGCAATTTGTATGTCAGAGTGGTAATGCTCGTTTATTCTTTCAAATTTTGCACTTCTCTCACTAATAATGCAAGAACAGAAACTCAGTGTGGCCTGTGATTGAATGGGTCCACGTTGTCGATGGCTGCGTGCAGACACAGCGTGGTTCAT
>CM068961.1:124675719-124687498 GCA_035128595.1 Eptatretus atami
AAAAAAGAGAGAGATCGGAGAACGGTTCACCGGCCGCAAAAGGGAGGTTTTCTTCTTTTCTTGGGCTTTTGTATGTGTGTTGTGGGCGGCCAGTCCGACAAGTAGAAAGTGTGCAAGTGACTGGTGCTGTAGAATAATTGTCTTATAATTCGGAATTAACTCTTCGTCTTTGCCTTGGTTGGCTGTACATACATACATGTTTTCTTGCTTGCTTTTGACTGGGTAAATTACGTTCCGCCCTGTACCTGAGTGTTAATAAATGTGGCGTGTGTGAACTGTATCCCGTCGTTGGTCTTTGCCTTCGTTGAAAGTGCACCTTACTCGTGGAGCTAATTAGTGGAGGGGTTTGAATACTGGTAAATAATCACGTCGTCGAGGTCAGGCGATAGACCGGCTCGGTTATCAGCTGAAGCACGGAACGGACCGCTTTAAACGGCGGTTCGTGTCTAGGCTGCCTTGCGGGCGAGGTAGCGATTCGCCACGGTTAACTACCCCTGACAGGTATTAGGTAAGGTCGAGTTGGCGACAACCCTATCGCTGCGCGTGAGTGGCCGATTGGCGACGATTGTGGTTGAGGTGCCGAAAGACCCCGTGATAGCTCTCGCGGCCAGTTGTTCCGAGAGAGGTCTTCGACTGAATTGCCGGTCGGTGGGCGACGGTCGCGATTCGGTTCGCTGGCCGATGCATAACGCCGGCGGGCAGAATTCGCAACAGTGTGTGTCATTGAGTGTGGGATTCAAATACCTCTGGTCTCTCAATTAAATTCACGGGAATAGGTTCAGGTGAGTGGAAGCGAACCCTGATTCTCCACAAAAACCACGAGCGATTTCAAAATTATTTTTCCAGCGGAATAAGATGGCATTTAGGCTGAGCGGGAGCGGGGGTGTATTAGGTATGTGTTTGAATGTAAGAATCCATGGTCCCCAGGAGATAAAGCCCAGAGCAGGAAATGCTGAATGAGCAGGAACAATTTCCCAATGAACCCAGAGCCCGAATGGGCGGCGTGCGCCGGTGTATGAGCACTTCCCTCCCTCCTTGAACCCTTCCGAATCCTCTGCCGAAACGGACTCACCCAGCCGCATCCCGACAGTGGCCGCACTATCTGCGTCCATGCTGGGGGAATAAGACAATAAAGAGTGGATGGACATGGAAGCGATACGCAAGAACAACTGCGGGTGAGATGCAGCGAATAGCGCGTGGCCCCCCCGTGCAGCAGCGCATTAATGGGCATATGGCTGACGGATGCCGAGCGGCCGTGGCCTGCAGGCAGGCATAATGGCAATGGCGAGGAGCGAAACGCGGGCAGTGGAGCTCAAAATGGTGGCGCCACGTGTTGGAGCGAACGAGCTGGGAGGGAGTGGAACAGCTGTCCGGCCCGCGATGGAAGCGGGGGAGGACAAAGTAAGACGGGAGATAGACAAAGTCGAGAATGAGTTAAATAAAACGAAGGAGGAAACAGACGAGGGGCCAGGAAGAAACTAATATACATGAGGTGACTGAGTTGGCAGAGACACGGGAGATAGAGGGTGAATTAGATAAAAGTAGAGGAGAGACTACACAATAAGGAAGAAAACTAAAGACGAGCACAACACATCACGGAGGTAGTGGAGGATAAGGGGGCGAGCTCGTTGGAATGTCTCGAGACCTCGGTGCGAGCAGCTGGGTGGTCTTCTCCCAGCTTCCACGCACGACGGGGAGGGATCTGGTGCATCCCCTTTCGAGATGCGAGGTGCCTCGCGTGATTGACAGGTGGGTCCGGTCGAAATGAATGGTAATCTATAACGGAGTTGAGGCGGGGGGCTGGAGGCTAGATAGCTTGCCTTGACTACGTTTGTGGAACGGAGACATAGACGATTTTGGGGGGACTATAGATGAGAGCGTTCCGAGTGACAACCCTAATACCAGCCAGACCGCCGTATCGATCGTGCACAAATCCCCACAGCCAGTGGATTTGTGAGGGTCCGTAGCTGTGCGTCTGTAAGGGAATATGGTGGCGAAATAGCATCGCGATCTGCATCGAAATCTCGTCGCACTCCTGGCGCTGGTGTAGAAAAAAACGCGTTGTGTGAGAAGGGACCACATGATGTTTTTCCCTTGAGACCATGTCGAATGGAGTAAAAATCATCGGTTGGAGTGTGCAGTGTTAGCCTCGGAGTGGAGGACTGGTAGTGGGCAGACAGATGGGCCGTCCGCCAGGCTAGGCCTGGTGTGGTGGGATGGTAGTTGTCGCTGAAAGTGGGAACGTGTTGGTGTAGGAACATTGAGACAGCTGATGCAGAGGAGAAATTGGCTGCGTAAGTAGCGAGAGACAGCCAGTAGAGTGGCGGTGTGTGGAGAAGCGCTCGGAGTGTTCCTTGTGTGAGGTGAGGTCGCTTGTATGTGAGGGATGGGAAGGGGAGCTGCGCTCATGCGGCGAACCACGCCACACACTGACTGTTGCGCAAGAAGGTTGCATGGAGAGTGACCATCTCGAGGTGTGTGAGTCTCGTGGCACGCAGGAGTTTGATTGTCGCCGCGTTCGAGGTACCTGCGCGGCATTGTCCGACGATGCTCGATGTCACTGGCGGGACGACGGGTATGTGCGCAATCGACCGAGCCTTGACAGGTTTGCTGGAAGAGAGCGCACTGAAAGCTCAGACAGCGTGAACGAGAGAATATTAGTACAGAAAATTACATTATGGGAGAGACCATGACGGACAACGATGGCCCGAGGCGATAGAGGGGACGTTTGCACGTCTAATAACTGTAGATCGAGAGTCCGTGTGTACATACCCCACCAAACGGCGAGTCGCGAGAACAACAACGCCAAGGCAGGATCACAGGGCGCATGTGTAACCTGTGCTGCTTGTGTACGCTCACAATGGAGGGCTCTGTTGAGGCCACACAATGCACGCAAACGGTTGAGACGAGTGTAGATGACGAGACGCGAGTCGGGAAAGAGCAACAAGCGCAATCAGAAAGATGGCTTGTAAGCAGGAAATACCCCAACCAACGTCTGATCTCGCAGAAGAATAACAACATATTCTGACGTGCGTGGGTAATGGAAGTTCCTTGGTTAACAACAGTCATTGGGTTAGCCTCCACGCGAGCGTAGAGATGAGTAAGAGTACCTAATGGAGTCAGAAACTCAGCCACACGTGTGATTTTCGAGATGGGGTGGACACCCCTTCCACAAAAGCGAGGCTTGTTTTTTGATGCGCAGGGTGACGTCATGGGCTGCACGTATGGTTTGGAATCCCGGCAGGAGGGATTGAACAGCCCTGCGATGGTACCACAGGTTTAATGAGGATCAGTTGTTGCTCTCCGATGTAGGGAGGGACGAGAAGGGATGATCGACAGAAGAGCACTGACTGCATTCTCAGTACGCACGGCGAGTCATACCGAGTAGCGTGCTATTAATGATGGAGAAGGAGAGAGGTGGAGGGACGGGGGTTCGAAGGGGCATGGTGTATGCGTGCCACGTCAAGGTCCGTCTGATGTAGCCACTGTGCGCTCTTGCACTTGCCACTTCGATCAGCAATGTACGTCATGCCACGCTGCCGTGAATAAGGAAAAAAAAGCGATAGCATCACCTCCGCTGAGGATTGAGTTGGACCAGGATTTCACGCGTTCAAAGTGACAAGGGGTGGAAGTACCTCGCCATTGTCCCCTCCTCGAGCTCCAAGAGGCCGAGAGAAGCACACTACATACAGTTTTGCGCGGGGCAATGGGTTAGGTTATGAGGTACGGGACCGGTACACCTCCGGGATTGCAGTTAAGGCCAATAACAGGCTATGTCCTATATATAGGCATTTTTGGACTGAACTCGTTTGGTCAGGCTGCTAGAAAAATATCATTGTAGGCAGGTATGACGTAAATAATGACGTCATGACAAAACTCACCGTCGTATTTTAATGGCCGAAAGCTGGAGGATTGCACAGTTTGTCTCGAAAAAAATCTTAATTAAGCCTGGAAAACATCTCGATTCCATCATGGTGCTGTGTGTGCGTGTGTAATAACGACGCCAGAAATCAGTATCCAGCACCTGTGAATGCTTTCTGAAACTGCCTCGGAGGGTTTACCATACCCCCCTTCTCGCGGCGGTCTGCTTATCTTTTAAATAAAATCTCTGATGTGCTTCCATAAAAAAAAAAAAACACCTCCCAGCCTCCCCACGTCGGTTTCGATAAACCCCCCTGTGGGGTTTCGAAAAAAAGAATAAAACTAAAATATAAAAAAACCCATGCACGGTTATAAACCTCCACGTGATTTATTTCTTCTTCGAAAAAAAAAAGCACGTGATTTCTAAACCTGCCGCCCACCCCCCCCCCATGTTTCAAAAGAAACAACAAAAACGCATGATCTTTCAAAATAAAAAAACCTGAGCAATTTCAAAAATCACCATGAGCGCTTCTGAACCCCCCCCCCCCACGTCGGCATTTTCTAAAAATCCCTACCATTGCACATATAAACCTGAACAATGTGGTTATTATAAAAAAACCTCAGTGTTTTGATTACCACCCCCCCTACCCCCCCGTCCGTGATGGTTCCAAAAAAAAAAACCAAAAAACTCCCATACATTTCTTGAAAAAAACAAAAAACATTGATTTCTAAAGTGTCACCGACATGGTTTAATTTAGTTCGAAACCCAACGTGGATTTTCTACCCCCTTCCCCCCCCCTCATGGTTTTTCTTGTGAACTCCTCACCGCTTGTATTAAAGCCTCATTAAATCTTCTGAAGGCCCAATTTTCCTTCACACTCTGAACTCAGGAATAAGTGTTTGGATTTGCTTCACAACACGAGCTCTTCACGCGACGGGTCAATGTCCACATCGTCGTAAGGGGACAAAGTTTTGGGACGCGTGGAGGGTTGATGTCATGGGGGTTAGAGTCCGGGATTACGACCGCACTATTGAGGATGGCGGGGGGAGGGAGTCGTTCATCCACCGAAGAACACATTTTTAAAGTTTGCGAACAGGGAGTGAAGGAGCACAACGCAAAAACTGTAAACAAAGTTTTCTTTTTATTTTGAAACGACACAGGTACGTGTGTTGATCTGCAACCAGAGACGGAGTAGAAAGACAGACTCGCCAATGCACGGTCAAGTCACCATGACTGGTGTGTCCTTGGATCAAGTGTCATAAATCAAGCGAAAGTGGATGAATCAGACAACAAGATACACCGTTAAGGAGAAACCACATGGGAAACGTGACAAACAGTGTAATTACAGGGTCAAATGATTGGTAAAAACAAGAACATGGGCAACAATTGTGAGTACTTTGTAACAGAAGAAAAATAAAGTTTTACCAGGACGAGAAAACTAACCAGCGTATTTAATATTAACTACCAGTACGAGTTCCTAATTGTAATCAACGAACGTGAAGCTTCAGAATCCCACCGCAAATTGTCTAGAATAGAGACGCACACCATTCAATGCGACTGGTCGACCAGACAGGCACACACCATTTAATTGTTTGACCCCCACAAACACTTTCCAGATATTTCTAACCAGTGATATTTTCCAAACAGTTGGTGAATTGGACAGTGAAACGTTGATGAAAGACCATCAACCGATCCATGAACATGCTCAGCGGTTGCTTTCCTTATGAGCTTGTGATGAATGCAATTCAAGTGAAAAAATGGTTTGGGGAGTTGGGGAGGCATGACAGGTCATAATATATCCAGCGAACGAATAGGTTGTTGCTGCAGCGATCTGCAGAGGCACCAAGCAGCCCCGATTTGGAAACACCGCAGAGGGGACGGCGTGCGTTAAATCCTCGAGGAGCCCCCGCAAGGTCCCAGCCCTCCAATCCCATGAGAGTTGCTCATAAAAAAAAAAGAAGGACCGTCCCGTCGATCCGCACGGTGGGGGCCGAAGGGCAGGTCCAAAATATTTCAGTTGAAATCTCAGGGTATGTTGCTTGAGATTTTAGCCAACTCTGGACCCTGCAACCTGGCCAGGTTGCACCCTTAATGTGCAACTTACAAGGTGAACATTCGCATCAAAGTTTCTCTCTCTGGTTTTGCAATGGCAGAGAACCAGTCAGTGTCAATATGCGCAGCAAACCAACCAACGAACAAGAACCAAGATAAACGACAGCCAGTTTGCTCTCTGTTATCGGATGACGTGTGCTGACCACGTGACGCGATTCTTACTTTACAAAAACAGGCACAGGTAAAATGAAACAAAAGAAAAACAGTTAATAGAAATGCAAACAAAATAAATTAATTTTTTTTTAATATTATAATTAAAAAAACAAAAACACTAGGAGATGGAATGTGGGGTGGTGTGGTCCACAGCAGGAGGTTGGGTTCTGAGGTAGAGCTTGAACAATGAAGGCCCAAAGCACAATAATTTCTCTCTTTTTTGCCCCCTAAATTTAACCCAATCTCCCGCCACCCAACCCAAGTAACTCGACTCATTTAATCATCCATGCATCCCCACTACGTTGATTACTCTTTTACTGGGCAGCAGAAGCCCAAATCACACAATTGCTTGCACTCGGACATCTCAAGTCTTCTTCAAACCTTCGTTATTCCCCCTATATCTCTCTGTCGGCATCTCTGCACAATCCTGCTCTTGTCCACCCCAGCTCGGCTCCGTATTCCATTCGAGCCCTCTAGCCTATAGTGAGTCCAAATCCACACCTGGAACTTTGTGTTTGCGGTGATTAAATGGTGGCCGCTGAGGGCGAGAGTCAAAGGAAGAGGAGGAAGCTTTTCTTCCAGGACACTTGCTCACGTGTCCAGTACTGTCCACAGAACCTGGTCGGAGCACAGAGCAGTCACTCAGCACCATTTGTCTGGAAATGGAGCCGGATTCCCGGGTGTAAACAAAAACAAAAACGACGACGCCGAATGCCTGTCCAAAGCAACGTAGCCTCGAACACCAGATGTTCGTTCGGGCAAGTCAACCTGGTAACCCAGGGTGGCACAAAGTTCCTGGAGACGAAGCATTCGTTCCAGCTCCACGCCGACCTGGATCTGCATATAGTTATTGAAGGAAACGTGTACGTCATCATGTGTGGTGGAAATGCTTCCACGTCTTTTTGCAATGCCAGGGCAATAGCTCCCTGACCACAAACCTCTAAATTATTTCACATGTCCTTCAGTCAAAAGACAACGATGCTTGCCTATCTGCGTGTGAAAAAGGAAACCCTTCAGGAGATGCTACAACGATTATAGCAGCTTGTGAGGCATTTTGGTAAACAAGGGCAGAATAGGACGAGAGAACAAGGCAAACGATCAAACAGAAAAAGTGGTCACCGTGTCGCTGGCCTTGTGATGGTAGCTAGGCATGCACTCGGCTGGCTCCAATGTTCATGGGTCGCCACCGCCAGTTGTTTACTACACAGACAACATACAAATGAAGGGAGGCACCGCATTGTATTGGGCACAGTTTTGTATAATCATTCCACCAAAGACAACACAAAATGTACAGAATACATGGTGGCGTCTGCCTGGGCATTGATACATTCCATGGAAGCAATTTGGGGGGAGACTATCTGAACAGCCGGTGATCGACATGTTAACCACGTGGTGGCTTACATGTCAATAGCAAAAGTGTAAAGTCAAATGTCTGACATCCTTTTTATTCCCCATCAATATGTTCGAATTCGCACAGAGTGGATCCGATCAAGCTGAATTTGTAACATCTTTTACTAGAATGGAGGGCAAACGTGGGGATCACCGAAACTCCAACATTGAAATGTGGTGGAAATAGCACACCTTTGGTGGTAGCGATATTACAAATCAAGCGCTTCCTTATGATTATGGATTTGTGGGCCGAGAAGGGTATTCCCGCCTCCTGCTCGTTGCAACAAATCAATCAATTGAACATATCATTAATGCCAGAGACAAGGGTGATTGATTTGAAATAAATAATGGATTTACAGCGACCTGAAGGCACAATGAAGGTAGTTTTTGTGTTGGTACATCGTTTTAACTTGTGGCATACGCAAGCTACAAAATCTGATGGAAGGCGGTTTTGAATCCGGTTCAATAAACTTGACCTAAATGCAGAAGTGGGTAACCAACAAAAGCCGAGGCGGCGAGGCATAAACCGTTTCTCAGCGATCGACTATCCACTCATATGCTCCAGTACCTCGGCGTATCTGGCGACGATTGTGGACATGTGGCCCCCTCTTCTCGGACGACGATGGTAGACAGCTCCCACCGACGGGAGCAGCGATGGGGAGAGCGGGCCTGAAGATTATGTAAACCAAAACAGCTACAAAAAAAGGGAGAGGTGGCGAAGTGTGGGAAAACGGAGAAAACAAGCGCAGTGGTTTGGTAACCCGGGCAAAGGTGGGAACATGAAACCTTAGAGGAAGACAGCATGGTAGCCTTGAAAACACAGTATTCTGGGGTAACCAAGCAATTGAAGACTTTTTTAATTTTTTAAAATCGATTTATGAAATGTTGTCGAAGTTGAAGAAAGGTGAGAATGCCGATGCAGAAAGAGAGAAAAGAAACAAACAATGGGCACCACGAAACCCGAAGGTAGGTACAAATACAATCTTTTGACCAAGTATATAAATACTCCCTTCCCCATAACCGCCTGCCCGCAGCTCTCACCCGATCCGCAAAGCACGTCCGAGTTTCCTAAAAGCAATGGGCAAGCAGTGTTAGCTTGGGGCTTCGATACTAGGTGTCTCACCTGCCACGTCACAAACCTCGACTTCTGGGTCTGTGAGAGAAAGAGAGAAAGATATATATGCATCTATGTAAATAAATATATATTTTAAAACCATGAATACGTGAAGCACTCATGTTGAAGCGGTCACACTTTATGACCGGCAAAATATGCAGGAGGTCCAAAAAACTTCCAGAAGTTTACTACTGTTGATGCAGCGTTTTGATTGGCACACCACCTTATTTAATCGAACCGTTCGTTTAGCATGGTTCTTCGTGCTGTGTAGGTTATGTGTCCTTTGTGAGTCCTTAACAACGTAAGTTTCGCTGTTTGGATTGATTTTCAATCTTGTTGACTCACTCCCACCTCTGTACATGCACACTCCGGGGACAAGATTCCATACAATTTGCCAAAATTCCAAAAGCCAAAGTTCTTCAAACTGCTTGTACGTTAATCGCGCCTCATGTTACGATTCGTGTTCAAAAATATAACATTTCTCCTCTTTCTTTTTTTCCTTTTTCTCTTTCTTTTTTCATTTTCATGTTCCTCCCATTTTTTTTTTCTCCTATATATCTTCCTTTTCCATTTTTTCATCGTTTTACAAATGTTTATCTTTCTTTTTCAACATTTATCCAATTGAGAAGTCAAGTTGTTCCTTTCAACCATAAACTGAAATTACAGACCAGACCGGATGTGAACTATCTGCTTAAACCCTGCTTTTTGCTTCATGTGCAGAGTTCAACACAACACACTCTCGTTTTATCACATGGCATCTGTGAGCAGCCTGATCCTGCAGCTTGGTGGGACTTTTTGACCCATGTTGATTTCTGGCAACTCCCTCTTGAGTTTCAGCTGTTGGGACACGAGAGAGACTGAAGTTTTGTGGTATCGAAGGATTGTGCTGAATACATCGACTTCCATGTGAAAGAGAACCAAGTAAGTGACGGCAGTTTTTTGATCGGTCGGTGGAGGGGAGGGGGGGGGGGGAGGTAACACGAACATGGTGCTGGAGATGAAGCCGATCGAGGTGGCATATAAGGTCACCAGTCTCAGTCTGGCAACCCTGCCTTGCCTGGTGCTTGTTGGTTTTTGCCGATTCTGTCCCATTTAAAGGAGGCGTGAGACCGGTGAAGGTGGGACCACGACGGAATAGACAAGACCGGGCGTACACCGTAGGCCCAAACGGAAGGTTGATCTTCATAGTCGGGCGAGGTCGCGAGGATTACATCATTGCCACTCGGGGATGGTGAGGTGAAGGCACCAATAATGGGGCCAGGGGGGGGGGCAATCAATGGCACATGAGTCGTGTGGTTCCTTCTGTGGTTAAGTTGGATCCTTCAAGACCAGAGAGGGCTCGTTCGGCGCATGGGGACTTGCGGTGGGCGGTGTATGGGTCGTGGTTGGCATTCACGTTATGCGTGACATATACGAGGTCCCATCTAAAAAGTAATCGAGACTGAGCCTGCTGTGTGCTCCACTTACACAACTGAATGAATGGGTTTGCGTCAACAGTCTTTCGAAACATTCCAGCAATATATAATATAATATATATATATATATATATATTGTTTATATATATATATATATATATATTATTATATATATAAATTGGTGATGGTTGACTGTGCTCATTTGTGTGAATTTTTTTTATCAGCTCGTGCTTTACACCTTATCTAGTGCTGAGTTGTCGCACTATGAAGCCGGTGAGCCGAGAGCCAAATCTGAAGTTTCTGCCAAGCTTTATCAAACACACCTTCCGAATCCTTCGCAATTCTACTGCGGAAGAAACGATGTCAAGCGTACCAGGTGCATTTGATGGCAGCAAGAGGTTCAACGAGGGACAGGAGGAGTTAAGACGAATCCAGGTCTGGAAGACTCAACGAGCAGAACAGGCGGGACAACATCAAGCATGTGAAGGCAGATGGTGTGCGCAGGTCGATCGACTCACGGTGGGCGGTGATTGCTGAGGAACTTTCCATCCACGGACACTAATCTGGAGCATCAAATCACTTGAAAATTCTCGAATGCGCAAGGTGTGCGCAAACATGGTCCCCAGCTGTTGTCCGAGACCCCAGAACAGCAAAGAGTCACTGTCTGTCAGAATTATCGAGCACTTCGAGGACGATCAAGACCTACTCAGGAGAGTCATTACTGGCGATGAATCGTGGATATCGAAATACAATGCCGAGACCAAAGGCAGAGTCGTAGTGGAAAAGTCCGGTATCACAAGACCATAGAAAGCAAGATGTCGACAGTCGAAGGTCAATGGTGATGCTCATCGCGTTTTTTGATCATCAAGGGCAATCGTCCACTTCGAGTTTCTACCACAGGGTCAAACAGTGAATCAATACGTGTAGCAATGAGATCCTCCGGCCCTCATGAGATCAGTCCGGGACAAGAGGAGGGATCCTCTGTGGGAGAACAACGCCTGGGTGCTCCACCATGACAACGCCCCTCTCTACAGTGCCTTGAGCATTCCGACAGTTTCTAGGCGAGAGGACGTGCCAACTCTGGAGGCAACCCCGTATTCCGCCAGACTTTGGCCCCTTGTGATTTTTTCCTATTCCCACAAGCTCAAGGGGGTGATCAAGGGGACACGATTTCCTGTGTGGAGGGGCATCAAAAGGGCCGTGACGACGGAGCCCCGGAGGATTTCTCCAGAAGAAGCCTTCCGGGAATGCATCGAGCGTGGACCAGAAGAGGATGGACAAGTGTGTGAGACTGGAGGGAAACTATTTTGAAAGGGACAGAGATGTGATTTCAATATATTTTTTGGAATAAAAATTTCTGTGAAGTCAATCCCGGTTACTTTTTTTAAGACCGGACCTTGTAATGACATATTGCAGCATTATAACAGTGAGACCCCGCATAAGATCGCCCCGATTAACAATCGTTTCGTTATAGCGTTGGCTTGAAATAGCTTACTTTGCATTCAAGTATAAAACATTTTTTGAACTGTAATCATGAATGCTTTTAAATTGTATCTCTCAGTATTTACATTGCACGCACGAGACCTGAGGCACAAAAGTATCTCTGCCTGCAAATCTAGATGCTTGTTATCGGTGCCCTCAAGTCAATTTTAATAATGAATATGTAAAGGCAAGTGGAAGTCCAGCTCTCAGGGAAGAAACACTTTCAGGAATGTTACTTCTTGGGACAATAGG
>CM068961.1:124725788-124735945 GCA_035128595.1 Eptatretus atami
CAACTCGGACCAAACACAACTGCAGAGTCACGTCACATTTTGTTGCTTAGCAACAGCACAAAAATAAACGACATCCAGGTCTCTTATTCCGACCAACGGAACGTTTTTTCCACAATCTATTTTGTTTGATTTGATGATAAATTTACATTAAAAACTGAACAAAAGTTTTTAAAACTCAGTTAATCAGCACTTTTCGAGGTTCACGGGATGACAGCTCAGAGGTAGCGGACTTCACTCTCATCCATTTGGTGTGGGTTAAACTGCCAGTCTGACTGTAAACTGTCTTCCTGGTAATGTTCAGCACAGGGTGATGCATCAATGAGCACACCTCATCCTTTGGATACCACGTTAAGTCAGCTATCCCACCTGCTAGCATTCACCTAAGGACGTTAAATATCTCTTAAAGGACGTTATTGGGTTAAATATGATTTATTAATTGGTTTCAATGACTGAAGAAAACTGTGACGTCATGAAGTACAAACAATCAGATCAAACATGATGCACTCAACTTAACAAAGGTTTTATTCATAACACTCAGCTCCATTACTGGTTCTGTGTGTCACACATGGCCACACAGACCTCACGTCAAACCCGAGAAAGGGCGATACATCACAATTTATCCCCCTTTAATTACAAATCCAACCGGTCTGGATGTTTAGATACACGGGAGGACCGAGGCAAAGGAGTTGTTACAGGTACAGATTTAGGTGACATGGACAAATGCACCAGACTGGCAGCGGGTACAGGTACAGAAACTTTGGGCGGAGATGCATTACTAACAACTTCAGATGCAGGCTCAGAAACAACAGTTGCATTCTCGGACAACGGAACAATAACTGGATGAATCACAGAATTTGCATCATCCTCCAACTCAATATAACGCAGCTTGATCTGATCCACATGTTTCCTTACTGTACGCCCATCTTCCAGCTCGACACAACAAACACGAGTTCCTTCCTTGCTAATAACATTAAACCTCATGAATTCCTGAAATTCCTGACACGTAAAACATGAACCATTGTCGCTTACCAACACACTAGGTAGACCGTGAGTAACGAACATGACACGTAAATCCTCAATGGTGGCGGCAGAAGTGCTCGTCGACATGATAGAGCACTCAATCCACTTGGAAAATGCATCAATGACAACAAGGAACATTTTCCCCAAGAACGAAGCTGCAAAGTCAACATGAATCCTGGACCAAGGTTTGGAAGGCCACGACCAAAGACTCAGCGGTGATTCCGCTGGTGATGTGCTGAGCTACGTACACGTATCACAACAACGAACACAAGATTCAAGTTCAGAATCAATACCAGGCCACCAAACATGAGACCTTGCGATAGCTTTCATCGTAACAATACCAGTGGATACTATGTAGTTCAGAAACCAACTTCTCTCTTCCCTGCTTTGGCATGATGACACGTCGGTGCCAAAGCAAACATTCTGACTGGACAGATAACTAATCTCTACGACGTAAATATGGTTTGTACTCTTCTGAGTCTGGTATATGGGACCATTCGCCAGTCGTAACACAACGCTTAACTACAGACAACACAGGATCTCTGTTGGACCACAATCTCACTTGAGCAGCAGTGACTGGAAAATTGTCACTCTCAAACACAATCATAGCTAATACAAGGTCAGCAGGTTGAGGGGTATTGTTACTATCAGTGATAGGTACCAGCAGTTGACTCACTGCATCAGCACAATTCCCAGTGACAGGCCTGTAACGAATAGTATTGTTGTAGATTTCCGCCCGCCGGCGTGCGAATGACCGCGTCTAACCAATAGCGGTCGTTAGCCCACCGAACGGACAATCCAGTCGCAGCTTTCCGGATCAACGCCGGAAACCCAGCACGGCTGTGTTTTTAACCACACCACAACCTTGTCCGCACTCTACCCGCGCTACAGGGTCCGATCGCCAAATCTTCGATTTACCTAATTATTCGCGCGGGTAGGTTACCGAGAGATTGTACCTCAACGGGACCGCTTGGAAACGAGCGGCTTAAGCAGCTCGCTTCCTTTTGGGATAACCGAGTGGGGTATTATCGCGCAGCCCGTTGACCTGATCACTTTACCGGCTATTTAAAAACCAACTATATTCCGAGTGCAAGATGGCAGCTCAATTAAGGGAAGAGGACGCAACGAACAGGTTTACATTCACACAAGGACATTTATTATAATAAAGCACGTATGCAATTAAACAAGGCAAAACACGTATGCAATTATACAGCAACAAAAGCACGACAAAAGAACTACGACCGTCTATACGAAATGCAATGCAAACATTTACAGCACACAAAGCACTAACAATTTCCTACTTATTAGACGGGCCCACGGACACACGTACGCACACACAACACACACCAAGAAATGGTGGCAGAGGCCTTTAAAACGGCTCCAGCTCGGAGGACAGGTGAGCTGAAACCCAGAACCTATCTCGAACCTCTCCACCTCGTGTGGTCTTCAACTTGTTCGGACCCGGGCTCCAGCGAGAGTGAGCTGGATCTAATCGCCGTGAGCCGCAATCCTCCCCGAGCTCCCGCGATCCTCCCGCGCCTTCAACACGTGCTGGTGAGACGAGCACCGATCCTTCCCGTCGATGCGCCGATCCTTCCCGTCGTAGCGCCGCTTCCCCCAAGGAACCACCTCCAAGAAGAGGTCGATGAGTCGCACCAAGCGCCGGCATGAGAAATTCCGCGAATTCGCGGAATTCCGCAAATTTATCACCCAGGAACGTTCCTGAGTTAAGCACAAATCCGTTGACAAAAAAAATAGGGGAATAGGGGGGGGGGGGTCAAGTCAATTGTTGGGAGTGATTTCACGCCGCCGACGATCTTTATAAAAAAAAGTATTCCGAGGTCCCTAATACAGATTCCCTGCACTCTGCACTGACGTCATGCCAGATTCATTAACATAACATTCGGACCACCTCGCCGCATTACTCCTGAAACTGTCACAGCAGCATTAATCGAGCTAGAGGCGTGGTGTTCCGAGTGTGCAAGGCCAAGGTCGCTTCTAAAACATGGCCGCATTCAGTACTGCAGGCTGTCCCAGGATTGTGATGCTTGTTTGGCTGCACTAATTGACAAGACTTGCAAGAATTCCTGGAAGTGGGAATGGCTGGAGCGTATGCCATGCGGTACGGTGGCTTGTGGGGCTTTCATTCAAAAGATAGCCAGCCAGGAAAGGCTGTATGCACATGGTGCTCAAAAGAGATTGTTTATGGAGGACGTGGGTACAAGTCATTGAATCCCATGCGGAGAGCAAGAAGCATCGTGATATTCAGAGAATCCGGGCATCCAATTACAGTCTTCCTGGTAAATATAGCCTTGGGCTTTATACATGTACAGTTATCAGTATACATGTACACAGAGACATCTATGCTGTCAATGTAGTTTAGTGTGGTGTGGTGCACTTTCCACTACAGTAATAAATTATGTTAATTGGCAAGAAAGCCACAACTCAGAATTGGGTCAATCTTGTTTACCACCAATAGCACCTGGCAATGACTAATAGTCTGAGGCTTAGTGTAATCACTGTACCGGTCACTGTATTCACTTTCTGAAGCACGTATTATAATGGTATTGGCTTTTCTTTTCACCTTCGCAAACTTGGTTGCGAAGGTTATGTTTTGATCGCTGTGTATTTATTTATTTATTTATTTTTTATTTGTGAATATGTGTGTTTGTTTGTTTGTTTGTTATTCGCATAACTCCAAAAGTATTGAACTGAATCGCAGCAATTTGGTGGGATGATTGGTTATTATCCGAGGACCATTTGATTAGATTTTGGGAGCGATCGGGTCAAAGGTCAAGGTCATGAAAAGGTCACAAAATCGTCTTTTTACCATAGCTGGTCAATTTGTATCCAATTTGCATGCAACTAATGCCAAAATGTTCAGAATTCATGCCCCATCTTGTGATATGTGACATGACACAATGACGTAATAACCCTTATCAGCGGTTGGGAGACAAAGGTCAGGGGGGGTCACGACATTGCAAAATGTGCGGTTTTAGTCATAACACGGTCAATTCTTATCCGATTTGCATGAAACCAACACCAAAATGTTGACTGTTCTGTTCCCCACACTCTAATACCAATTACAAAATTAAGAGTACAAAGGTCAAGGTCGAGGTCATGAAAAGGTCAAAAATCGTCATTTTGCCATCGTGCGGTCGATTTTTATCCAATTTGCATGCAACCAATGCCAAAATGTTGTGAATTCAATGCCCAATCTTGTGATATACGATATGACACAATGACGTCATTACCTTTGTTAGCGGTTTGGGTCAAAGGTCAGGGGGTCAACGACCTTTATTATCATAACGCGTCAATTCTTATTACAATTTGCATGTAAGTAGATTCAAAATGTTTAGAATTCAATTTCCTATCCTGTGATGAGTAATATTTGACAGTGACTTTATTGGTGAGTTTAAAGCATTGGGGGGGGGGGGGTGTTCACTGAACTTATTACCTTCGCAAACTTGGTTGCGAAGGTTATGTTTTGATCGCTGTGTATTTATTTATTTATTTGTGAATGTGTTTGTTTGTTTGTTTGTTATTCGCATAACTCCAAAAGTATTGAACTGAATCGCAGCAAATTTGGTGGGATGATTGGTTATTATCCGAGGACCATTTGATTCGATTTTGGGAGCGATCGGGTCAAAGGTCAAGGTCAAGGTCATGAAAAGGTCAAAATCGTCTTTTTACCATAGCGTGGTCAATTTGTATCCAATTTGCATGCAACTAATGCCAAAATGTCAGAATTCAATGCCCCATCTTGTGATATGTGACATGACACAATGACGTAATAACCCTTATCAGCTGTTGGGAGACAAAGGTCAGGGGTCACGACATTGCAAATGTGCGGTTTTAGTCATAACACGGTCAATTCTTATCCGATTTGCATGAAACCAACACCAAAATGTTGACTGTTCTGTTCCCCACACTCTAATACCAATTACAAAAATAGAGTACAAAGTCAAGGTCGAGGTCATGAAAAGTCAAAATCGTCATTTTGCCATCGTGCGGTCGATTTTATTAAATTTGCATGCAACCAATGCCAAAATGTTGTGAATTCAATGCCCAATCTTGTGATATACGATATGACACAATGATGTCATTACCTTTGTTAGCGGTTTGGGTCAAAGGTCAGGGGGGTCAACGACCTTTATTATCATAACGCGGTCATTCTTATACAATTTGCATGTAAGTAGATTCAAAATGTTAGAATTCAATTCCCTATCCTGTGATGAGTAATATTTGACAGTGACTTTATTGGTGAGATTAAAGCATTGGGGGGGGGGGGTGTCACTGAACTTATTACCTCGCAAACTTGGTTGCGAAGGTTATGTTTTGATCGCTGTGTATTTATTTATTTATTTGTGAATATGTGTGTTTGTTGTTGTTTGTTATTCGCATAACTCCAAAGTAATTGAACTGAATCGCAGCAAATTTGGTGGATGATTGGTTATTATCCGAGGACCATTTGATTAGATTTTGGGAGCGATCGGGTCAAAGGTCAAGGTCAAGGTCATGAAAAGGTCAAAATCGTCTTTTTACCATAGCGGGGTCATTGTATCGAATTTGCATGCAACTAATGCCAAATGTTTAGAATTCCAATGCCCCATCTTGTGATATTGTGACATGACACAATGACGTAATAACCCTTATTAGCGGTTGGGAGTCAAAGGTCAGGGGGGTCACGACATTGCAAAATGTGCGGTTTTAGTCATAACACGGTCAATTCTTATCCGATTTGCATGAAAACCAACACCAAAATGTTGACTGTTCTGTTCCCCACACTCTATATGCAATTACAAATTAAGAGTACAAAGGTCAAGGTCGAGGTCATGAAAAGGTCAAAATCGTCATTTTTGTACAATGATGGTTGTTTGTTCACAATAAATAACGTATTTAGAAAAACAAAACTCGTGTGTGCTGAATGCCCCTAAAATGCCAGAAAATAATTTTCTTATAATGTGACCAGTTGTCATCAGATTCACTTGACACCGACACCCAAAAAGGTCAGGGAGTCTACAGAAATTGTACAATGTACGTGAATCAGTGTCAAACAGCAGGAAATTAATGTTTTTAAGCCATCATAAAACATATGAGATGGCAGATGTGGTATGGGATTAAATACCTCACAATCAACGGTTTCTGGGAGGGGGGGGCAAATGCAGCGTTGGCGAAGGTATGCGCTCTACTGAGTGCCCGTTCTAGTTTCTTATAATGTGACCAGTTGTCATCAGATTGACTTGACACCGACACCCAAAAAGGTCAGGGAGTTCATACAGAATTGTTTGTACAATGTACGTGAATCAGTGTCAACAGCAGGAAATTTAATGTTTTTAAGCCATCATAACACATATGAGATGGCAGATGTGGTATGGATTAAATGTCCTCACAATCAACGGTTTCTGGGGGGGGGGGAGGGGGAATGTAGGCGTTGGCGAAGGTATGCGCTCTACTGAGTGCCGTTCTAGTTTTACTCTGCATTGGCTTTGGGTTTTTTTTTTCTCCAGGTGTTTCCTCACCTTTTGCTACCTCTTGCACTGCTGCTTCTTACTGCCCCATTCCCTGTACACCGATGCCTGCTGTACCAATAGGTGACAGGGTATCCAATGCTCAAGCATGGTCCTTGCCTTCCTCGCACAGCATTCCCTACCATTCAGCCTTGCCCCTGAACTGATAAGCCTGGCCAAGCACTCAACCTGGATGCAAAGGCCCTTGGTCAGCTCACAATGGACAGGACATCTGCTTCCTACAAGCTTAGGTTTGGACTAGGACATACTGTACATCACCAGTTGATATCAGCACTGCAGAGGGAATACTTCTCTCTCAACATTGATGAGTCAACAAGCACAAACCATCAGAGGTCTTATGTGTCCTGGCCAGTTACTACAGCCCACTGCATAAGCAGGTCATGTGCAGCATCTAGGATCCCTTGTTTTGATCAAAGTGGACAGTGTCCTCGTTGCACCAGGAACTGGTTGACTTGTTGAAGAAGTATGAGCTACCGTGAAGAACTGCATTCCATCCTCATGGACTCCTGCTCAGTCTGCGGGATCCAAGTCAGGAGTCGAAGTTCGCATCAGGGAAAACAATGCCCCACACATGTTGGACATAGATGGGGACTCCTGTCACCATGCTCACAATGCGTCCAAGAAGCTGAGCGACCCATTCGACAACTTCGCAGAGCGCATGCTCTGACATCTACAATGACTTCAAGTGGTCACCTGACTTAAAGCAGTTCTTGCAGGAAATCTGTGGGCTGATTGGTGTCAGGTATACCATGCAGAGCGGTATGTCAGTCACAGGTGGCTTCTGTGTATGATGTCAGTGTTGACACTCTGCGGCTGTGGGATGCCTTTGTTGTCTTCTACTTTGGCTTCCTCTCTCAAGCTGATCGCACCACACTACTTGTCAAGGGGTTGTGGAGGTCTACCATCGCAGGCACGTAGACACCAAAAGCCAAGGAGAGAATACGCCAGATCCATGATGTTCTGAAGAAGAAGAATATGACCAAAGATGGCAAGGCATGAAAGGAGCGTATACTGCAGCGAATCTTCCACAAGAAGAAATTGATGAGACTGATATTGATGTTCTATACATCAGTGTTCCCCTGCTGAAGAAGTACGTCCCTGTTTGAGATGAAGCCATACTGATCCACAAGCTCAATGACCAGCAGGTGGACCTTGTCGCGAGTTCATGGCCTGCTTTGTCAAACCTGAGAAGCTGCCATCCTCAGGCAGAGACTTCAGACCCTCGACCTGGATGAGAAAGCCAACCTGCTACAAGTGAAGAAGATGTTTCTTGGAGTTGGTGTGTCTGAGATTGTCCACACTGCCATAGTGGAGATGGAGAAGTGCATGACTTCTTGCAGAGTGTGGAGAAGGCCTATGTGACATGTGGAAAAGTACCTCCAGAAGAAAATGCCCTGCATAATGCTGTCCTCAGAAGTGCCTCAGAAATTGATCCACTCAGCAGAGGGCACACTGTCAGCCAGGAGTAGCTCCTGAAGTTGCCACGCCTGGTGACAAATGTCCTTGCACCAGAGAATGTGATGCCTTTGAACTGGAGGTTCGGAGTTTCCAGATCGACTCTAGCCTGCCACCAGCTCAGGAAGATGAGTCTGCTCGCATCGACGACTGGTGGACCAAGGTCTTTGAAGGTGGAAAGTACCCCTTCTCTCAAGAATGGTGAAGGCTCTGCTGTCCTGCTTCTTCATGGGCCACAAGTTGAGAGTGCCTTTCAATCTCATGGGAGATGTCTTGGATGTCAGATCACACGACTAAACATGGAGACCTACAGCGCAGTGAGTGTCAAGTACAATCTTCGATCATCAGGAAAAACTGCAGTGGAGTACTACAGTAGGACTGACAAACTGCACAGTCCCATCGACCCTGTGCAAGAACATGGGGAGCCTACAAAACCTACAAGCAGAACTGGCAGACAGGAGGGACAAAGAAGAAGAAAGAAGGCGAGAAGTGGGTGCAGCTGCTCTCAGTAAGTTGACCAAGCGCAAGACCAAAGAACTGACTGAGAGGCTGCAAAGAAGGCAAGACTTTCCCACCAACGTGCAAGCAAGAAAAAGCAAAAACAACCTGAACCAAAAGACAAAGAAGTGAACCATGTTCAGTGGTTAGGCGCCTGTCGACATTATCACTCAAGAACTCACAACTAGTGGATGCAACAGTGTTTCCAATTGTGAACTTATTATGCAAACTTTTAGTGCAACTTTTATCAATTATTGTCAACTTATTATGCAAACTTATTTATGCAACTTGGTATCAATTTTGTCCACTTATTATGCAAACTTATTATGCAACTTGGTATCAATTATTGTCAACTTTGTTTAATTTGCTATAAAGACAATGAAAGAATATTATCCTACAGATTGATTCATGATTTGTACAATGAATTTTGACAACAATTTACATTACAACATTGATTAATAATTTGCAAGATGAATTTCATGTCTTCAATGATTGTCTTCAGTGCTTTTACCCTGTTAACAAGGACAACACTTACACAATCCTCTTAAAAGGGACCAGGAAATGCAGTAGAATGCAGGTGAGAACACCTGGAACCTTTACGTTCGGGGGCCTGGCGGCCCCCGAACCCGGCCTAAAAAATTTTTCGCCTCGGTCTTCGGCCTCGCGCCATCATTTTTTTTCAGCTAATTTTTTTTTAGACTCACTCTCATGCCTGCAAGCCGGGAACCAAATGGAGAACAAAGAGCTCACGAACCAAGGAAGAAGAAGAGCCACATTTCGCAGCTCGAGCCGAGCACCGGCTCGACCTTCTTCCAAAATAAGCAGCTCGAAGCAAAAGCTCTCCCGAGCCGCGAAGCGAAGCTCCACTGACCACCAAAGCAAAAAGCCTCCTCCCGAGCCAGGCGCAGCCGAAGCTCACTGAGCAGCCGAAGCAAAAAGCTTCCGAAGGCCTCAACCCTACCCAAGCCAAACAGGACCCGAAGGTCTGCTGAACGACTACTCTCTGCCGAAGCAAAAAGCTTACTTATCCAACTTCCGAACACGAACAAAGAAAAGATCTCCTCTTATCCTTCTCCCGCCCTTCCCCGCTCCACGGCGCTGACTCATGACTCACTGCCCTCGTGCTCCATCCCCCCGCTCACCACGGTGGGAGGGAGTGTTGACATCATGAGTCACGGGAAGGCAGGGTTCTTCTTCCTCTTCGCAGAAGAGGGGGCAAGGACGTCTCCATTGTTTCGTTCCCTAACTATTAAATCGAATCCGCAGCGCATCTAATCGATTTCTGAACATTTAAACAATGGAAGGTGAGCTATCTAGGGAACAAGCAACTTATCGACATAGCTGACTAAAGGAACCTGAATGTTATGTGCAATCGAATTCCCAATTCGTAACAGTATTAATTGAAACCGTGACAGCGTCAAGGCCTACCGCTGAACACGTGATGACGCATTGGTGCTGATTCCCTTGTTCTCTGAAAGCAAGGTGAAAGGTTTGTGATCAGTTTCAAGCTCAAATTTATGACCAAACAAACACTGATACATCTTGGTTACCCCAAACACACAGCCTGATGCTTCTTTATCAACCATGCCATAGGCTCTTTCAGCTTTTGTCAAGCGTCTGGAAGCATACGCAACAGGTTGTAACTTGCCCGAC
>CM068961.1:124763435-124786480 GCA_035128595.1 Eptatretus atami
AAAAGAGACGAGCAGGAAATCTGACAGAAGCCATGTCCTTGTGGAGAAATTAGATACGCTATGTGACCTTCCAAATCCTTAAACGGGCTGTTACGAAAGTCCCGACTCGAGCCTACTACGCAGTGGGGGGAATCACCCAGGATTCTCTCACAAACTCCACCGAGAGAGCTGAGGCCACCGGGAGCGAATAACTTCACTCCATGGCTCGGCTTGCAGATTCATACGACGTATGACGCAACTACGAAACGCCCATCAAACCCAATCACCCGACAAACGAAAAGCCACGAAAGGAACCCAGAAGTAACCCACGGTGTCTGTTGTCCATGACACACAACACGATTAAATTAAACTGGGAGGTATCCCCAGCGCGCACAGACACATTTGAGACCACACTGCGAGCGATACAACATGTACCTCCTGGTCAAATTTGCTAACGTGCCAATACCCACAAATTACCCTGGTGATCTTGATAGCGGTCGTGAGCTGTCCACAATACACTGCCAGACCACCAAAAACCCGAAACTATCAAGGAATTCAACAGTCACCTAGCAATCTTATTCGTGCGGCAGTAGCAATACCGACGGAAAAAAACCAATGGTAAGAAAAAAAGACGGATAAGACAGATCAGAAATAAGGTTCAACAAGAATCCAGTTTATTTTGCACAAGTGGGAGCGAGCAGTGAAAAAAGCGAGGAAGGGAACGTAAGACTACAACACTAAACGGGCACAGGGAAAAATAGGGATAAACAATTGTAACACGCATTGACTCAAGGAAAAGAGAAAAAGACACAGACAAACTCAACAAGACCCTGTACAAAATACACATCAAGGAAATGAACAAGTACTCAGCTGGCCCCAAGCATTACCAACTGAGAGAAGAGAAAAAGGCGGGGATTGCAAAGGAGTGAGGACATATATAAAGGACTCAGGCTAGCAAAGGAAAAGGTTCAGGGCAATGAGGTCTCCTACATCCATTCAACGTTGGAGGGAGAGTAACGGGGAAGAGATTAGAAAGAGCGGTCTGCGAATAGGCACGTGGAGAAAGGAACGATCGCAGAGTGTGTACTGTCGTGTTGCGAGTGTATGCTGAACAGGGAACGGAGAAAGGTGCCACAAGCAGAAAAAGCCCGGAGCGAAAGATGTGTGCAGGAAGGATAGCCCAAGTGTGAGATCCTACCAGCTGTGTCTGCTGGTGTACTAGGTTTACACTCAACTAATTAAATGATCGAGCCAAATCTCTCGGCTCATCTGCCTACATCTACTCGGAGGTGAACCCAATCTACTCGGAGGTGAACCCTAAATCTACTCGGTAGGTGAACCCTAATCTACGTGCGGGGAAAAAAACTAGGCTGAACCTTAATCTCTCAGGAGTAACTCAACCACTATTTATCTACTCGGGAAGAGTGAAAAACCTAATAACTACCTCGAGAACTACCACACTACGCTGTTTGGTTCCAATGAAAACAAAGCAATAGGCTAAGAGGAAATATTCCCAAACACAATTATATTGATGGGAACAAATAAAAAACAAACAAACGTCATTTAGCCGGAAAGACCTCGAAAAAAATAAGAACCGAAAAACACAAACAAACCCCCCTCTTTCACACCCGGTGTCGTGAGTGACACCATTTACAAACTGTGGTTTCTCTGACACCTGCACAAACACGGTGTGGCATTAACGAGGGGGAGGAGAGGGGCTTGTCACACATTCCTGGTCAGTCGTGTTAATTGAGTACGGACACACAGCTCTGTGCTAACAACGTTTGACTTGCTTGCCTCATCGACCCATAAACTCCAGAGCAGCACACATGCATTCCGCGGCCCTAGCTTCACTCCATGCACAACTCGCATCTCCACAGTCAATCTTTAGGCAACACTACCATGCCTTCATCCTTAAGAACCGCCAGGGTCCTTTATTCCCACCAACATCCAGACACACCTCGTCACCGCAACAATGACACCGTTTCGGCTCGCAACCATTTTTACTTGATTGGACTCACTTCATCCTGGGTCGACCTAACACCGATGTCTGCGTCATCTCAATCTGCACCTGAATGTGCTATCATTCGGATCTGTTGTCCGTTTTTCAACACAAACTGTCACAAATCTTACTTGTGCATAATTCAAGAACTGTAACTCAAACTTAACGCATCTCTGTCACTACTGCAGTAAGTCTTTAACACCTCGTAAATTTAGTTATCTGAAATATATATCTTCACACATTGATCAATGCTCTGGCTCCTTTAAATTCCACTCATGCAACCCATTACATTTCAATGTCTTCCAATTCTCATCTATCGAACGGGATCATCTTCCAAAGTGCTCCCTCGAAGAAGTACATCGACATTGTAATCCTTATCTGTCACTCAATGATCTCTTCATTTGTTAAGTCTCATCTCCGCGCTTCTGTATTGCATATTTAGGGAGTGTTAACATGATCTTCATCCCACTCCTCCACTGCTATTTTCGTCCGGGTGGGACCCAATCTCATTTATGCTTTCCATGTCTCAGCCTATGCAAAATCACAGAAAGGACATTCTATAGAGGCCTGTATAGTTCCCCCTTGGTTTCCTTCTGAGCTTTCCATCATTTCATCACTACGTTTTAACCTCCGTTTACTTTCTTCGTTTGAATCACTGAGCCTGAATTACTACATTCAGTCCTTTTTTACATCCGCCATCGAAGATCGGAGCGTTACTCCGTTTAATACACCACCCTTCTGTTTACGTTTGTTTTGTTTGTTCGTTTATCTATGCACATACGAAGTTTTTTTCAAGATATGTTACGAACAGCTTGATCTAGTTTTTTTTTTTCAAAATTTCTTCATTGAACTATTTTTTTCTTTTTTATTTTTTTGGCTGAGGCATCCCACGCTAGAACTAATCCACTCTGGCAGAGCAAGTTTTATCAATTGGGATTTTGTAAACTTCGCATTATCAGGAGGCTATACGAGTCCTTTCAGCGCATCAAAATCTTTGAAGGTCACAATGGTCAACAAAGAGAGAGATACCACAGAGTCACTTTGTCGCAAATCAGGGAGTCGAACATCACAACCTTATTTTTATAGTAATTATGAATCGATCCGTTCTAAACAAACTTCATTGGGAAATACTATGTTATTCGGTCTGGCGCATCACGCCCACCTTTGCATTTAATTTTTGCGCATAGAGAGCATTGGCCTTGACCTCATATTGATATTCTATCTTTTCTATCTTTAGAATTTTTAAGTCTGATCAATCACAACCGTATAAAATACTCTGCACAGGAGCAATCCAGTTAATCGATTAGGGAAAATAGAATTTGTCAACTTCGACAAAATCAAGAGAGGCTATAGAGGAATCCTTTCAGCGCAAAATCACTAAATATAACCTTTAAATTGGTCACAGGTCACACAAAAGGCTCAAGAGCTCACTTTGTAGCAAAGATAAGATGGGAGTCAACGAAACCCACCTATTTTTTTGCATAATTTTTGATCGCAATATCTGTCTTGCCACAAAATACTACAATCGAGGAATGCCTACGTTAGCATTGGTGCTGGGGCGATTCAGCTGATGAACAGTTTTCATGGTAGGCACAGAAACATTAGAGGCCCTTTGAACCCCTCGGCATGGTTACGCCTAAGGATCGAACATATTGACCCAAGGTCAAATTTTCAAAGGTTTTACGGAACCATATACGATTGTGTACTCAAATTAACACCTCGATGAGTGCTTTCATAGATATAAATCAAGCTTGAGATGACACAGATAAAAATGCTTTTGACTTCGGTCCTTAATAGGTGATCTTAAAATGGAAATGCAAAAAAAAGCATAATAAAATTTTCTGGTTACTTGAGTTATGAAATCGATTCTCAATAAAACAAAAAAAAGAGAAAATCTTACATCTCAGTAGGAAAACAGATAAATAATAAACTCAAGAAGACGAAATCATGAGGAATAGAGCTACTGTTACAACAACAAATCAAGATAGTAAGACAACATCAAATAAAAAAAAGAAAAAGTCAAACAAAGTGGTCACCTTTATTGGCAGCCTCAACAGAAGATCTTTTGTTGAAATTATTGTTATTATTGTTAAAATATACAGGAAAAAAACTAAAAACACACTACACACAGAAAAACGAGAGAAAATTTCGAGACGAAAAAAAAAAACATATAGATAGAAGAGGGATTTAGTATGGTCCAAAGGAATAAAAACCAAAATATATAAAAGAATAAATATAGGACATTGGATCCAAATCAAAAAAACAAATAAATGAAGAACAAAGCAAAAAAAAAAAGAGAAAAATATTTGAAAAATATTATAATTTTTATAATATGCATTTCTACATGTATATTAAAGTATATATAACAACAACAAACCCCAAACCCCACAAAAAACAAACACACAAAAAAAAAACAAAAATGTGAGATTAGAGAAAAAAAAAAAAAAAAATTTAAAAATTTAAATACACAATATTTAATTAATAAAAACAAAAATTTACGATTATTTTAATAATTATAAATATATATGACACAATTTACTACTGTTTATAAAAAAAAAAAGATAAAGAATTTAACACCAAAAACACAAAAAAAAAACAAAATACAAAAATTATAAATTAGCAGCTGATTTTGGAAACAATTATCAAGGTGGAAATATAAAACACACAAAACACAGTAATAATTTAGATCATCAAGGAAATATAGTTATATATAGAACGAATGAAAATAAATAAAAGAGAGAGTATAAAGATAAAAAAGTTAAACAAGAATAAAAAAAGGGAAATATACAAAAACCCATAAAAAAAAAGAATTATGATGAAAAGCATGATGAATCACTTTGAATTGAAAAAAGAGAAAATAAAAAGACAAAAAAAGAAATATACAACATAATGAAAAGTGACCTAGCAGTATTGGCGGCGGAGGTTTTACCAACACACTAAAAAAAAAGATGCTCCACCTAAAACAATAGTCTCTGTCTGTAATTATTAATAATGTACTCTTTGACCCGACAAAACCTTCATTTCTTCCTGGACACTCCATAAAAAATAAACCTTACTAAAAAACACAAATATACCTCGTTCCGCAAAGCTTGGCAATATTCCAATGCCAATTCATATCACCCACTATCTGTCAAGATTTCAACATGTCGTATCTTACACAGCATCATACAAATACAAACACACCTACACATTAAAAGCGGCCACATAAGATACAAAAGCAACTCGCAAAAACACTTTGCCCATACACCGCCTTCGACTCACCAACCTGTCCCATTCCATTCTTAATTATTTTACTCTGTCGCTCTCCAGACCAATCAAACTCCATCTTTGCATCATCTGTCTCATGAACAAGCACTCATCTAGATCTATTGCCGGCTTATGATCCGCGATGCTCAGCATAACACGCGCGAGATCTGCTCCATGTTTTCTGGCGCGAAATGGCGCATGGGAGTTATTTCGAAAAGCCTACATCGACAATCTGTGTTATAATCTCCATGATGCCCCCACATAAGAGCTTGCCCATCACTCTCCTTACGTACATATTAGATAATACTCTACACAAATGCCAATATTCTGGACTATGGTTCTCCCGACTATCCATACATCACACATCTCCAAGCCACACCTTGGCGATTGTTCGCCAATTAATTGGTTTGACAGACTATGTCTTGCATCCAACATTAACTTTTAAACTTAGAATTTGCCAACCCTAATTACCTCTGTCACAATTTTCGAATTTGCACAATCCTGACTCCGATGTTATGGAGTAGAGGTTGAACACGATAACCATTCCAAGACAAGGCCACAACAAATAATGGTTACGGCCCGGGGTTCAAGGGCTTGTAATGACGGTGGAAGCCAAGCTACGAGTTCTCAGCACAACGAACCAACCCAGCTAATAAAGACACTCGAAACGCTGCCCACAGATTAACCTCCTGCTAAGTTGAACGGGCTTTGTAGTTCTACCCAGCTGTGGCTGTTGACTTGGACTGAAACGGCTGGCAGCGGATGTAACCGCACAACATATCGACTGCATCATTCAAATCGAGAGAAGACAGTACTTTTATTTAAGAGAGGACGAAACACAGCACTCCAAATAAAACCTAATATCCAGGCCATACCTTGGCAAAAAACCATCACCAAAACCGCATCTGGTGATCTCATGCCGAGCAGTTTAGCTACAGAGCAAATAACAGAAAGTGGGGTACAACATATTCCTGTACATTGTCTTCTTCTTCTTCTTCTTCTTCTCTTCTTCTTCTTTCTTTCGGCTGCTCCGTTAGGGGTCGCCACAGCGGATCATCCGTTCATTTAGTCGCAGTTCATGAACTGGTCATCATTTGTGTATACAGGGTCAAAATATTCAATTTTCAGTTTTCTCTGTGTGATGATAGACACATTACCAAGCTACATGCACTTGTGTGAAAAAATAGCAAAAAACCACTAATTACAGGCGAATATGGTATTTTAATTATGAACTTTAATGGATAATGCATTACAAGGAAAACACATTTTTCGCGTTTATCTCGAATCACCCTTTTCTGAGTAAATTGGATGTGGATCAGTTATCCTTTTGGCCGTTTTGGACAATTCAAGTGCCAAATTAAACCTGAGAATCTGCTAGATACATAACTATGTAAAGATATTATAGATCTCTTTTAGGAGTTTGTACATATTGGTCAGGGTTTGCTGAATAATAACGAGTGAATAATAAATTTGCATCATGCAACAGCAATGTCCAAGTGTTACTCACCTAAAAAATAACAAAATAGATTAGATCAAGATACTTGATTGGAAATAAATTCAGTTTATTCCAAATTTGACTCACACCACATCCGCCGCCTCCGCACATCTCCCGCCGTTCGCCTGTTTACCGATCTGCTTTACTCACTGACTTGTTCATTATCTGTCTGTTACACAAAAACTATTGCATATTTTTTATTTCTGTTTTTTACACATTAAACTAGACAAAATTACCTTTCTTCTCACACTAAGAATATCTAGTATATTGGCGTGGTTTTTCTCCTGGTCTGTAGTTAAAAGGAAAGTGGATGTTTTGAAAAACATGTAAAACTCCGCTTTTTTAGGGTGACCAGTTCATGAACTCTGACGACCACTTCGCTCTATTCCTCACATCTTCCATTTGACACTACCAAACACACCCGCATGTCGCGCCCTCACCGCATCCATGAGAACTCTTCTTTGGCCTTCCTCTTCTCCTCCTCTACTGGCGGCTCCATCCTCAGCATCCGTCTTCTCACGCCGATATACTGCTCCCCCGCATTCCACCCTCCAACTGTGCAATGTCAAACGATCTCAATCTGCCGTCTCTCACTTTGTCTCCAACCGCCTACCTGCGCTGTCCCTCTAATAATACCTCATCATCCTTATACCTGTCAAATCACTCCGTCACTCCCAACGAGAATCCGCAGCATCCTTAATACTGCCACCTCCAGCTCCGCTTCCTGTCTTTTTGTCAAGCGCCACACACCTCCAAACCACACATAAGCTGGTCTCACTACCGTCTTATACTACTACTTTCCCTCTTCACTCTTCAGCAGCTACCCTTCTGTCAAAAATCATCCTGCAACTCTTCTCCACCCTCCATCTGCCTGCACTCTCTTTTCACTTCTCTACACACTCTCCGTTACTTTGGACAGTTGATTCCCAAGTATTTAAACCCATCCACCTTCTCCACCTCAACTCCTTGCAACCGCACCACACCACCACCTCCCTCTAATTTACGCACATGTACTCCCCGTCTTACTCCAACTGACTATCATTCCCTTCCTCTCCAGTGCGTACCATTCCACCTCTCGAGGCTCGCCTCAGCCTGCTCCCTGCTCTCCCCTACGATAGTCATGATGTATAACGTGAACATTATAGGATCCATGGAGACTCCAGTCTGAGCTCACGCCGTCAACCCTGTCCATCAACCAATGCAACACGGAAGGGCTCAGAGTCGATCCATGGTGCAATCCCACTTTTACCTTAAAACCGGTCCGTCCATTCCTACTCCCTGCACATCACACCTCAACGCGTCACACTGTCCTCATACATATCCTGCACCATCCTCACATACTTCTCTACCACTCCCGCTTCCTCATACAATACCACAACTCCTCTCTTGCCACCCTATCATAAGCTTTCTCTAATCCACAAACACAATGTAACTCCTCTGGCTTCCCTATACTTCTCCATCAACATTCTCAAGCAAACATCGCATCAGTGGTGCTCTTCTCCTGGCATAAACCCATATTGCTGCTCACAAATCATCACCTCTCCTCTCAACACCTAGCTTCCACTACTCTTTCCACACAACTTCATGGTGTGGCTTAACAACTTTTAATCCTCTGTAAATTTCCACAGCTCTGCACATCAACCTTGTCTTTGAAAATCGGAACCAGTATACACTAATCTCCACTCCTCCGGCAATCCTCTAACTTTCCAAGATTTTATTAAAACAATCTGGTAAACAACCCCACTGCACATCTCTCCTAAGCACTCAATCCTCCACTGGGTTATACCATCATTCTAGGGACCAACCACTTTCACAAATCTTACATCCCTCCTTATCCATGACTGTCCTCAATCTTCATCCTTACTGATCCACCCACTTCCTTGCATTCACTATCAATCAGCACGCAGTCTTCAACCTTCTCATCTGCTCATACATTTTCCTTACATTACATCAACCTACCCTTCAAGGACGGCCACTCCATCCTCTCCAACACACTCTCCTCAGCTTGATTCAAACAACACTTCTTCCATTTGCGTCCTAATATCAACACACTAATGCGCAGCATCACTTGCCCAAAGCGTGGTCCATCTGTCTTGCCAAAATGCGGCTACAAATAATCCCTTTTCGCTCTTTTTTGTATCAACTTTAATAACTCAGCTTCCATAATACGCTTTTCCTTAGCACCATTTGCCAAACCCTCTCTCCCTTTGCCTTGCGCGGCCACTCCTATGTAGCTCCTGCCTACTTTCTCATCTCTCTGGCTATCCCTTCTTTTTCGCCACACCCTTCTCCTAACAATTTTCATGTCTAACTCACCGTCTCACCCACCAAGTCTCCTTATCTTTCCCTTTACCTCCTGTCCAGAGTGTCACCACACAAGTACCTCCATCATGCTATCTCTCTCTACCAAAACTCTTGCTGAGTCTGAGTCTAAGCCCAAACAGATTCAAACGCCTACTACACACCACCAACACCTCAGCCTCCCCCTAAAATTCCACATAAGTCTCGCAATATCACAATCATGGCCTTGTTCATGCACCTGCCACGCTACACTCAAAATCGAAAAGAAAAATCAATCTCTAAAGCACCCACAATCAGATCTCAGACCTCACTCCTTCCCGCCAACAACTTCCACTTACGACCTCACCCTATGACATGGTCAGTACCTACTTCCATCAATACTCAACCTCACGATCACAAAATATTCGCAATCAAGGTAGCTAAATCCTGCACCACCTCAGTCTCTTGCTTTTTTGCAACGATGTGAATCAACTGTGTGCGCATTCTACCTCCACTCTTTGTACGTCACCCTGTGTTCCTCCTTTCTTCCTTGAAATACGTATTTTACAACCCCGCGTTTCCATTCTATTTGCAACAATCTACCACATTTGCCCTCCACATTCCTCTCGTTGAGACCGTCCTACCACACTCATTGCTCTATCGCCTTCAACTGCCTTGAAATCCAATAACACAAATCAACCTCACTCTCTTCATTACCTACAAGGTAATGAAATCACTCCATCACCACTCTTTCATTTCATACACTCACACCTTTCATCTACCAGAAATCTTCATTAATACTCCTCTCACACCCCAATAATGCGGGCATATACACTGATGACATCATCCATCACCCTTCAATTTCCAACTTCACACTCATCCTCGGTCCGACACTCTCCCTCACCTCCAATACCTCTCTGACATAATCCCTCCATCAGGATTACCCCGCGACACATTTCTCCTCCATCCACAACCCAGATGAACAGTTTGAAAACCACCTTCCAATGCTCCTAAGCCTTACTCCCCCAACCACTTGGCTCTTTACAGCACAGTATGTCCACCTTTTTTCTCTTCCATCATATCAAGCCACACTTCGCCCTTTGCCAGTCATAGTCCCAATCTTCCAGAGTTCTCAACTCTAACCTCACACATTCGTTCCTTCCCCTCTCCACTGCTCTGGACCCGCCTTCCCGTTCTTCCCTCCTTCCGCCCGCAGTAGCACAATTTCATCCCTGGTACCCCTCGACCCAACTGTCTCGATCCAACGGTACGGTGCCGGTTGTTGAACCCGGCCCGATCTGATCGCGGTATGGAAACATACCGTTTTATTGCTCCGCCCATAATAAGACTGTTGCATAGGTTTCTCTACACGTCCCGCATGCCCTTCTGAGCAACCCTGGTCGCCTCATACGAACACACAAAAAAGTAAGGGATCCAATAGGTAAGACTATACCACTATTCTACCGGGGCATACACCGGGCCCAGTAACTGGTACTCATAATTTCGCCGACCCTGGAAGGATGACAGGCTGAAGTCAACCACCTTGGTGAAACTATTAATTCAGCTGCCCAACAAGGGGAGCTTGAATAGGAATCCTTTTGTGGTCGCCAAGCGCTGCCAAATCCATAACCAAACAAGGTCTAATTTCCCTGTCTAAACTAAATACCCTTGACAAAATGTGGTCGGACCAGGATGAAACGACGCAAACTGACACAGATCTGCGAAATAACGCTAACAGATAACAGTATTTATTTAGCACTCTAACACATCACACACATCACACACACCCAACACCCCAACGGAAAGCCACAAAATAGCAGATTTACTGAAACATCGTCTTTCTTGTATCAGTTTATTACTAAAAGACTGGAAATCATCACTCCGGGGAGAAGAAGGAACAAGAAGAACTTGAGAAGCAAAAGCAAAGTAAGGCAGTGTGGGTCGACCCCTTTCTTCCTCATACAGCCCAAATCTACTGTGAAGGTAATTTTGTCTAGTTTAATGTGTAAAAAACAGAAATAAAAAATATGCAATAGTTTTTGTGTAACAGACAAATAAGTGATACAAGTCAGGAGTGGAGTAAACAGGCGGAGGCGGCGGATGTGGCGGAGGCGGCGGATGTGGTGAGTCAAATTTGGAATAAACTGAATTTATTTCAATCAATAAGGCTTTAATCTAATCTATTTTGTTATTTTTTAGGTGAGTAACACTTGGGACTTGCTGTGCATGATGCAAAATTTATTATTTCAACTCGTTATTATTCAGCAAAACCCTGACCAATATGTACAAACTCCTAAAAGATCTAGTAAATAATCTTTACATAGTTATGTATCTAGCAGATTCTCAGTTTAATTTTGGCACTTGAATTGTCTCAAAACGGCCAAAGGATAACTGATCCACATCCAATTTACTCAGAAAGGGTGAATTCGAGATAAACGCGAAAATGTGTTTTCCTTGTAATGCATTATCCATTAAAGTTCATAATTAAAAAATACATATTCGCCCGTTAATTAGTGGTTTTTGCTAATTTTTTTCACACAAGTGCATGTAGCTTGTGAATGGTCTATCAACACAGAGAAAACTGAAAAATTGAATATTTTGACCCTGTAAACAAATGATGACCAGTTCATGAACTGCGACTAAATGGAGACGGATGATCGCCTTGGCGACCCCTAACGGGAGCAGCCGACAAGAAGAAGAAGAAGAAGAAGAAGAAGAAGAAGAACAAGTTAGACAGGAAATTGTACCCCACCTGATTTGCTCTGTTAGCTAACTGCTCGGCAGAAGATCACCAGATGCGGTGCCGAGGGTATGGCCTGGAGTTAGGGTGCCGTGCCAATACAAAGATATCGCGGAAACATCGAAGCGTAACCCTGCCAGGCCGTTAGTCCAAGTCAAGCAGCCACAGCTGTGTAAGAACTACAGCCCGTCAGACCACAGAGTTATCTGTGGTCAGCGGCCTCAGTACTGGGTGTTCGGGAGAAACTCGAGTGCTTCCCCTCATGACAAGCCCTGAACCCCGGGCCGTAACATTTTGTTGTCTGGGAATGGAATCTTTCGAACCCTCTGACTCCATAACATCAGGAGTCAGGATTGTGCAAATTCGAAATTGTGACAGAGTGTAATTAGGGTGCAAATTCTAGTTTAAAAGTAATTCTGCAGCTACGTCAAACCAAGGCGAACAGATCATCCAGGTGGGCTTGGATGAGGATGATGATATCGAGGAGGAATCCATAGTCCAGGAAATTGCATATGAGAATGACATTGACAGAGAGGGGCACCATGTTGGGGGCATCATGGAAATACCAATCGAGCTCGAATACTCCCATCCCCATTCCCCAGAAAACATGGAGCAGGATCGCGCATCAGCATCGCCATCATAATCCGGCAATGATCAGATGATGCTGTTCATGAGACAGATGATGGCAAAGATGGAGTTATGGCTGGAAGCGACATGTAAAAAAAAAATGGAGGGACAGGTGGAGTCGAAGGCGTTGGGCAAAGGTTTTCGGAGTGACATGCGTGAGGGATTGGCAGAGGTGAAGATAGACATGAAAACAATGGGTGATGATGTGGCATTGAAATTCCAAGCTGTGCGGAACGAGGTGAATGGAGTAAGGGGATGTATGGAGTGTCCAGGAAGAAATGAAGGCGGGTCGGGTCAAAATGACAGATAAAATACAGACAGAGACTAGAGGGGGAGCACTCGGTAGAGTGCAAAACCTCCGCCGCCAATACTGCTAGGTCACTCAAGTGAAAGCCTGATATTCCTATTCATTCAATTTTGACGTCACAAGTGCTCACAGAGTTATAGTTTGCACTTTCCCTTTTACTTTTAACTTTTACATACTCAATTCATTCGTCATAACTAGATTCCTTGAGACAAGAAATTTATTTTACGTGGTATATCCACCTGAAGTTCCAAAATCAGCCGCAATTATAATTTTGGCATGTTTTTTTGTTGGAAATCACTTATAACATGTAGAAATGCAAAAAAAAAAATCGAAATTTTGTTGAAAAAAAGTTGCAAAAAATTTTTTTTTCTCTAACAATTTTTTTTGGGGGGGGGGGGGGTTGGAAATCACTTAAAACATGTAGAAATGCAAAAAAAAAAATTCAAATATTTTTTCGCGGCCATATTGGATTTGGAACCAAGTCCAAAATCTAATGGCATGATCCTTGGACCATACCTAATCCCCCACCAGTTTCGTCGAAATCCGTCGAGAGTTTTTCCGTAATACTGTTCACAAACAAACAAACAAAAGACCGTATCTTGCCAAAAGGTGACCACGTGTGACTTCTTTAAGGTCACACTGAGGTGAACAGAGCTGCTATCCACCAGGAGCGACTCCTTGAGGAATATCTGCCTACGAGAGATTCCGATGAGAATCGTTCTACCAGAGTAACCATGAAAAATATGCGTTTGCCTCATAAAGTCACCAAATGACGTCTAAATGTCTCAAGCTTGATATATCTAGAAAGCACTCATCGAGGTGTTCAATTTGAGGTACTACACGATAGTGTCCTAAAACCTGAAATTTGACCTTGGGGTCAAATATGTTTGACCTTAGGGCTAACCATGAAGTCAAGGCCAATCGCCACAAAAATTCATCAGCTGAGCGCCAGACCATGAACTATATTCCCATGAAGTTGAAGACGATCCGATCAAAATTATTCAAAAAAATAGGGTTTCGTTGACTCCCTGATTTGCGACAAAGTGAGCTTGACCTTGACCTTGACCTTCAAAATTTTATGCGCTGAAAGGGACCTCTATAGGCCTTCTGATGTGCGAAGTTACAAAAATTTCCAATGATAACTGTGCTCTGCAGAGTGATTTAACGTGATTACAGACAAAAAATAAAAATAAAAAAAAAAACTATGAAGGTCAAGGCCAATCGCCACCAAAAATTAATCAGCTGAGCGCAGACCATGAACTATATTCCCATGAAGTTTGAAGACGATCCGATCAAAATTACTCAAAAAATAAGGGTTTTGTCGACTCCCCTGATTTGCGACAAAGTGACCTTGACCTTGACCTTGACCTTCAAAATTTTATGCGCTGAAAGGACCTCTATAGGCCCTCTGATATGCGAAGTTACAAAATTTCCAATGATAACTGTGCTCTGCAGAGTGATTTATACGTGATTACAGAGCAAAAATAAAAAATAAAAAAAAAACATACAAGCTGTCTAACATTACTTGCAAAAACTTCGTATTGGCAAGATAACAAACAAACAACAAACAAAACAAACAAACAGAAAGGGGTGAAAACAGTAACCTCCGATCTTCGATGGCGGATGTTAATAAAAGGACTGAATGAAGGGCAGTGACAACGAAGAAGATAAATCGGAGGTAAAACGGAGGTGATGAAATGATTGAAAAAGGCTCAGAAAGAAACCAAGGGGGAACTGATAGCAGCCAAGAAGGAATGCAAGGTGAGACATGACAAGGTCACCCAGAAAATAGAGGAGATGGGACAAACGATAAAGACAACAGAACGGGAGATGAACAAACAAATGAAGACTCAGGAGTGACAGATAAAGGAACATCGAGTGACGAGAGCATGGAGAATGAATGAGAGAATGGAAGACATTAAAGTAATTGCACAAGAGGAATTTAAAGGAGCCAAGCAGGAGATCATGAAGATAAGAGACAAGATAGACAAAGTGAAGGAAGACTGTACTGAGTAGAGACAAGGGAGTGGGTACAGCAAATTAAGGCACAATTGATGGAATGTGTTTAAACGGGACTCACAGATCGAGATAGCACATTGCAGGTGCAGATGGAGAGGAGACGAGACATCGAGGCGAACCAGGATGAAGTGAGTCCAATCAAGGTAAAATGGTGCGAGCCGAAACGGTTGCATGGTGCGGACAGGTGTGTCGAGTTTGGGGGGAATAAAGGACCCTGGGGTTCTTGAAGTGATGAGAGGCATGTAGTGTTGCCAAGTGTGCAGAGAGCGGGTGTGATGGAGTGCAGGCCGGAAATGAGTGGTCCTGAATGGGTGAGCAAGCAGGAAAACGTGGACACAGACGCGGGTAGCCATTAACACGACTGACAGGAATGGTGAGCCCCTCCCTCCCCCCCGTGTATGCCACACCGTGTTGTGATTTTGAGAAACCACGATTGTAAATGTGCACTCACGACACGTAGGTTCTTCAGCGTAGTTATTTCCACAATAAATGTTTGGAATAGTCCCTTACCTTTCGATGGGTCATTGGGATCCAAACAGCGTTGGAACGAGTAGATTAGGGTTCACCTCCGAGTAGATTAGGGTTCACCTCCGAGTAGATTAAGGTTCACCTCCGAGTAGATTAGGGTTCACCTCCGAGTAGATTAGGGTTCACCTCCGAGTAGATTAGGGTTCACCTCCGAGTAGATTAGGCAGATGGAGCCAAGCCGATTAATAGGAGTGAAACCAAGCTACACCACAGACACAGCTGGTAGGATCTCACACTTGGGCTATCCCCCTCACACATCTTTTCTCCGCTTTTCTGCTGCACCTTTCTCCATTTCCCTTTTCACATACACTCGCAACACACATACACACACGCACGTCATTTTTCTCCACGCATCCCAGACCGTCTTTCTTCCCCCTTCTCTCCCTCAACGTTGAATAGTGAGGACACCTCTGCCCTGCCCGGTAGGCTGAGGCCATAATTCCTCACTCCCTCAATCCCCCCTTTTTCTCCTCAGTTGTGAATGCTTGGGCCCATGTACTGTGTTAGTGGTATGTAAGGTGCTTGTTGAGTTTGCTCTGTGTCTCTTTTCTCTTTCTCTGATGTCAATGCTGTACAAGTTGCTTATCCCTCATTTTTCCCTGTGCCGTTAGAGTCCTTACGTTCCCTTCCCCTTTTTTCCTGCTCCCCACTTGTGCAAATAAACTTGTTCTTGTTGAACCTATTTCTGATCTGTCCATATCCGTCTTTTCTACCATTGGTCGAGCACTGTCCGCACGGAGATAGCTTGGGAGGTTGAGATTCCTGATAGTTCGGTTTGTGGGGTCTGGCATGTGCTAGCGGGACAGCTCGACCGCATTCAAGATCACCAGGTAAGGTAAGTAGCACATTTGCCGAGGGTACATTACCCGGTCGGGGGGGGGCAATGGGCCCCCCAGTTAAACGGTTTGTTTAAGACAGCAGACATCCGGGACTCGTGGTCGTTCGATGGGCGTTCGTAGTTGCGTCATAGGCGTCGTAGTTGCATTGCAACCCACCATGGAGTGAAGTTATTCGCTCCCGGTGGCCTCAGCTCTCGGTGAGTTTGAGAGAAACTGGGGATTTCCCCCCTCGTAGTAGGCTCGAGCTCCGGGACCGTAACAGCCGTAAGGATTTGGAGGGTTCACAAACGCATTAACCCCACAAGGACTGCCGTGCAGGATTCGAACCCCGGGAAACTGAGTCATGCCATTAGCCACGGATGATAGTAAGAGCGACTTGAGGGTGTTTTTGATGCAGTTTGGGTGTGTGGCTCAAGGAAACAGGGAGGGGTGGCAGAAGTTCTAACCACCACACCCGACGGTACTGTGTCAGTGGCGAAACTCATTGCAACTCTAAAACACCAATTTGGAGGAGAACAGAGCGAGGTTGTTAAAGCTCAGCTTGCGGTATGAAAACAAAAGCCCCATGAGACAATTTGGCAATTGGCACATGATATTCGCTGCACGGTGGGAATCGCATTTGCAGTCTGTCCAGGAAAGCCTGGCTCTGGACCGTTTTGTCCAGGACCTCCCAGACCCCGACTTCAAGGCACACCTCTCTGGTTGGTGCTCGACCACCATGAGCGAGATGGCAGACACTGCAACCTATTGGGAGGCAGCAAGACCCCTGGCATATAGCGGTGAGTGTCATCCAGTTACTGAGAGGCAGGTCTCCTTCCCTCTCCCACCCCTCTTGTCTGTTCTGTGTGTCAGCTCTCATAAGAGTCTCAACAGTGTACACAAAAAGAAGAAGAAGAAAAAAACGACAGGTCCAGGGAAGGGGTCACCCCAAATATGGTAAACCTGAAGAAAATGATTCGGGAGGTGGTAGACAGGCAATTAAGAAGATCAGGCCCATGGCAGATTATCGGCGGGTGGGCGATCAACCTCGGCTGGGGCATTCTCCAGGTGGGGTTTGAAGGACTGCCATTATGGGGTGTGAGCACACGAGAGAATGGAGCTGGAGACTCCCAGTCCCATGACCATCACCCCGGTTGCTGAGGCAATAGTCCCAGCACAATGGTGGGCTCACCTGACCTGGCGGGAACTCTGTGGCCTGGTCGAGTCAATTGCAGGACAAGCCATCCCGAATTTGGTAATTGGCTGTGCCCGCATGAGGCCCAAGAGCCCCATTGTGGTGGCAAGAATAATTAACCTTCCTGCAAAATCACGGACTGGAGGCCGTGGCACAAAGGTGCACCCCAGTTGTAAACAATGCAGAAGTGAGAGACAAAACCATGCAGCAGGCCCGATCCCAGAGGGAGTCTCCAGAAACTTTCAAGAATTGGCCTGATCACATTTGTGAGATGGTAAATCAGAGTAACACAGATTTCGAGGCCCAGCAGGAAGCCTTACACAAATTAACTGACTCATTTGGACATCTTATCTTTGTCTTCCAAGGACATTGGGCATACAGGCCTGGTGAAACATCAGATTCATCCCAATGAGGCCTGACCTATTCGTCAACCCGATGGCTCCCCTGGAGCAAGAGGGAGAAAGCTGATGTGCAGGTGGCAAGATGCCTGAAGCAGGTGTCATTCAGTCCTCAGGAAGTCCTTGGATGTCACCGGTTGTGTTGGTTAAAAAAGGATGGGACCACGTGTTTCTGCGTGGCCTGTCACCAGCTGAACAACGCGACACTCAAAGACTTCTATCCCCTGCCCAGAATTTACGATACCCTCGATGCCATTGCAGGCTGAAATTGATTCTCAACTTTAGACCTCAAGAGTGGTTATTGGCAGGTGGAGATAGATAAGGCAGGGAAGGAGAAAACGGCATTTTCCACAGGTAAGGGACTACATCAGTTCACTGTGATGCCGTTTGGTTGGTGTAACATCCCACCACCTTTGAAAGATTGATGGAGTATGTACAAGGCGGCAAGCCATGGCTGTCATGCCTGGTGTACCGGGATGACGTCCTGGTGCACGCAAAAACATTTTACCAAGCCACAACCAATTTGGACCAGGTGTTTGGATGCCTCAGACAAGCGGGTATGACAACTGTTTTCAGTTGCTATGACGATGACATTCCTCATTACTTTAGGGGGGGCAGGGACTTAATTTTATTCCTGGGCATATCTTTCCGGTTTATGCGTGATTCTATCCGATCTGGTGGACAGACTATGTTGCTCGGGCTCCACATTGTTCTGAGTTTGCACGAGTCTGTCACGAGCTGCGTATTGGTCACAGTCGTGAATTTTACATTTTTGAGACAATTTAGACTTTCTCTTTCGTGTGGTCTGGTCATTGCCTCCTGAAGTTGATTTATTGGCAAATCGAACGAGCTTCAGGGGATCTTTGGATTGGAATATATCGAGGCTGTGCAGTGCTAGCTTGTGTATCAGGCACAGGTGCACGCACTCTGGCCAGAAATTTCACACAAGTTGAACTCTTGTGCCGTAGTGTGGTCACTGAAGTGTCAGGACTTCATATGACCTTGCTTCTTATCGTACCTTGGTGACTTCACCTGGAAATCAGGTTTTATTCGAGTGATCAAAAATTCTGACTTTCTTTTCAGCATATGAAGGTGGAAGATTTGGAGCAGCATGTTCATCAAGGGCAGCTTCATGTTGTCTCCCCTTTACTGCAGTCATCTGAAAGTATCTGCAGGTCTCTTCTGTGTGTCGTATGAGTTGTTACTGGGGGGTGGTGTGGACTGGTCCAGCAATCGTAATTTAGGTTGGTGCAGGTAGGTTTATGCCGATGGGTGTATTTTCATAAATTCAGCATTACTCTGTTGATATTTTGACTGACTGGCAGCATTCTTTCAACCACGACTTACGCGTCTGGGCTGCTTGTTTCGCAAATCCATTGGAGTAAAGAATATCTGAGTGACAAATATATCAAGAATCCCCACTCACCTTCACTCTTTCATTCCTTTTTTTCCCACCTCTGGAAAACTCCCACACTCTTCAATCCCACTCCTCCCTCCAGGTCTTCAAAACAGCTGTTCACCACCATCTCCTATCTTCCACCATCAAAAATCTTGATCTTTACTACCCCGTTAATCCACCTCAAACCCACCTCCTTCAAATTCCGTATTCTTCCTGAAAGTCCCTGTAGTACCACCTCGTTTACCCCGTGTACCCGCGCCTCATCCATCTCCCTTCCACACATCTTTGTCTCTGTTCCCCACTATTTGTGCTTCCTGTGCTGCTCGATCTCCTACTTCAGCCTGGTGTTGGCTTAGTGGTGAGGGTGGCTGACTTGGGATCCTAGGGTCCTGAGTTTGAGCCCCGTTTCCGCTGAATCAATACCAGGTGGGGTTGACTCAGCTCTGTCATCCTTCCGATTGGCAAAATGAGTACCAGTGTACTGGTAATCGGGACACTGCATCAGCGGACAGCCGCGTCCCTAACCACAGATGCAACTAGCAGCCATAAGGCTGCACTTCAAAGCAAGAAACATCTCTGCTTCGTTATGTTTCTTTTTGAGTTCTTACACGAGCCTTGACATGGTATATTTATATATACTAGTGCGGGCCCGTAGGTGCGTGCCCGTAGGTGCAGCTTCGTTCCTTCACTCTCGGAAACGACGACTGGATTGGGGCATTATTTCAATTAGATCGGACCAACCGATCATAAATGGCCATAACTTGGGAAACACCTGGGAAACATACTCAGGTCCCTAGCGTCAATTGTGACGTCATATCAAACGAAGAAGAAGAATTGTGACGCCCCCCCTTCTCTCCATCCTCTCTCGCCCCTCCTCTCTCCTCCTCTCTCCTCGCTCCCCTCTCGCTCTCTCTCTCGCCCCACTCTCACCCCCCTCTCACACCCCTATCCGCCCCACTATCTGCCCCTCCTCTCTCGAATTGTGATGCCCCCTCTCTCTCGTCCCTCTCTCTCACCCCCCCCAAACCTTGGGATTAATTAATAATTTGAACAATTAATTCAAACCTTGGGAAAAACAGCTTTAAACCTGGAAACCTTGGGAAACAGCTGAAACGGATGAAGAACGATATCAAACCTTGAAAAGGCACATTTTTCCCAGCGTCAATTGTCCCCAGCGTCAATTGTGACGTCATATCAAACGAAGAAGAAGAATTGTGACGCCCCCTCTCTCTCGCCCCCCCCCTCTCTCACCCCCTCTCTTGCCCTCCTCTCTCCCTCCCCTCTCATTCACCCCTCTCTCGCTCCTCTCTCTCACCCCCCTCTTCTCCTATCTATAATTATAGATAGATAATCTATATAACTCTCCCCCCCCTCTCGCCCTCCTCTCTCCCCTCTCTTGAATTGTGACGCCCCCCTCTCTCTTGCCCTCTCTCCCTCTCTTGCCCCCTCTCGTCCCCCTCTCTTGAATTGTGACGCCCCCCTCTCTCTCGCCTATCTATAATTATAGATAGATAATCTATATAACTCTCCCCTCCTCTCTCCCCCTCTCTTGAATTGTGACGCCCCCCCTCTCTCTCGCCCCTCTCTGCCTCCCTCTCTCCCTCGCCCTCTCTCGCCCCCTCTCTCTTGCCCCACTCTCATCCCCCCTCTCTGCCCCTCTCTTCCCCCTCTTTGAATTGTGACCCCCCCTCTCTCGCCTCTCCTCTCCCCCTCTCTCCCCCTCTTGATTGTGAGCCCTTCTCTCTCCTCTCCCACCCTCAATGTATTCACAAATGTCTACCAAGCACAACAATTAATTAAAACCTTGGGAAAAAACAGCTTTCAAACCCTTGGAAACAGCTCTTTCCCTTGGGAAAATTCAAACCTTGGGATTAATTAATAATTTGAACAATTAATTCAAACCTTGGGGAAAAAACAGCTTTCAAACTTGGGAAACGGCTGAAACGGATGAAGAACGATATCAAACCTTGAAAAGGCACATACTCAGGTCCCAGCGTCGATTATGACGTCATACCAAACGAAGAAGAAGAATTGTGACGTCAATCGTGCAAAAAAAACATTAATTGTGACGTCATTCGTGACGTCATAGCACCGTGTCTTGTCATTGGTTGACAGATAAATGGCCGTAACTTGGGAACCGCTCGTCTGATCAATATCAAACCTTGAAAAGGCACATACTTCAGGTCCCCAGCAATATTCCTGGCAAAGTTTCAATCAATGATCGGACCGCGGTCGTCGAGAAACGGCGGTCGCATACAGACACAGACATACAGACAAGCACACACACAGAGATTGCTGGATTATAAATAGATATATACATATATACATATTTCGAATACGAGATTTATTTAATTTTTGAAGTGATTTTTTCATCATTGGGAGTTTGGACCAAAAACGATCTAGTGCATGATATTTACATGTATATTGTATAACATGATATTTACATGTCCTAACATGATATTTACATGTATAACATGATATTTACATGTATACTTGTATAACATGATATCATGTAAAAGATAATATTACATGTATATTTGTATACATGATATTTACATGTCTAACATGATATTACATGTATAACTGATTTTACATGTATATTGTATAACATGATATTTTTACATGTCAACTGATATTTACATGTATAACATGATATTTACATGTATAATGTATAACATGATATTCATTGTACTCGTGCGTGCCCGTAGGTGCGGGCCGTAGGTGCGTGTCAGTATGTGCAGCTTCGTTCCTTCGCTCTCGTAAACGACGACTGGATTGGGCATTGTTTCAATTAGATCGGACCACCGTATCATAAATGGCCATAACTTGGGAAACACCTTGAAACATACTCAGCGCCCCAGCGTCAATTGTGAAGTCATATCAAACGAAAGAAGAAGAATTGTGACGCCCTCTCTCTCCCCCCCCCCCTAGTCTCGCCCTCCTCTCTCCCCCTCCTCTTCTCTCGTCCTCACTCTCACCCCCCCCTCTAACACCCCCTCTCCCGTCCCCCTCTCTCACCACCTCCTCTCTTCCCCCTCTCTTGAATTGTTTGACGCCCCCCTCTCTCTCACCCCCCTCTCTGCCCTCCCTCGCTCTTTGCCCCCCTCTCTCGCCCCCTCCTCTCTCGAATTTGTGACGCCCCCTCTCTCTCGCCCCTCTCTCTCCCCCTCCTCTCTCTTGCCCCCCTCTCTGTAAATGTATTCACAAATGTCTACCAAGCACAACAATTACTTCAAACCTTGGGAAAAAAACAGCTTTCAAACTTGGGAAACAGCTGTTTCCCTTGGGAAAATTCCAAACCTTGGATTAATTAATAATTTGAACAATTAATTCAAACCTCGGAAAAAAAACAGCTTTAACCTTGGGAAACACTTGGGAAACAGCTGAAATGGATGAAAGACGATATCAAACCTTGAAAAGGCACATACTCAGGTCCCCAGCGTGCGATTGTGACTATTCATACCAAAGAAAAGAAGAAGAATTGTGACGTCAATCGTGAAAAATTATTAAAAACATTGTGACGTCATTCGTGATGTCATAGCACCGGTGTCCTGTCATTGGTTGAACAGAACGTTATTGGTCATTATTGGTTGACAGACAATATATAGGTCGTTATTGGTTGACAGACATTGGTCATTGTATCACGTTATTCTTTTTATTACTGCAATTATTGTGCTATTAATTATTATTATTAGTATATGCTGTTTATCATTATTCTGAGTATCTTTGGGAAAAAATGGCATGATAAGGTGATAAGGTTGGAACGACACTTCAGCTGCGATATATACACCTTTCGCAACACTGATAAAAGCAATAAATGGCCGTAATTTGGGAACCGCTCGTCCGATTAATATCAAACTTGAAAAGGCACATCCGCGGGTCCCCGGCAATATTCCTGGCAAGTTTCAATCAATCGGACTGTGTGTCGAGAAACGGCGGTCGCAGACAGACAGACAAACGACAGCACACACAGAGATTGCTGGAATTAATAGATACATAATGTTTAAACATG
>CM068961.1:124809310-124860517 GCA_035128595.1 Eptatretus atami
GCCTCCAAGCTTTATACAGCTTAGGGCCTCACCAAGTCGAAATCCAGCACTGACTCAAGCACTCCAACGGAACGCCTGGCTTGGCAAGCGATTACCACGATACAACTGTGCACCCGGATGCCCGTGCAATGTCAGAATTGGACAAATCAACACTTTTGGGGGGGAGGGGAGTCGGATGTGTTGATATTGTTGTGGATCTCCGCCCGCCGGCGTGCGAACGACCGCGTTTAACCAATAGCGGCCGCTTCACCCACCAAATGTGCAATCCAGTCGCGGCTTTCCGGATCAACGCCGAAAACCAGCCACGGGTGTGGTTTAAAGCAACACCACAGCCTAGTCAATATTCTACCCACACGCTACAGGGTCAATCGCGAATTGTCGATATACTAATTAATCGCGCGGGCAGACTACCGAGAGACTGTACCTCAATGGGGCCGCTTGGAAACGAGCCGCTTAAGCAGCTCGCTTCGTTTTGGGATAACGAGCGGGGTATTTATCGCGCAGCCCGTTGGACCCGATCACTTTATCGGCTATTTAAAAACCAACTATATTCCGAACGCAGAACGGCAGTTAAATTAGGGAAAAGGACGCAACGAACGGGTGACATTTAAACAAGCACATTTATTTCACAACCAACATGCACGTATCGGTCAAAGATGCGGTTATGCAGTCATGCATGCAAACAATGCACGTTATCCATCATGCAATGAATGGGGTAGGGACAAGACGCGAGCAAGACAAAGAGCTACCACCGTCTATTTATTATGTACAGTCACTTATCGACAGTTCTACTTAAGGACATGGCGCCACAACGTTCATGCAAAATAAACAAAGGAAAAACCCAGGACAGACAAGGGTAGACTGGACCCTTGGGTCTTTATAAACACGGAGCCGTGTAGACCGCAAAGGCTCCAGAGACTGGCTGGCTACCTTGTCCCTCGTGGTGACTCGCTAGGGGACCCTCGACGTCCCTCTCCAGCGACCCACGGTAAGGTACGATACGGCAGGCGCGTGCCTTGGCTCCGCTGCGCTCCGCTCTCCAGTCCCCTACCGCGGCTCACACACTGCCCACAACTCCGACACGACACTCTTTCTCTCCTCCACACCTCACAACCTCCAGCGCCGACGACTCTGACTTGCGTTCAGCGCCATTTTATCTCCACGGCGCTCGCCCCTCCCTTTTGCCCCCCCTTCCAGCACGCGCGCGAAACTTCCAGAAGAAGAAGGCTTTTTTCTCCTGAATCGGGCCTTCTCATTCTTTCCTTTCTTCATAACTGGTGTCGCTTTATAATCTTGGTGTTGGGTTATTCTCCTGCTGCGTTGGCCGGCGCAGATGTTATTCGTTGGGGTGGGCCGTCGTCTGCTTTCCCCGATGAATGCCAGGCTTCTCGCAACGATGTGCCGAGGTGAAAATGCGGTTGTGGTTGTGGTGAAGGCGGTTACGGTGGTTGTCGTAATGGTGCGTGGCTGGCGTTTTGTGGTGGTCGTGAGGTGTGTGGTTGGGCGGTGGTGGTTAAGGTGGTTGTGTGAACGGTTGATGAGAGCGATGTTGTGGTGGAGGTGGTGTTGTGAAGCGGTTGTTGAGAGCGATGTTGGTCCAAAATAACGATAGTAAAAGAAAACGGCTAACTCAAAGATCACAGCCCTGTTACACGAATAAATCCCTTTAAACATCGGTGGGGAAATCTATTGCTGAAACACACACTTATCGATATAACTGATCTAAGGACCTATATGGTGCTCTGCGAATTTCCACAACCGTAACAATATTTTCAAATCTGGAGATTCTCTCGGTTATTCAAATGCGCAAATGAAATAAAGCCACGAACGCTGGCGTCTCCAATCGTTTATAAACATTGCAATATACCCAGCGATTCACATCTATAATGAACAGGCATTCGATCATATGAGTGAGGAAAGTGGAAAAATAAACCTTATTGTTAAAAAATCGCTGTGGCCTGTACCAAGTCAAAGCAAGGTTGAGCAGGCCAAAAAACATGGCGGCTTCAGACCCAGTGAGGTTACCCAGGAAACGCCTCAAGACCCCAGAGAGTGAGGTGGCCGAGGATCGCCTGATGAATGATATAATTAAATAAGGCGTTAATTATCTTCAAAAGGGGAGTTTAATTAACCCAAACACCCAATATTCACTCTTGCACTTCCTTGGAGTTTTCTTAGTATGCATGTAAAGTTTCAGGCTGCTAGGTTTGATAGTTTTGGAGTTATTGAGGAGACACACACATACACACTGACACACACACTGACACACACACACTGACACACACAAACACACACACACAGAACACACACAAACCACACCCACACACACCTGGACACACACACAACCTGCACTAATACAATGAACACACGAACCTAACACACACACTGACACACACACACACACTGACACACATACACACACACACATTGCCTTTTATTAGTATAGATAGAAGAAGATAATCCAGTTGTATTGTTGGGAACTTCTTGAGAAGCCGCTGCCACTGATAAGTAATTTGTTTTCGCAAGAAACTGACATTGCAGTGTTTGTGATAAGTGGTTTTGTCAAAATGGAATGAATTACCTTAATTAGTATCATCGAGAATGTGGACTGTAATCTTGACCTTTTAGCAGCTCGTTGCCTTTCTCACTCATGTTCCATCTCCTGCCAGTCCTTCAAGTCTCATTGCTCTCCCCCTCCTCGCTGCCCACATTCCCCCTCCTCGCTGCCCACATTCCCCCAGGGGTTATTTTGAGAAAGCATTTCTGCTGAACCTGTCTTGTCATGCGGTGCTTCTGCTTTATAAGCTGGAGAGACATCTTGGTGAGGTCCACAAGGTCCTTCGACGCGGTGTTTTCGCCTGGGGTGACCAGCACAGGACCAGAAGTCACCCAAGGAGATTGTTTATAAACAAGCTTCCTCGAAATTGTAAGTTCTAATTTGTTCTGCATGACAATCTTGCCAAGTTAATTTGACTTCCTTTGCAACTCTCTAATAACGATGGACCCTCTGCTCTCCAAGCTTGACTTTGCTCGATCTTGCAAAGAGCTATAGTTATGTGGACGAGCGATGACCAAGTCATGTGTGTACCTTGTTCATTTACCTGTCCCATTTCACGGGACATTAGAAGATTATGTTCGTGCTGATACTGATAGCAATTCAATTGAGGCAGAAAAGTCGTCATTATAGTGAAGAGATCTGTGTGGAATGGATGTTAGAGAGGGAGATGGGATGGAGAGAGAGAGAGAGAGAGATAGAGATAGAGATAGAGATATTGATTCCCGCAGTTAAAAGTACATGTGCTGACTACCCCTGTGCAAAGAATTGGCGAGTTATTACCGGCATCCTGGCCAAATTCCCAATTCCTGCCTAAACCTAAACAGAGGGGACGACATCATTGGCACAGCTGTGCCCTCGGTCAGTGATGCAACCCCACAGCCTTGTGCTGCACACGAACGAAGAAGAAGCACCCCTTGTGTGAAGAGGATGCGAGCTATCGCCGGCACCCTGACCAAATTCCCAATTCCTGCCCTAACCTGCAGAGGGCATCAGCGGCATCATCAGCGGCACAGCGGAGCCCTCAGCCAATGACGCTACCCCGCAGCCTTGTGCTGCATATGCACAAAAAAGAAGCCCCCCTTGTGCCATGATGCCAGACAAGATCATTGGACATTCATTGTCCCTTGTGTGTGATCCATGGCTTCGCGACATGTCCTCCTTTAACCTCTCCCTCTATCTTCATCTTCCAGGGCATGTTTATATTCCTGTTTACTTTGTTTTTTTCCTTTTCCATTTCCAGTTATCTTATTTTCTAATCAGTACACAAGAGGTGACAATGGGGAATATATCAATACATCCGCCGAAATAGCTCAGTTGGGAGAGCGTTAGACTGAAGATCTAAAGGTCCCTGGTTCGATCCCGGGTTTCGGCAAAAGGATAGATGTTTGTTTTTTGGCAAAAGATTGGCAGATGTAATTTAACCTGAGCAAGTGTAAGGTGTTGGGGATGGGGAAGAACAATGAAAATAGAGATTACAGGATGTAAGGGGTAATTTTGGAGAATGTCACACAGGAGAAGGATCTGGGGGTGGTAGTGGATATGGCAGGTAAACAGGCAGCACAGGGCCAGGTAGCTGTAGGTAAAGCAAATAGGGTTTTAGGTTGTATTCGGAGGGGGGTCATTTATAAATCAAAAGAGATGTTAACATTGTACAGGAATTTAGTGAGGGCCACATCTAGAATATTGTGTACACTTTTGGTCTCAACTCAGGAAGGATATAGATGTCATGGAGAGGGTTCAGCGCAGGGTTACTACATTGATTCCGTGCATTCTGCATTCCGTGCATTCCGTGAACAGAATCCATACATTCTGCTTTTTTCTCAGAAACAACATACACAATTTCGATGAAACTTGACTCCAACCTTCATCACCCATGATGTACCAAAGACTCAGCTATGAGGAGCGGCTGAAGGAGATGGGGCTTTATACACTAGAAAGGAGGTGGTTACGAGGAAATATAATGGAGATGTTTAAGATAATGAAACGTATGGATAAAATAAGTGAAGATGAATTATTCAACAGAGTAGACAGTGATAGGACCAGGGGCCATAGCTTGAGAGTAAAGAAGAGGAGAGTTAAGATGGTAGTAAGGTAGGGGTCTTTCACTCAGAGAGTAGTTAATACATGGAATGTTCTCCCTGGAAAGGTAGTGGCAGCAGAAACAGGAGATAAGTTTAAATTAGAATTAGATAGGTACCTGTGGAGATTGAGGGGTATGGGAATGTTGGTGGTACCTTCAGGTAGCTTGAGTATGGATAGGTCATTGTGTGCACCTGTGCTGAGTGTTGTTTGTGGGGGTGATGTATGGTTGATGTTGTGTGTTTCTCACCCAAGAACCGTCTTCACCCACCATCCCCTCACCTGAAAAAGGGGGTGGAAAATATTATAGTTAAACTGAACATATTTCCCTGTTTTTAGCTCACCTGGAACGTAGTTCTGGGGAGTTTATGAGATCGTGCGTCATCCGTCAATCTGTCAGTCTGTCAGTCCTTTCGTCCGTCCGTCCGTCCGTCCGTCCATCCACAAATACTTGCAACTTCTTCTCTGAAACTACACATATGATTTCGATGAAACTTTATCACAACCCTCACCACCCCGTATGTCCCAAAGTTTGTTCATGGCATTAAAAAAAATCGGGCCCTCAAGAGGTACTACGGGGGTTGCCCCCCAAAATAGGTATTTGCTTTTTTCTCAGAAACAACATACACAATTTCGATGAAACTTGACTCCAACCTTCATCACCCATGATGTACCAAAGTTTGTTCACACCATAAAAAAAAGGTCGGGGTCTCGGGAGGTTTATGGGTGGGTTGCCCCCAAAATAGGTGTTTGCTATAACATTGGTTCATTGATACATTTTGCTGATTCCGTCCCACATTGACATCCTCCTCAGTATCATTATTCTACCAGGTGAGCACCCAGGGGTATTGCCCCTCTTTTTAGCCCATGGGGTCTTCCACCCCACGGGGTCTACTCGCCGCTCGCATTCTCTCCTTTCTTGTGTACAGTTCATTTGAACGTCTATTTCTCCATTATTCGTGAACAGAATTCGCTGAAATGAACAGACATATACTCCATACATATGCACAGGCATTAACTGAGCCCAAAGTGCGATTGCAGCCTTCGGGCCGAGGAACGGCCCATTTTGGCCCATTTTAAAAAAAAATTGGTATTTCTAGGTTATTCGTGAAAGACCCCGGACCAAATTGGACAGGTATATTCTTGAGGTCACTCTGCAGGCATTAATTGAGCCCAAAGTGCGATTGCGGCCCTTCGGGCCGAGGAACGGCCCATTTTGGCCCATTTTTAGCGAAAGCAGTGAGCTTCATACTTAACGCGTGCACATGAGAGAATAGGAAACAACAACAACAAGCAACAACAAAACAAAACAATACCCCTGGCAATTGCGAATCCGTGTCGTTGGTTATGACCCTTTTGCTTCTGGTTTTTTAAACGCTGTGCGATGTATAAACACGATTGGGTTTTATTTCTATCTTGTGAATGTTACTTAACGCGTGCACATGAGAGAATAGGAAACAACAACAACACAATACCCTGGCAATTGTGAATCCGTGTCGTTGGCTATGACCCTTTTGCTTCCTTTTTTTTTTTTGCTTCTGGTTATTTTTTGTTTCCGGTTTTGTCATGGGAAATGATGCATGCTGGGAGATAACGGCATCGCGGAGACATGAAAAGACCCAAATAATATCAGACATGGTGTATATTTCCTCCATGATTTTAATAAGATATCTCCCGCATCATCAAAAAATAATTTTTAATCGTGATTTACGTTATTTGATCGCTGATCCCGAATCCAGGCCGAAGTAACCGGAAATTGCGTATACAGCTGTGAACAAGTTATAGGTAAAGTCAGAAGCGAATGTAAGAAGAATACTACGTTCGCTTCTGGTATTTATTTTTTTAGATGAGATCCTGTTCTAGGCGGTTAGTTGTTGTGAAGGTAATGTTGAGGTATAATGTTGAGGTATTTTATTTTTTCCAGATGAGATCCTGTTCTAGGTGGTGTAGTTGTCGTTGTGAAGGTAATGTTGAGGTATAATGTTGAGGTAATATTAATTTTTTTAGATGAGATCCTGTTCTAGGCGGTGTAGTTGTCGTTGTGAAGTTATGTTGAGGTATAATGTTGAGGATTTTTTTTTTTTCAGATGAGATCCTGTTCTAGGCGGTGTAGTTGTCGTTGTGAAGGTAATGTTGAGGTATAATGTTGAGGTAATATTTATTTTTTCAGATGAGATCCTGTCTAGGCGGTGTAGTTGTCGTTGTGAAGGTAATGTTGAGGTATAATGTTGAGGTAATATTATTTTTTAGATGAGATCCTGTTCTAGGCGGTGTAGTTGTCGTTGTGAAGGTAATGTTGAGGTATAATGTTGAGGATTTTTTTTTTTCAGATGAGATCCAGTTTCCGCAGTGTAGTTGTTGTTGTGAAGGTAATGTTGAGGTAATATGTTGAGGTTATTTATTTTTTCAGATGAGATCCTGTTTCTAGGCGTGTAGTTGTCGTTGTGAAGGTAATGTTGAGGTATAATGTTGAGGTAATATTAATTTTTTTAGATGAGATCCTGTTCTAGCGGTGTGTTGTCGTTGTGAAGGTTAATGTTGAGGTATTATTTTTATTTTTTTAGATGAGATCCAGTTCTCGGCGGTGTAGTTGCTGTTGTGAAGGTAATGTTGAGGTATAATGTTGAGGTAATATTATTTTTTTTAGATGAGATCCTGTTCTAGGCGTGTAGTTGTTGTGAAGGTAATGTTGAGGTATAATGTTGAGGATTTTTTATTTTTTTTCAGATGAGATCCTGTTCTAGGCGTGTAGTTGTCGTTGTGAAGGTATGCTGAGGTATAATGTTGAGGTAATATTAATTTTTTTAAGATGAGATCCTGTTCTAGGGTGTAGTTGTTGTTGTGAAGTAATGTTGAGGTCATATTTATTTTTGCAGATGAGATCCTGTTCTAGGCGGTGTAGTTGTTGTTGTGAGGTAATGTTCAGGTAATATTTATTTTTTATTCATAGCAAAAAGACAAATTTGATATATTTAAGAAGCGAATGTAAGAAGAATTCTACGTTGCTTTTGGCTTTGCTATTCCATATTAAAAAATATGTATTTCTAGGTTATTCGTGAAAGACCCTGGACCAATTGGACAGGTATATTCTTGAGGTCACTCTGCAGGCTTATTGAGCCCAAAGTGCGATTCCGCCCTTTGGGCCGACAAACGACCCTCTCGACCATTTTAATTGTTGGGTAGTCGTCTAGTCGGAAAAAAAAATCAAAAAATTTTTTTTTGAGATTTCTTCGACCGTTATTATCAGTATTTAAAATGCGATTTCAGTTAATAATGGCGATTTCGATGAACTTGGTTGGTAGGTTCATACCATGACTTAGTTGTGTGCAAATGAGAACGTTGCTATGGATACCACCGTTGCCTAGCAACGGGACTTTGAAATTTTGAAAAATCATAAAAAATTTATTTTTTCGAAAATCAAAAATCGGGCATGAGCGACTGTGGGCAGTGCATCCACCATATTTGTCAAAATTTCCAGCCGGATCCTATGAAAACTGTCGGAGAAGATAGACTTTGAATGAACCTGGTCGAAAACAATTAAAAAAAACGAAGTTCGTTATATCTCAGAGACTATGAGTCAGATATACATGAAACTGGTATGGTAGGTTCATGGTATGTCCTAGTTATGTGTGAGAAAGAACGTTGCTATGGACCCCTCCGTTGCTAGCAAGGCCTAAAAACCTCTAAATGTGGGGGTATTTTAACGAAAAAACAATCTGCAGCATTAACCTTGAAGCTAGAATCATGAATTTCTTGTGCTTAATCCTCAGGTCAATCCCCATCGACGGGCCATCGCGTCAGGTTCTATTGGGTAGTCGACTACCCATGTCCGCCTACCGGCTTGTTTTTGTTATTTCTCGGATTATTCGTGGGCGGAACCGAACCAAACTTATATACAGTATATTTTTGGAGGTTTCACGAGGTGCTCTACAGGGAATCAAAGCAAATCTGGTTAAAAATTGGTGTTTAAAAAAAAGTTTTAACGTTTGCACGGACCCTGAACCAATGTACCATGTAATGCGGGCACAGATGAGCGGGCAAGATGGCAGTTTATCTACAATGTTTACGTCATGGGCAATTGAACTTTGCGATGTCTCCAGGGTTGTTCTACATTAAGCTGCAACACTTTTGTGGATAAAGTCATTATTTGAACGAATTCATTTTATTTCATTAATTACTGCATGTGCGGTGAAGACCAGCTTCAAAGTTAAAGGGATCCTATATGATATGCAGTGACAGCCTGGCCAACCGTTCCTCATCAATCATTTAATTGGAGTGCTTGCATGAGTGCTTAAGCCACTTGCCGAACGCCTTTCAGTCGATAGCAGTATCGTGCTACGTCATTCCGAGTGAATCGTTCACTCACTGCGGCCACTTTTGCCAAACACATCATTCAGAGCAAGTGGTTCGTGTTCCGTCGCCCTGAGCGAGTGGTTCGTGCTCCGTCACCCTGAGCGAGTGAATGTGCTCCATCCACCTGAGCGAGTGTTTCGTGCTCTATCCCTGAGCGAGTGATTCATGCTCCATCACCCTGAGCCGAGTGTTTCGTGCTCTATCACCTTTGTGTGAGTGGTTCGTGCTTCGTCACCTCTGAGCGAAGTGTTCCTGCTTCGTCACCTGAGCGAGTGGTTCCTGCTTCCATCACCTGAGCAAGTGGTTCGTGGTCCGTCACCCTGAGCGAGTGGTTCCTGCTCGTCACCTGAGCGAGTGGTTCGTGCTCCGTCACTGAGCGAGTGGTTCGTGCTCGGTCACCCTGACGAGTGTTCGTGCTCCGTCACCCTGAGCGAGTGGTTCGTGCTCCATCACCCTGAGCGGTGGTTCGTGCTCCATCACCGACGAGTGGTTCGTGCTCCATCGCCCTGAGTGAATTATTATGAAATAACACCAATTTCCAGGCTGTTTGCCATATTAACGTGTTTTCTAAATTAACGAGCCAAATTATTTTTCTACCGTCACACACAGCTGTTTATAAAGATTAATGTTTGTCATCATATCCCTGAAACATCTATATAAATGCAACATTGTTTTTCGGTGAAAGCTACTCATGTTTTGGGGTTGTTGCCAATGGTGTGTGTGTGTGTGTGTGTTGTTCTAAAGCATATCTCTATCTATATCTTCTCTATCTCTCTCTCTCTCTCTCTCTCTCCTCTCTCTCTCTCTCTCTCTCTCTCTCTCTCTCTCTCTCTCTCTCTCTCTCTCCATATCCTTGCTCTACCCCTCCCAAACAGTGCAGCACCCTTCTCCCACACCTCTCTCACTCTCCCCTCCCCTCTCTCTGTCTCTGTCTCTGTCTCTGGACATATCCAGACAGTGGTTATGTCTGGACGGTTTTTGTCTCTGGACGTTTCCGGGCAGGGTTTGTCTCCGGACTTGTCCGGCGCGGTGTTTATGTCCAGATGGGAGTTTGTCTCCAGACGTGTCCAAGCAATTTTTTGTCTCCGGCCAGCCTGGCTCCAGATGTGTCTGGGTGGTGTTTGTCTCTGGGCAGTAATTAATGCTCCTCGCACATCTGCCTTTCCTTTGTCTCACATTACACCGTCTTCCCTTCCCCACCCCTCCTCACTCCCCCTCACTCCTCTCTCCCCGTCTCTCTTCTCCCCCTCTTTTTCTCCTCTCCCTCCCCCCCTCTTTTCTCCCGTCCCCCTTTAGTAATCCTGTCAGCGAAGCTACCGGTGTACTTGCTAGTGTAGAATACTGTCAGAGCATCCTCTGTGATTGTTTAAGCTAAGGCTGAACATGAAGTACAGTATTTGTTTTGAATAACATTCAATTTTTAAGAATTGTAGTTAATGAAAGAAAAATTAACAAAGGAAACACAACCTTTTGTTGATCAGTATACAATTTTAGAACCTCACATTCAGGTTTCACGAATGCTAGAACTGTATCAAAATGCAACGAGAGAGTTCATAGAACACCTTAGCCCATGCAGTCTTGAGAAACGGATGTGGGCGGGGTCTGCTCACGGCAAATTGGATTGGTCGAGATGACGTAAAATATTTTGTCCATGTGCTGCTAAACGGAAGGGTTTTGAAAGTGCCAAAAAGGCGATTTGTGTTGGACAGTGTTCAAGTATATCATTCAGTTGAAATAAAATTAAGATTTTAAAGGTTGTAGAAAAAAAACCCAATTAATTCTGGAAGTTTACCGCAGTTTATGCAGCGTCAATTACACCACCTTATTTAACATGTTACTTTCGGTCTTTGTGCCTGTTGTTTGTGTCCTTTATGGCGTGCTTAAGAACAGTAAGTTTCCCGTTTGGAATTATTTTAAAATTTTGTTTGACTGTCAGACAGGCAGGTGGAGTAAAAAAAAATAAAAAAAACATTCTCACTCTGTGTCCGCGTGCGATCAGACCAATTCAGAGCCAAGGTACTGCTAAATAATGATCTACAGGTTCGTTTTCTGATTCGTGTTCTGAATATAACATTGAATTTAAATGAAGTTGTTGCTCGATCGTAAACTGACGTTTGTAAACACACATACAGACAAAGAGAACCAATTGCTTAACCCTGCTCCTCACTTTGTGCGTGTGGGGTAACGAACATTTCATAACTGTGGAGTGTTCAGTAAATGTCCAACACCAAACCGATCACTAATCTCTCCCATACTTACAAAGAAAAACGACCTGCACATGATGCATAAGTTTTCACTCCAAATTGTATCTTGCACAGCCATGATGGGTCATCAAATGGCCTCAACTCACCGGACGTAAACCACAAGGTAATGAACGTTGTGACCACCCCTTCCTACCTGATATACTCATGGAGAAGGGTTAAACGTGGACTGATTTTTTTTCTCCTAAATCATCACAATAAATAATAATAAAAAAATTCAGAAACCATAACATTGATCCAAACAAACCATTTACTGAAGTATACATGTTTGACAAATGACCGGAGACAAATTCAGAGAATTGTCGTTTTATCACAAAATGAGGATGTCTGTAATGGCACTGTTTTACAACAACAAGCTCGAATGAGCTAAGAACCTCGTCCTCTTAATGATGACGTCATAAAAACGAATATGACGTCATTGTGATGTATCAGGTTTGCGATAAATTATCTGTGCTAATGCCCGGCTTGATTCCCGCAAACAAAATTCAAACAGCTTGCCTAGTTTCGGAGATAATGGTATAGGCGATTTCCATTAGCGGCGATATTATGACGTCAACTTTTTTTCTAGGAAGAATTTCCAAAATCGGAGATGGTTACTGCCTGCGCGTGGGCTTTCTGCATATACATGGCAAGTTTCACGAAGATCCGATAAAAACTCTGGGATGTGAAACAAAAAATGTCAAAAATAGGAATGACGTCATAGTGATGTATCATATTTGCGGTAATTCATCTCTGCTAATGCCCTGTTCGATTTCCGCAAACAGAATTCAAAAAGCTTGCCTAGTTTGAGATAATTTTTTCGGCGATTTCCATTAGCGGAGATATTTTGACGTCATAACTTTTTTTCTAGGAGGAATTTTCAAAATCAGAGATTGTTACTGTCTGCGCAGGGTATTTTTACATGTATATGCCAAGTTTCAGGAAGTTTCGATGAAAACTGTAGGCTGTGAAACAAAAATGTCCACAAGAACAACAACGTGAGTAAGACTTAGAGATCCTCCGCGAGGATCTAAAAAATGCACTGACTCTAGGCTAGGATTGCTGGGAACACCATGTCATGTAGGGTTCAAGATCAGTGAAATATGACGTTTGATGATGTGACAATGGAATGGATGTCTCAAAAGGTCATAAATGCGTACAACCACCAGTCAAACAAATGACTGCTGCAACCTTCCTTCTCATCCCCTGAGGAAGCTGCCGGAGAGAATTCAAAGGAAGTTGTTGCCATTCCTGGTTCAAAGCTTCTCTAACTGTGCCAGAGTCTGCATCGATGGGTCAGTTGTCTCAATTTTTCACCCATAAATGTCTCACACATGCTCCTTTGGATTTAAATCAAGACACCTCACTGCAGGCCAGAGCAATGGTTGTGATGGCAATATTTTGCAAGAGGCCGGTCACTTGACGAGAACAGTGGGGTCTGGCAGGGTGATGCATGAATGCAGGTCTTGTGAGAAGTGGGTGGTTGTCAAAATGTGGAACAACAACATGATCCACAATGTCTCGATGATACTTTTCACCAGTCAGGTTACCCTGTAAAGTGATAACGTCAAATTTACATCATATGACAGGCAGCCTCATATCATGACGGATCCGCCTCCGAACAGGATGAACTCTGAAACGTTCTTGGGTATATGCTGTGTTAGGTTACTGCCAAACCTGAGTTCCACCATCAGTCACATGTAGGATAAAATGACTGTAATCAGGCCAATAGATCTTCTTCCACAGTGTAAGATTCCAGTGTTGACATGCCCGGCACCATGCCAAGTGGGCTACTTTGTGCTCTGGGGCGAGAAAAGGGAATCTTATTGGTCTCCTGGCTTTGCAACCTGCAGCATGAAGTTCGTTCCAGACATTCATTGTGGATAACCTCTGATGCCGATTCTATTCTTGCCGTAGCACTGTGTTTGTGACAAAAGAATGTCTGACAAGCCTCATGAGAGATGCATCTTCTCTGTTGGAGGTCGTCCTTGGTAATCCAGATTGGGCTTGTTCTGAACATCGTTGGTTGGTTGACTTTTGTGGACCAATCTGCTGATAACAGTTCGATGGCAGCAAAATTGACATCCAATTTCACTGTAGGACATCCCTGCATCGTTCTTTCCAACAATTTGCCATATTTTGGCTTCACTGAGTCTTATACAGGCCAGAGTAACACAATCAACTATTAGGAGTATGCAATGATGTTGTTACCTTCCCCAAACTTTAACTTCTGACAATGTGTGCATGTATAATCTGTGAGTTGAATGGTCATTTCAAGATTGAATACATTACATACAGTTAATATAAATGCAATGTACGCAACTAGTAAGACTTAATAGAATCATGATAGCTTCTTTAAAACTGCAATTGACATTGAATTGAAACATTTAAAATTAGAAGGGCACTCGATAGAGCGCATACCTCCGCCAAGCAATACCTGATCGAACAGAACACATCAGGCCCAATAACTTTTTGAACTATCATGCGATATATTGTTTACAGCCCCTTCTCTCAATGGTGAAGAATCACTTAAAAAACTCTCCGATCCGGATCGGGATTTGGATCTTCACCAAAATGAAGCATTGCTGTCCTTAACTGGTCAACTACACACACAAAAAAAATTCAGACCGATTGCTTGAAATCTGTGGCCAAAAATCGTGTGACAAACAAACAACCAGACAGACAGACAGACAAACGCTACAGACAAACATACTTGGCGAAAATTTTTATTTTGCCAAGTAACAAGCAGACAGGGGTGACAACATAACCTCCTTTCACGTTTGGTGGCAGAGGTAAATATATCATGCTCCCCCATCTCTCAATGGTGAAGAATCACTTTAAAAACTCACGTATCTGAATCTGGATTCAGATCTTCACCAAAATCGAATCAATTCGTCTTTGTCACGCACCAACCTGTTCATCAAGTTTCGGATGAATCCGTCAAAAACATTTTGAGATATTGTGTTTTATATCAGTTTAGCCATGTGTCTCAATGGTGAAGGATCACTTTAAAAAAAATACCGGATTCGGATCTTCATCAAAATTGAATCAATTTGTCATCACACACCAAACCTGTCCACCAAACGTCATCTGAATCCGTGCACAACCTTTTGAGATATCCTGCACACAAACAAACAAACGAACAAGAAAGATGTCGTGCATAGCACGATACTTGCGATATCCATAAAACAAATTTGACCTTTAAAATAATTGGTGGTTGAATTCAATGACCAAACACACAAATCCTCTTCAAATTTCAAGTCAATCAGATGAAAATTGAGGATTTTAGAAGTGGGACAAAGTTTTTGACCTTTTGACCTCAAAAACATGACTCGTGAAGATCAGTTTAAAATTGTGATCTGTAGGTGATTAACATACAAATAGACAGACAGACAGACAGAATAACACACAAGACCAACCAATATACTTGAAAAATCTTCGATTTTCACAGGTAACAAACAGACAGACAAAGAGACAAACAAACAAACAAACAAACAAGAAAGATGTCGTGCAGAGCAGGGTACTTGTGAAACCCATCAAACAAATTTGACCTCAAAAATAATTGGTGGTTGAATTCAATGACAAAATATGCAAATCCTCTTCAAATCTCAAGACAATCACATGAAAATTGACAATATGAGAAATTCGGCCTATGTTGACCTTTTGGCCGATTGTTGACCTCGAAAATCATTGGTGGTTGAACTCAATGATCAAATGTGAAACTCTTTTTCAAATTTCAAGTCAATTGAATGAAAATTGAGGATTTCAGAAATCTGACAAAGTTGTTGACCTTTGGCCAATGTTGACCTTTTGACCTCAAAAATAATATGCTTCTTGCTTATGACGATCTCCACCAGGTGGTGAAGTTTCACGAAGATCAGTTTAAAATTTTGACTTGTAGGCAATTGACATACAAACAAACAAACAGACAGACAGACAGACAGAATGAAAAATCACACTCATACAGTGATACTTGGCGAATCTCTGATGGTTTCTTTGACAAGTTTTTTGTTCATTGGAATTTGGTCTTCGTCACCTTTTGGATAAAAACTGTTATCAGCAGGTTATGCCTGGGGTTGACTTAATGGTTAGAGTGGTGGGCTTCGGATCCTAGGATGCTGAGTTCAAATCCCACTTGGCTGTTTAATTAATACCGGCTGGGGTTGACGGCTTGTTATCCTTCTGAGGTTGGAAAAATGTGTGCCAGCTTGCTGCTCTCCGTGGTGGAGTGGTGACCTGTCCAAGATTGTGGCCAACAGCCAAAGAGACTGCTTAGGCAGCACCAAAGCTCTGCACAGGGTATGGTCCCAATGGATGGATCAGCAGGTTGCCATAAGTCTTGTTGCTTGTCAAGGTTGGTGTGCCAACCAACAGCAGCACAACCTTTGCTAATTTTATGATAGTCTGCTATTTCAGTATTTTATTTTTAGAGCAGACCATTCATCTTTGTTGGGATTGGAGAACTTAATTTTACGATTATAACTGAGATTTTTGAGGCATGATGACATTTTCTGACAAAGAGATCAACATACGTGAAATGGTCCCCTGGAGAAGTCCACAGGATTTCTGGGTATTAAGTGATTCAAATTCATTATTTTGAGATTGGTCGGCATTGGTTGGGATGAAAAAAAGCCTTGAGATCAATGTGGTGCAAAGACCTTTCGAGGTATTGCGGACCCAGGGTCGGGGGCGAAGACCACAAGGGGTGAAGTACCTCGGGTTCCCACCAGACCCTCCCCAGTCGCAAGCCGTCGCACATGAATAACTTTGTGACGTGGCGGATCGCTAACCGACCGCGAATGCCAATAACTCGACCACATGACTTAGGGTCCTCCATCTAATAAATACCATTTACCTAAAGGTCACAATGATCGAATTACTGGGGAACACACCTCGGTGCGCACTTGCTCAAACCGGATCACCTTACCAGATCAGATGCAGCCGAGCGGAGCGCCAAGCACCTACCGGCTAGGAAACAGATCGTTGGGAATAACGGCCGGCTAAAGTACGGTGTTGGCCATGCTGAACCAATGGAAAGGCGCTGTACACCTTGACGATTTAGCCAGCGTATGCCGACTTATGAAAAATTTGTCTAAACGCTGCACACGTCGAATACGTTATGGGTAAGTTTGTATACGTTAAGAGCACGCTGAAAAACACTGCCATAGTCTAGTACGCTGGCTTTCATCGTTGTACTTTGAGGTTGTCCTCAAATTTTAGCATGCTTGAAATTTTACGACGTATGCCAGCGTAGACTCACACGTCCGCCACGCTGGCCATAAGTTGTAGGCACGTTATGCGATCGTTGACACCCGTCGACACACGTTACTTGTAAGTTAGTCACAAGTCGAAACACGTCGAGTAATGATTAGCTACCCGAAACTTATTTATAACCTATGAGTAACGTGTTGTAGGCACGTTACACGATCGTTGACACACCTCCAGGCAGTTATGCGATCGTTGCACACACGTCGAGGCACGTACTTGTAAGTTAGATCACAGTCGAAACACGTCGAGTAATGCTTAGCGTACCAAAACTTATTTCTAACTCATGAGTAACGTGCTTTGAACCTATGTGTACCGTACCTCCAACGCATATTGACGTATGTAGACGTATTTGATTGACGTCTTCCGGACGACCACAGAACTTACTGAACGTGTTTCTAATTTATAGCTACCATATAATGGCGTATTGGCAGCGCTTAAAAAAAAAAACACAACAACAATAACTTCCGATATTTCGTCAGTGCCGTTACGTCACGTCCGATTGCCTCTTCAGTTTGCTCATGTCTTATTCTTAGTCCTCCTCTTGAATATTTCTGTTTGAGGATATTGTCACGTCGACGTCGAAACTTAAAATCAAATGTCCGAATATATTTTAAAATTCGTGATAGACTAAAAAAAAACAAAAAAAAACAACAACAACTTCATATATTCGTCACGTGCCTTCACGGAGCCAAGGAGAAAAAAAGAAATGTGCCTTGACGGAGAAATAAGTTTCGGGTATGCTAAACATTACCTGACGTGTTTCGACTTATGAGTAACTTACAAGGAACTTGTGTCGACGTGTGTCAACGATCCATATCGTGCCTACAACTATTCCCAGCGTAGCGGAATGTGTGAGCCATACGGCAAGTACGTCGTAAAATTTTCAGCATGCTTGAAATTTCACGACGTACGAGACGTACACAAAATATGACAGCATACTTCATCGTTTTTCAGCGTGCTCTTAACGTATACACAACTACCCATACCGTATTCGACGTGTGCCAGCTTGTTCGGCAAATTTTTCATAGGTCGGCATACGCTGGCTAAATCGTCAAGGTGTGACTGCGATGTGACACTTCCAATTTTCAGGCGGTTATGATTTAAATCGGCTGCGGCAGCCTTTTAACAGGCTACGCCACGAGTTCGTCGGCGATACGTGCAGCGCGCTATGCCTAAGGTAAACTATCGTTGGGCATAGGTTGTGAACGCCGACAACAGGCTAAGCATTCGTTGGTATAAGTTATCTATAAGACAACGAAACGTTCTGTGCCCGTTACTAATATGTTATGCATACGACCAACACGTTATGAATACGACCAAAACTTAAAAAAACATCAAAATTTCAGCGTACGCCAACGTTTTACATACATTTTAATGTTGCCATTGCTGGCTAAATCGTCAAGGTGTGACAGCGCCTGAAGAAAACACGAAAACGAGCTGGGAACATTTCTATACAATGCATTTATTTACAACCAAGTGAGGAAAAGTATGTGGCACAGAGAATGGGGTTTTATTTTTTCTGTACAGCAGGGGATAGCAAGGAATTTGTGTGGTGCAGCAAAAGACAACAACTTCCAAAAGAAGACACAGAGCAGGATTATCCCGATTATTCTCTACAATCTTACTTACTCGAGGACAGGCGCCATCTCTTTCACACACACACACCACACACACACACACACACACACAGGAAAGTTATAGAGCCAAGAAGAGGAGAAAGGTGAGGATGAGGGCCCTATAAATATCTGGCGCGGTCGGCTGACCAACACGGCCCAGGACACTTAGGGAGGGGTAGTTGGAAAGATACTGGTGTCTACGGTGTGGGAGTGTAGAGGTGCAATATATACAACGTGAAGGTGTGGCATGTGCTAGAGAAAAATGGGAATTGCGAGTCAGTGTGCATTCTTCTTTGTGCGTCCATCGTAGACAGGATGGACGGGTGTACAGAGAGAGAAGAGAATAGATGCATGAGAAGGAAGATCCCTAACCTAGCCATGTAAAGGTCTGTATGTGTAGCGTGTGCCTCCATGGGACGCTCTGCCTGAGTGTTCCCCCCTCGTGATATGGCGTGTTATCTCCTGCCTATTTATTCGCCGGGGCTCGTGACAATGTGTGCTCCACACTGGTCCACCGTCAATGGCCGGCGGTGAGTTCATCTAGCTTCACAGAGGTAGCAGCACATCGACAGCATGGCAGGGAGTCCACTGTATGCTCTCAAAGGACGGCAGTCCCACATGGACGATGTTCTCGAAGAAGAAGCTCTCTTAACGGCTCCACGCTCCCCCCTTTTATAAGCCCCAGGTGAAAAGTGGGGCAAGGACCGTAAAGTGACTTGCTGTGGCCCAAATCCTGCTCCTCTCTTGGGCCACAGTGGCCCTAACCATGCCCCGCCAGGCACCGGGTCTGGAAACCGATTCAGATTCCCACCAGCTTTGGCACAGCTTGGAGCTCCTGACTTAACATGGGGAGCATGCTCCCCGAGCCTGCACCCCGGCCCTGAATGTGCACCGAATGTTGTCTGTATGTTGGATGGTAGCAGACTTCTTCATCACCCACGGGCTACTTCACAAGCCAAAATGCACACCCGGGACCCAAACTAAACTCCTGGATCGCCATTCCCGTGCCCCCTCCTCGTTGCTTACGGTCTTGCCATGGTCTGATGACTGGATGAGGGCTGTAACAATTCCGGACGCTCACCCAGGTCGTCCCTGGTGAGATGTGGTGGAGCTATATAGCGTCTGTTGCGTGGTCGAGCATCACGCGGCGCAAAGGACAATGGCCGATGCCGCGATGTGCTCGAAATAGAATGGCGAATTGTAGCGATGCAGAGGTATGAGGGGGTGCGGGAGTATTTTTCCCATGTGCGGGAGGCATTTGTGGTCAAAGTGGTTAGATTTGGTGAGCGAGGTACGGAGTAAGGTGAGGTGCCGGTTGGGAATTGTCATGCAGCTTTGATTGGAAAATGGCACGCAAATTCCCGTGTGCAGGTTGTCTTGTGTGCAATGGGGATGATCCAAGCCACGGGAGGCATCGCGGTGTGCTTATTAAACAATTGTCTATTGAACGGCATGTGGAATTGTATGCTTTTCGTGAACTATGGCTAAAAGGAAAGGGTTAGAGGAGAGGTCAGAGTACGAATCAAGGAGATATTTATTAGAACTACGAGTCCCACGCAACGCATTTCGTCCTGTTAACCCACGACATATGAGGGGAGGACTAACTCCACAAATACTAATGAAATAACTGCCTGGGGATCACTGTATGTTGGGTGCCATTGCCTTAGAGGCATGTGGTTTTGTACAACCGCAACAGAGGTTTTGTTCGACTGTGAATTAGTCTTCTTGTTTTTTAGCGACGGGCCCAACATTCAGGCCTTTGCAGAGGAATGCTTTTCCTAACTGAGAAAGGGGAAAGTCATCAGGGATAGTGACAACTGTCTTGTTTCTTGTACTTTATCCCCTTGTGAGAGAACGACCAAATAACTCATGTAGTTTCAATGTCCTGTGTTCTGTTAAATAATATAAATGCTTGGAGTAGAATTGCCGAATCTTATGATGGATGGAATTGACCAAAAGGGCAAGACAGATTCTTTTCAGCTCAGAATGGCACCGGTGAATCAGGAGGTGAAGTTCCTGACGTTAAGAAGACCATAGCTCCAATGGCTGATGTCATGACATGCCCTGTTCTACCTCATTTAGGTAATGGCCACAGGAGCTTTAAGAAATGGACCGATGGAAATTTGAGTGACAAACATTTGCAATAACTTTGGACTTTAGGTAATGACCAGTGGGATTGATCTGGTGACAAAACTAGTTTTTGTGGCTATAAGTATGGTTAACTGGTGTGTTCAATTACTTCTAATTGGCAGAAATAGCTGGAAGTAACATACCAGCTCGTGGCACAGTTCCCTTAAATAGTCCTCTTGAGACCTCTTGAGACAAAAAAGGCAATAAAAGGACTCAAGTCTCAAGCTCATATTATTACAAGGGGGTTTGCCAGGTCTCAAGCTCATATTATTACAAGGGGGTTTGCCAGGTCTCAAGCTCATATTATTACAAGGGGGTTTGCCAGTTTGTCCTGCAACTCGAACATTTAGGTTTTGCAATGCATGATGTGGTCGATGCTGGAATGTCATTAGTCACTGTCAGTGATGTCATGCAGCATTGAATGCAACTGCAGCTGCTTGCGTGGTGGGAGTACTTGGTAGAGTGAAACTCCAAAAACAGACCTGTGCATTGCAAAGCCAACTGCACTTCCATACAAGCTGATGAAATGTTCCAAAGAAATATCTTTTGCAGTAGAGTTCGAATGTTTGCAGGTTTGACGAACAACACAGTGACATCCAACCTTCTCACCCCTTTCTCGGTTGGAATGACATCAGTCATTGTCAGTGACATCATAGTGTTTCACATGACATGATCGGCCTGACGGAGCTCAAGATAGTGCCAGTCCAAAAACAGCCTCGTGCTTCGTGCAACTAGCTACACTTCCTTACAAGCTAATAAGTGGTTCACTCAGCACCTGCTGCTGACACCAAACATTATGAAAAACGATGCTGAGAAATACACCACAATAACCACAAACAAACCAATCATGTTTCGTCCACTGCAACATGAAGGCCTCCATCAACTTGTGCTGTGATGGGTGTTTGGCATTTCCAGCTTGTCAAGCACTGATTGGCAAGAATGAGCAGCCATAAAAATGCAACCCAGAGCATGAGTCAGGAGAGAAAGAAAGAAATCTTTAATCACTCAGCCAAGCAGCCAGCTCTGAAAAATACACATTGCATGCAACGTACAGCAGCGGAGTAATCACCATGTCATATTGTGATACGTACGCTCTTCTCCAACTCCAACCACAGATGTGCCTCCAACATGACAGTTCATTTCAACGTGTCCACTAGGGTCACCCCACCGACATATTCGACATAGTAGTATACGATTAACAAACTTTATTGATATCACATTATTCCGCATTATTTCCATCTTACAATGCATTTCGTCGCGCAGTTACCTGATTTTGATCCAAGCACAGAAGCCTTCCTTCTGAAGCGCTCTTTTTTATTTTTGTTTGCAGAGTCAAGGTTCATGGAAGAGCTAGAATACAGAACAGATCAGGGTGCAACGGAACAAAAGGAACAGTAGAGAGAGATTGAGAGAGAACGCCAACAGCGGGGCTGAGGGACAAACTAAACGGAGACGGATAACAAGAGATGCGGGTACCAATGATGGGTCGGGGAGAACGTAAGGGGTTGGCAGGATGGATACAGAAACACAATTTTTAATGCAGTAGATGCGCCTGTGTGTTATCTTCAGCAGATACAAAATGTCTTCCTCTAAGTTTGATGTGTTTTTATTTCTTTGGAAAATTTGTTGGTGGATTTCATGTGAATTTCTCTTCTGCATCACCATGAATAAACAAAAGTTTGGATACCTTCGTTGTTGAAGATTTCTGCTACGGCCACATCAGGGTGCAACGAAGGTGGTATTTCTAAAAATCTTCAATTTTCAACCCATTTACTTGAAGTTTGAAGAGGATTTATATTTCAGGTCAATGAATTCAACAAGCCAATTATTTTTGAGGTCACCGTCGACCAAAAGGTCAACATAGGCCAAAGGTGAACAACTAAGGTGGTATTGAACCTCATTACCTCCGCCACTGAAGGTGAAGGAGATGATGTTTTCACCCCTTTCTGTCTGTTTGTTTGTTATTTGCAAAATCAAAGATTTTACAGGTATATTGGTTAGTCGATTTTGTTATTCTCTGTTGGGTCGCCGAAATAGGTGACCCTTATTGTCAGTAATTTCTGTCTGTTTGTTTGGATGTTGGTTCGTTTGTCATCAGCATAATTGGTAGTAAACGTGGGCCGATTTTGACCAAACTCGGGTGGTAGGTACATCTTATGACCCAGTGCTTTGGAAATTGTGAGGTTGCTAAGGACGCTTTGGTTCCTAGCAACAACCGAAAAACCTTCAAAATCGGTACCGTTCACGTGAAATCAATTCCGAAAGCCATTATCCCATGTAGGGTTATGAAATTTGGCACGAATGATCTACAGGTGATGCTCTATCAATATATTCCGGTTTTTGTGATATATGGAATACTTTACCTGCAGCGCCCCCTACAATTAGGGTATGCGCGAAAATTGGCGAAAATTGAAGGCCCCCTAGCGACCAGGTGAGTGCATCGATACGAATGAAACTTTGCAGGTTCATGGTACTCAATGAGTACTACAACTTTGCCTCAGGACATATTGACCGATTTCGCTTAGGTCAGGGGTCAAAGGTCAATTAGTGCAAAAATCGATAATATGCGAGAGCTGGAGGTGCTTCGCGCCAAATGCTACTCCTCCTAGGGTTATGGTCGGATGGTCATGAAAATTCACACTAATGTCTGGAATACATTGTGCACAAACGATCAGCCGGATTTTCGATTTAGATCTTTGTTCACCCACAGCACCCCCTCGAACTTTGGGCATTTCCGATTTCAAACCGCATTTTCGGTACTTTTCATTCAAATGGATACCGAGTAGTTATCAGTTGATGGAACTGAATGAGATTTGGATGCATAATCTTAAGGTGATTCCCTATCCGCTATATGACATCCATTTTGCTCTACATCTATAGTTTCCATGCTCGGCGACATCGCCGCCTACCGGCTTTTTGTTTGTTTGTCTGTTTGTGTACATGATATCTCAAAAATTTGGGACAAGTTCCGTTTGTGACAAGGAAAAAATGATTAGATTTTGATGAAGATCCGGATCCGGATCCGGTTGCTAGAAATTTTAAATTGATTCTTCACCATTTAAGGATACTGGAGGGCTCAACTGACATATATATCACGATATCTCAAAAAGTTGTGGACGGATTCAGATAAAAGTTAGTGGACAGGTTGGGTGTTTGACAAGGATGAATTGATTCGATTTTAGTGAAGATCCGAATCCGGATCTGGATACAAGAGTTATTTAATTTTTTAAGCGATTCTTCACCATTGAGAGATGGGTCCAAAAACAATATATAGCATGATATTTCAAAAATGTATTGGGCCTGATATGTTCTCGTGGATCAGGCATTGCGGGGCAGTGGTATGCGCTCTATCAAGTGCCCTTCTAGTTGCTGTCGTTTTAAATCCTGAAATAAAACAATTCGTGAGAAACTTTAATCCCTTTAATTCCATTGGGACCATATTCTGTGCAGAGCGTTGGTGCTGCCAACACAGTCTCCTGGGTTGTTGGGCACACTCCTACAAGGGCGTAGCCAGAGGTCCAAAAGCGATGAGGCGAAAAGAGGTGAACTGTCCTATTTAGGTATTGTGATAGGAGTGGAGATAAGAGTATTCAGAGCACTGCCGGGTAGCTTTGATAGTTTACTCCCCAGGGAGCTCAGATGGCCAGAGGGCTCAGGCCAGATCATATTTCAGGAAATGAGCGACGAGGCAACTGCCTCATCTGCCTCAGCCTGGCTACGCCCTAGTCCTAGACGGGTTGGCACTCCAGCACAGGACACTTGAATGGCTCAATCATCTCAGCAAGCTGGTACTAATTTTGCTGACCTTGGGAAGGTCCAATGACAGGCTGAGTCAACCCCACCTGGTATTAATTCAACAGCCAAGCAGGATTTTAACTCAGGACCTGAGAATCCCAAGCCCACCACTCTAACTATTAAGCCAACACCAGGCAACTTTAATATTTATTGGACAATCACTAAATAACGAGAGGAGCATATAATTGTGAAGTTAGAGTTGTGCTCAATCTTTCTTGTGAATATCTACTATTCCATACACCGATGTGATGTGATGATGTCATGTAATGTGATCACCTTGACCTTTGACTTATAAATCTACGAGCAGGGTGACAAAAAGATTTGGGATGACCCTTGTAGAGTCGTTCGCCCCTTCCGTTATCACCGTTCAACCTCCTTTCCCTTTTCTTCTCAATTCCCCCACCTATTTTTTTTTTTTGGTCTGGATGTGCATAGTTTCTTTAGCAAGGTCTAGTGTCTGATTTGATGAAACATTGTGCTCACTTGAAGCTGAAAATATTTTAAGGGTGGCTGTTCAGTCAAACGTGATAAGTGGTGATAAATAAAACCACATATAGAAAAGTTGAAATAAAATATTAATACAAAAACGGAATTAGGATTAGAAAAAATAAACATTTTCGATATTTCTTTTTCGTCATCCTCTCTGATGTTTGGCCACGAACAGACTTATCACCCCTCGTACTTACATCATGTCACTCTGACGATAATCATGTAACCACAATCATTATATGTGTGCAGATTCCAGTTACAACCACATTCTTGCTGAACTGTTGTTGTTCACATAAAGTATTTTCAATGGGGTCTTGGCATGTTTTACAAGCCATTGAAATATATTTTTTAATGCAATGCAAAAATAACTCTTGTCCCATTCTGTACATCATATGTGTCCCAACCACTGCATGTCCCACACCCCTGCCATGGTCCTCCTTCCCCTTTCCCCACTACATGTCCCGCTACCTCTCCCCACGCGTCTCGTTCTCCCTCTCCCAGCTGCGTGTCCCACATACCCTTCCCCTGCCACGCGCCCCTCTCCTCCCACTGCACGCTCAAACCTGCACTCCACCTGCTCCACATCTTTTCTCCCCCTCCCCCCTCAAAATGTGTCCACCATTATTTGAGATCTCTGCTCCAATATTTCCGATCTCTCCATTGAAGTTGCTGCTTCTGTTGTTCGAGACATTTTCTGTTGAACAGGAACGTTTCTTTCACAGGATGTTTCTGATTGCTCCGTCACTCCCTGGTTATTCACTGTTCCACTTTAACAGGCCCCTCCAACATCCTGTAGGCGTAGTTGCTGTGTATGCCAAGAACTCCATTGTTCATTGTCCATTGTCTGCATTAACCCCTCCAAGCAATTTGGAATATCTCTGGCCGCGGATAGCTCTCCGCAACAACCTAATCTCTATCTATGTGGTATACCATCAACCCAATGACGCCGATTCGCCATGTCTTGGTTTCCTCTCACGTAGATAAACTCCTAATCACCCATCCTAACTCTGTTTCTTATCTGTGGAAATTTCAACAGCCACCTTGTAAATCAGCCATGGCATTGCCGCAAAGACCTTCTGCGACTCAGTGGGGCTTAACCCAGTCTGTAAACTTCCCAACTTGGATTAATACTCCTGGTATGTACTCCCTCTTGGACATAGTAATGACTAACTTTCCGTGAATCTCTCCTGCTCCTCTTATTCCCCTATCTGCGCTTCTGATCACGTTCTTGTTGGGGTCCATATCTCTCTGGTTAAAGTAAGGGAGCAACATCAACGACGCAGGATCTGGCTGTTTGCACAAGCCAACCGGCAGGGACTTCAATCTGACCTCTCAAAATGATTAGGCTTCCAGCAGCTGAGCACCTGATTGATTGATTCCACCTGGGAATACTTTCATAAAAGTCTATTTTCTCTCATGCATCGGTTTATCCCATCCCATCTGGAATTCTCCTGTCCATCCACTGGACCCTGCTACACCGAATCCTGTGAGGAGGTGGTTGCGGTCAAACAGCTTGCTTTCTCAACACTGAAAGCTAAACCGACCGAGGGTAACTTCGGTCATTCTGTAAGGCTCGCTACAAGTGTGTCCATGCTGAGGTGAGACAGAAAACATAATCTTACAAATTTCAAGGATGAACTCTCCAACAAGTCTCCTTCCTCCAAGTTGTGATGGTGCCTTGTTAAGTCTGTCTCTGGTGTATGCTCCACGTAATCCCCTCCCTCACCTCAAATGGCATTAATGCAGATTCTGGATTTGCCTTCATATCTCATGTATCCAACCCATCCTGGTCTGTCCCATCTTACCCCGATTTACCCACTGTTTACTGGACTGTGTCCTTCTCACCTGGGAAAGTAAGAGAAAGTTCTGTCGGACTTTGAGTCTGCTTCGGCGATGGGCCCGGATGGCATCAGTGCCCATGTTCTCAAATCTTGCTTTGCCGTTCCTACTACCCCTCCCTCTGCCATATTCAGTCTGTCCTTCTCCTTTGGCCACCTTCCCTCTGCACGGAAGTCAGCAAACATCACTCGCATCCAAAAGAAGGGTGCAAGAACAGGCCTTACCAATTATAGGCCAGTGAGCTTACTTCCAATTATACAAGCAAAGTCATGGAATCCATCATTGTTTCTGATGTCAAATATTTTCTGTTTTCAAACAGCTTGATCTCTGACGATCAGTTTGGATTCTGTCCCGGTCACTCAACTCAGGACATGCTTTTATTCCTCTCTCAGCAATGGTTGAAGGCCCTCAACCGAAACCACAGGTTTGGACAAATCTTGAAACATATATCAGGCATTCAACGTGGTCTGGCATCCTACTTTGCGCTTGTCAAGCTCTCTGACTTCCTCCATTCACACAGTTAACCTTCATTCCTGGATTTCTGACTTCCTGCACTCATGCAGTTAACATGCTGCCATCAATGGAACCATCTCCTCCCCAATATATTCCTCAAGGCAGTGTTTTGGGACCCAGTCTTTCTGTCATCGATATCAATGACCTATCCAATGCTCTAGAAAACCATCTTGTCCTTTTTGCAGATGACTCCACATTGTGTTGTCTGTATGCCATCCTTCTGCTGGACAGACAAGCTGCATCTGTCTCTGTCTCTGTCTCTGTCTCTCTCTGTCTCTCTTTCTCTCTCTCACTCCCCTTCTTTCTGCTGATCTGGAAATGATTAGACTGTGGTCTGATAAATGGAACATGTCCTTCAATCTTGGAAAATGTTACAGTCTCACCATATCGTTCCAGAAGGATAATCAAACATACCCACCTATCTATTTCCTTGGTCATCCACTGGAAGAGGATCAGTCTCTTAAACTTCTTTGCCTCACCATCAGCCATGACCTTTCCTGGGCCGACCACATAGCAAAGCTGGCCTCCAAAGCCAGCTGCAAACTGGAAATCCTCCGTAGATCCAAGTCTTTCCTTGAAAAACCAGAGCTACTGTACTCCCAGTCGACAAGGCCTTTATCTGTAGCTCAATGGAGTACTGCTTTCCACTTTGGGCTAATACCCCAGCATCATATCTGTCTTTCCTGGATTCTGTGACTCTCAAAGCTGTCATAATTATTGGACTTTTGCATGATAAAGCCGAAGCACAGGGTATGTCGCTCTTACATTGCAGGCAGGTCATGAGTGATCTCTCTGTTTTCTACAATCTATTCTCCAACATTGCTCCCTCCAATCTCTCAGTCCTCCGACCCACACTATCTACTCCAGGATGTACGTGTTCTTCCAGTAACTCCCTCCGAGTTAAACTTCCACAGTCCAGGCTGACTACACACCTGAAATCTTTCATTCCTCACTTCCCCCATTATAGGATAACCTTCCAGAGGCTGTTCTGTCTTATTCTTTCCTCTAGGGCTTCAAGCAATCAGTCTGTTGTCATCCCCAATTCTGACCCAAAGTCTTTATTACCCCCCATTAACTTTTCCTGTCATCTAAACCGAACATCTGATTTGCGAGTTCCAGTGTTTCCTCCCCTCCTCCTCCTTCTCTTTTCCTGTTCATTCATTCCATTGATGGTTGTCCCACTGTCAGTTCCACCTTGCTCTTCCATCAGCCTTGCTCCCGTAAAGAAAAGAAAAAAAATAGTTATTGCTTTTTCTTTCAGCTGTATCACTATGATTAATGATAAAATATTATATATTCTTGCTATCTTTTGCAGAATCCACTTTCAAACAGCCCATTTCAATGGCGACCGACATACCTGATTTCATTGAGGAAATCGGTGAGGAAGAGGAAGAGGATGATGACAGCGAGGTTGGATTACAACTTGTTCATACTCCATCTTGATTATTCTGCCAAAACCTCTGAATGGCAAATGATTAATCGGTCTGCATATCTGACCATGTCGTTTATTATGCTGGAATACCATTTTTCAAAATCCTATACACTTTGTCAATTTTGTTCTACGAATGTAATTTTTCGAAAAGTACAGAGTGCTCTTCCAAGTTCCAATTATCTTGTCCTATAATGATGTATCCCACTTGTGCATTTTTAACAAGACCACAAATCCAGGGTGGCCCATGAAATGATTGCATTTTGAAAAGTTTTAATGTGTATAAAGTGACAATGTATCGATCAAACTTGAACAAAATTTCGAGACATTTGGTAATCTGTTAATATTTGGACTGTTTGGAGGGAACAATGACCGCACTGAAAAGAAAGGGAAAGTGATCGTCTAGTTTCTGGAGGGCCACCTTGTATTTAGAAGGGTCTCCGTGAGCCTTTGACGCCGTAGATAATAACAATATTAATGACAATAATAACTAGTGAGGTCATCAAACACTTTAACTCATACAAGTGTTCAAGTGTACAATTGAATTGACATAAAATAATTATTTTAAAGGTCGTATAAAAAAAAATATATATCCAGAAGTTTAGCGCCATTGAAGCAGTTTCTTCAACACCACCTTATATAACGTGTCCAAGTACTGCAAAACGGAAGCGTTTTGGAAGTGGCAAGAAGGCAATTTGTGTTCTACGGCATTCAGGAATATCATTCGATTTAAATAAGATTATAATTTTAAAGGCCGTATAAAAAATAATTAATTTCAGAATTTACCGCCATTTTATCCAGTGTCCAAAACATCACCCGATCTAACACGTTATATTAGTTCTTCGCACCTGTTGCTTGTGTCCTTTATGACTTCCTTAAAAACCAAGTTTCCTGTTTGGAATGATTTTAAATGTTGTTTCACTGCCAAGCAGACAGATATAGTAAAAAAAAACATTATCTCACTCCGCTCATATGCACGATCTGGACAGGTTCAGAGCCAAAGTCCTGTTAAACGGAAGGTTTGTCTTCCTATTCATGTTCAAAATATAACATTAAACTGAAATTAAGTTGTTCCTCGATCATAAACTGACGTTTGTAGACAGGCAGAGAGAAGTGAACCGATTGCTTATATCAACCCCACTTTACACTTTGTGTGCGTGGGGTAATTAATAACATTAGTATTCATATAACTGCTCAAGACCAAGCATTCAGTACCTGATATGTGCAAGCAGATGTACAGTATGTCCACTATGACAGACAGTCCCTGCAGAATGTGTCTCTAATACAACAAATACCTAGATCGCTCACCATCTGTGTCTGCATGTCTAATCCTCACACCCACTGAATATCTGCCATGTCACGATAGTGCGGCATGCTACTACATTCCCTGGAAGACGTGCAAGTGCTGCAGTAAGCAAGCTGAACAAAAGTGGAATCGACATCAAACACAGTGTCAAGGAGAACAAAGACAGCAGCATCTTGTCGAACATGCAAACTGCAAACAAACATTTATGCAAACAAAACCAGTCATTACAGTGAGAGACAAGAAGAGCTACAGCTGCTTACTGACAGATGTTGCAATACCAGCAGACAGAAACATTGCATCAAAGGAGCTGGACGAAATGATGGAATACAAAGACCAAGAGATCTAAGATCAGCGAATGTGCAATGTGAGCACATTCCTCGTCATCGTTGGTGCAACAGGCTTTGTGAAGAGGAAAAAGATGAAGATGAAGTAGTGTGTTGAGAAACTGTCTGTGAAGTGCTGATTCGAAGAGCTGAAAATCGTGTTGTGGGATCAGCACACATACTTTGGAAGGTTTTGAACATCAAATTAACAGCCACAGTGACTTATGATGTTGCCAATGAGTGATGCGCTGTCATGAATCCTTACTACATTGTTCAGGGCTATTGTCATCGTCACAACAATGATGCTATCTGCTGAATTTTCTGAAACTACAATGACGACAAAAAATACTGTACAACCGAAAACTAGAAAGCATCTGAAAATGCAAAGCTCGTCTGCGCCCGCTTTGTATTTGAATTTCTTCTTCTTCCGTATTCTAAACATGCCAAAACAGCCAAGAAAACAAGGGGTCGATACCCCTGGGCACTCACCTGGTAGCAGCTGGATAAGATAACCAGGGAACCACGAGAAGGCATAGATGACCCACAAAATATGTAACGGAAAATAAAGTAAATACCTATTTTTTGGAGGGGAAACACCAGAATTTTTTTAGCTCACCTGAAACGTAGTTCAAGGTAGTTTATGGGATGGCGCGTCGTCCGTTCGTCCATCTGTTTGTCCGTCCACAAACACTTGCAACTCCTTCTCTGAAACGACACAAATTATTTTGATGAAACTTGACCACACCTTCATCACCCGGTGCGTACCAATGTTTATTCACGACATTTAAAAAAATCTGGGTCTAAGTGGGAGTACGGGGGGGGGGGGGGGGGGGGGGGGGGAGGCTGCCCCCCGAAATAGATATTTGCTTTCTTCTCAGACACTACACACACAATTCCGATGAAACTTTACCACAACCTTCATCAACCGGGATGTACCAAAGATTGTTCGTAGCATATAAAAAATCGGGGTCGAAGAAGTCTACGTGGGGGTTACCCCCCAAAATAGGTATTTGCTTTATTCGAAGAAACTACACACATGATTTCGATGAAACTTGACCACAACCATCATTACCTGTGATGTACCAAAGTTTGTTCACAACATTAAAAAAAATCGGGGTCTGAGGGGGTCTACGAAGGAGGTCTACGGTGGTGGGGGGGGGTGGTTACCTCCCAAAAAGGTATTTGTTTTCTTCTCAGAAACTACACACAATTCCAATGAAGCTTGACTACAAGCCTCATCACCCGTGATGTACCAAAGTTTGTTCACGACATGAAAAAAATTTCGGGTCTCAGGGGGTGTACGGGGGGTTGCCCCCAAAATATATGCCTGGTGTTGGCTCAATGGTTAGCGTGGTGGGCTTTGAATCCCAGGGTCATGAGTTCAAATCCCACTCAGCAGTTGAATTAATACCAGGTGGGGTTAACTCGACCTGTCATCCTTCCGAGGTCGGCAAAATGAGTGCCAGCTTGCTGGTATCCTGTGTCGGAGTGGTGACCCTTCCAGGATTATGCCCAATAGCCAAGGAGACTGCTTAAGCATCACCAATGCTCTGCACAGAGTATGGTCCTAATCTCCTCCTCCTCCTCCTCCCCAAAATATGTATTTGCTTTCTTCTCCGAAACTAAACACACAATTTCAATTAAATTTGACCACAACCTTCATCACCTATAATATACCAAAGTTTATTCATGACATGAAAATAATCGTGGTCGAAGGGGATTTATGGGGAGGTTGTCCCCAAAAATATGTATTTTCTTTCTTCTCCGAAACTACACACACAATTACAATGAAACGTGACCACCACCTTCATCACCCGTGATGTCGGAACTACATTCCAGGTGAGCTAACTGGAAGGGCACTCAGTAGAGCGAATACCTCCGCCATGCAATGCCTGATCCACGAGAACATATCAGGCCCAATAAATTTTTGAAATATCATGATATATATTGTTTTTGGCGCAATCTCTCAATGGTGAAGAATCGCTTAAAAAATTAAATAACTCTTGTATCCGGATCCAGATTCAGATCTTCACCAAAATCGAATTATTTCGTCCTTATCACACACCCAACCTGTCCACCAAGTTTCATCCGAATCCGTTCACAACTTTTGGAGATGTTGTGCTATATATCGGTTTAGCCCGATCTTTCAATGATGAAGAATCACCGAAAAAGTTATCAGATCCGGATCCGGATCCGGATCTTCACCAAAATTGAATCAATTCTTCTTCGTCACACACCCAATGTGTCCACCAAGTTTCGTCCAAATCCGCGCACAACTTTTTGAGATATCTTGCACCCTAACAAACAAACAGACAGACAAACAGGGGTGAGAACACAACCTCCGGAGGTAAAAATAGAAAAAAATTGACGATTTTAGGTGACCTTGACCTTTAGCCTCAAAATCAATAGGCTTCATTGACCCAATATGCAAATCCTGCTCAAATAGCAAGTTAATCAGATGGAAATTGACGATTTTGTGACCTTGATTATTTGATCTAAAAAAAAATGAATCAATCAGCTTTTAGCTTTTGATTGGTTAACCAATTTGGTGACCCAATATGCAAATTCTTGAAACTTCTGGTGTATCAGATGGAAATTGACAATTTTATGTGATGCTAACCTTTCAGATTTTGACAAAATTATTAATTTGCCTTCTCCATCGTCTCGTAATAAAGCTTTGGTGAAACTTTGGTGACAAAAGCTCAAATGATAATGAAAATTTCAGGTTAATTGGATGAAAATTGACGATTTTATGGGACACTGACCTTTGACCTTTTGACCAAATTATCAATTTGACTTCTTCCATATTCTCACAATATGCTTTCTTGAAAATTTGATGACCAATGAGCTCAAACGGTACAAAGGTACGCCCCAGATAACACAAACGGTGCGCACACCACACACCAAACACACACCAACTTTTATGGTTTATCTATAGTTTCTATTTAAAACATACCTTTCAGCGAGTAACTAATAAGCAAGTAATCGTTTAATTAGTCAATCCCCAGGAGACTTGGTTTTGCAATCGTGTGTGTGTGTGTGTGTGTGTGTTGTGTGTGTGTGTGTGTGTGTGTGGTGTGTGTAGTGTGTGTGTGGCGCAGCTATGTTTGTATTCTGGGCAGTAACCTTGTTACCGTTTGAGCTATGGTCATCTCGACTATGGTATGAGCGTTCTGTTTTGTTCGGTAAGGAGTCAGGTCAGTCAAAATGCGTATCAATTATTGTCATTATCATTAACCTGAATATCATTAATCATTGAGTCTGTTGGTCACAAAGTTCCCAAAGCTTTATTACGAGACACGCGGAGTTAAACGGTAATTGATATATTATTGGTATAATCATTAAATGGCTTAGCTCCATAGACATAAATTCGGTCACAAGTTCGCATCTTGTATATGCATGCGCCTTATGTTTCTTAGGATGTACGAGATAATATTGGATGATACACATACATGAATACGATTATAGCCTCAGCAAGCGATGTGACTATCGTATAACATTTTTCTTGTTACAATGAGTGCGAAGAGCTAGACAGAGAGTCCAGAAGATCGTCGAATGAGAGAGAGGAGAGAGAGAGAGAGAGAGAGAAGAGAGAGAGAGAGAGAGAGAGAGAGAGAGAGAGAGAGAGAGAGAGAGAGAGAGATAGAACCTGAGATTCCATTGCCAAATTGACTGACTGTATGGACACAGCAAAAGCCATGGGCCTACTGATGTGGACCAATGGCCGATGTTGTGGACCCATCGTTTGGAGAGGTTCTGAGCAAAAATGGTCGAAACAGCATGTGAAGAAAGGAGCCCAACCAATGATGAAGACAGTCTGAAAATTAGTCAATCAGTTACAAGTTATGGAAGTTCTTACTTTAGGCAAACAGAACAATTATTTATTATCAGGTTTTGAGGACAATAAAATTAAGTATTGAGTGTTGTAAAATTAGTACGATTTACAACATTCATGAAATGTGAATTTAATTAATTTGGTGTGTGTGTGTGTGTCTTGCAGTGTGTATGCACCTTTCACAATGAGCCCTTTGTTTCTGTGTGCCTTGTACACTGGCGTCTCATATGCTCCGAATGCCCGTGTGCGCACGCTGCCCGTCCGCGCCTCCTGCCCATCCTCGACGCATATGCAGATGTACACGTAAGTAGGCCAACCTCAAGTGCTTCCACCAAGATGCTATATTCATTGCATTTAATCATCCACACCATCCCTCTCCTTCCTTGTTGTTTTAGTGCTAACACTACATTCTTTTCCACTTGTTATAAATCTATAATTCCTTTACACGGTGGATAAAAAAAAATGGTCTGCTTGAATAGGAGATGCATGCCAAGCTCTCTCTCTCTCTCTCTCTCTCTCTCTCTCTCTCTCTCTCTCTCTCCCACAGCGGACAATGTACGGGCACTCACAACATTTGTGTCAGAAGCGGAAAGAAGGAGAGGCAATGATCAAAATCCTTTTAGCGGCTGCTAACGATGCTGAGGTATGAATACCACTCAATAAACTTTGAAGTGTGATTCGATGTAAAAGGCCACAAACTCAGTTCTCTTTCTTGTGAAGAAAAAGAGGCACACACTCACAATCGTCTCACCATGACAACACTAATGAATTGGAATACAGTAATCAGCAAATGTGAGTGTCGATAAGTAAAACAGTGGTCGAAAACAGATGTCCAAAATAATATGAGGGTTCACTGAAAAGGTTTCTAACAAGCTTGAATGAGCTAAGATCCTCGTCCTCTTAATGATTGAGTCATAAAAACGAATATTGACATCATTGTGATTGATCAGGTTTGCGATAAATTATCTGTGCTAATGCCCGACTTGATTCCCGCAAAAACAAAATTCAAACAGCTTGCCTAGTTTCGGAGATGATTGTATAGGCGATTTCCATTAGCGCGCGATATTATGACGTCAACTTTTTTTTCGAGGAAGAATTTCAAAATCGGAGATGGTTACTGCTTGCGCGTGGGCTTTCTGCATATACATGGCAAGTTTACGAAGATCCGATGAAACTCTGGGTTGTGAAAACAAAAAATGTCAAAAAAGGAATGACGTCATAAAAAATTGATATGACGTCATATAATATGATCATATGTGCGGTAATCATCTCTGCATAAATGCCCTGTTCGATTCCCGCAAACAGAATTCAAAAAGCTTGCCTAGTTTCGGAGAATAATTTTTCGGCGATTTCCAATTAGCGGCGATATTATGACGTCAACTTTTTCGAGGAAATATTCCAAAATCGGAGATGGTTACTGCTTGCGCGTGGGCTTTCGCATATACATGGCAAGTTTCACGAAGATCCGATGAAAACTCTGGTTGTGAAACAAAAAAATGTCAAAAAATAGGAATGACGTCATAAAAATTGATATGACGTCATAGTGATGTATCATATGTGCGGATAATCATCTCTGCTAATGCCCCTGTTCGATTCCCGAAACAGAATTCAAAAAGCTTGCCTAGTTTCGGAGGATAATTTTTCGGCGATGATTCCATTAGCGGAGATTATTTTGAGCTGTACTAATTTCTTTTCAGGGCAGACTATTTTCACACAATCGGAGCATGGTTACGTGTCGACTGGGCGCAGGCAGTATTGTTTTACATATATATGCCAAGTTTCAGGAAGTTTCGATGAAAACTGTAGGCTGTGATCTGTGAAACAAAAAAGTCTACAAGAACAACAACGTGAGTTAGACTTCGAGATCCTCCACGAGGATCTAAAAACACAATGTAAAAATAATTGTTGCAAAAATAATAATAAAACCTTTCGTTTTTTATTGTTTTTTTAAGGCCACAGACTAATGCGAGAAGGGGTAATAAATATGTGGGTCCTTGAGCAAACCGGCATCTCATCCATTATTTATTAAACACAAGATGGAAACGTGAAGATCCCCAAGAACGTACTGTAGCATACAAGATACATCTTCCCTTTATCCGCAACTACTTCCTCTCTCCATAACGCATTCTCATCAACCATCACCTCTGGGAAAATCAATATGTTCATCATGGATAATTATTTAATTATGGAGAGAGGAAAAAAAGCTTCTTTGTACTTTTATTTTTCTCACGGTGAGAGCAAGATCGTCTCGCCCAGTCACTCCAGACCATATTATTAATCCCAAATATACAAATATTGTTTTCTTTCCAGGTTCTACAGATTGCACCAAAAGTCCCGTTATATCTCCTGGACATGCAGTGTTGTGAGTGTAGGGTGCCCGTTCATTTAGAAACCATCTCATTGTCCCAGTAATGAAGGATGTGTGTCCACATCCTCTGTGAGTGACACATTATCCTAAATATCCCAAATGTAATAAACGCAAACTCTGTGAGACAACAGCCTTCTTTTCACTTATTTGTAATGGCTGGCAGTGTGGTTTTGTGAATGGTGGTGTGGTGTTGTGTTGGCTGGCGCTGCGGCCTCGCATTGTCCAGTGCTGCAGCCTTACGTTGTCTGGTACTGCGGCTTCACCTTGGCAGATGCTGCGGCTTCATATTGGCAGGCGCTGCAGCCTCCCATTGTCTGGTGGCATGGTTTTTCCCCAGTGTCTTTGATGCAAACTCAAAATGAATGTTTACTATAATTATAATAATCACTTTTTTGTATACATAGTCAAAGATCGTGGAAGAGCAAGTACGCTGAATGGATCAGGACATAACAGGATGCAATTGGAACAGTGGAGATGCACGCTAAAGGAACAGTAGAGAGAGGGGGGAGAGAGAAGATGATAACAAGAGATGCGGGTACCAATGATGGGTCGGGGAGAATCGTGGGTTGGCAGGAATGATACAGAACACAATTTTAATGCAGCTAGATGGCGCCTGTGGTGTTATCTTCAGCACGATACAAAAATGTCTTCCTCTAAGTTTGATGTGTTTTATTTCTTTTGGAAGAATTTGTTGGTGGATTTCATGTGAATTTCCTTCTGCATCACCAAGAATAAACAACAGTTGAATACCTTCGGTTGTTGAAGATTTCTGCTACGGCCACATCAGGGTGCAACGAAGGTGGATTTCCTAAAATGCATTCAATTTTCAACCCATTTACTTGGAAGTTTGAAGAGGATTATATTTCAGGTCAATGACTTCAACAAGCAATTTATTTTGAGGTCACGTCGACCAAAGGTCCAACATAGCCAAGGTGAACAACTAAGGTGGTAATTGACCTCATTCACCTCTGCCACTGAAGGTGAAGGAGATGAAATTGTTTCACCCCTTTCTGTCTGTTTGTTTGTTATTTGCAAATCAAAGATTTCAGTATATTGGTTAGTCGACTTTTGTTATCTCTGTTTGGTCGCCCGAAATAGTGACCCTATTTGTAGTAATTCCTGTCTGTTTGTTTGGATGTTGGTTTCCGTTGTCATCAGCATAATGGTAGTAAACGTGGGCCGATTTTTGACCAAACTCGGGTGGTAGGGTACACTTATGACCCAGTGCTTTGGAAATTGTGAATGGTTGCTAAGGACGCTTTGGTTCCCTAACACAACGAAAAACCTTCAAAATCGGTTACGTTCACGTGAAATCAAATTCCGAGCCATTAGCCATTGTAGGGTTATGAAATTTGGCACGAAATGATCTACAGTGATGCTCTAATCAAATAATTCCGGTTTTTGTGATTATATATGGAATACTTTACCTGCAGCGCCCCCTACAATTAGGGATGCGCGAAAAATGGCGATTGAAGCCTAGCACCAGAGTGAGTGCATCGGATACGATGAAACTTTGCAGGTCATGGTACTTTCAAATGAGTACACACTTTGCCTCAGGACATATTGACCGATTTCGCTTAGTGTCAGGGGTCAAAGGTCCAATTAAGTGCAAAAATCGATAATATGCGAGAGCTGGAGGTGCTTCGCGCCAAATGCTGCTACTCCTCTAGGTTATGGTCGGATGGTCATGAAATTCACACTAATCGTCTGGAATACCATTGTGCACAAAGCGATCGAGCCGGATTTTCGATTGATCTTTGTTCACCCACAAGCACCCCCTCGAACTTGGGCATTTCCGATTCAAACCGCAATTTTTCGGTCTTTCATTCAAATGGATACCAGAGTAGTTAATCAGTTATAGGAACTGAATGAGATTTGGCATGCATAATCTTAAGGTGATTCCCTATCCACTATACTGACAATCCATTTGCCTCCTACATCGTATAGTTTCCATGCTCGGCGACCTATCGCTCGCCTACCGGCTTGTTTTTGTTTGTTTTGTCTTTGTGTACATGATATCTCAAAAATTTTGTGGGACAAGTCCGTTGTGACACAGGAAAAATGATTAGTTTTTGATGAAGAATCCGGCATCCGGATCGGTGCTAAGAAATTTTAAATTGATTTCTTCACCATTTAAAGGATACTGAGGGCTGCAACTGACATATAATATCACGATATCTTCCAAAAAGTTGTGGACGGGATTCAGATAAAAGTTAGTGACAGGTGGTGTTTGACAAGGTGAATGATTCGATTTTAGTGAAGATCCGAATCCCGGATCTGGATACAAGAGTATTTATTTTTTAAGCGATTCTTCACCAATTGAGAGATGGGGTCCAAAAACAATATATAGCATGATATTTCAAGAAAATGTATTGGGCCTGATATGTTCTGCGTGGATCAGGCAATTGCGGGGCCAGTGGTATGCGCTCTATCAAGTGCCCTTCTAGTTGCCCTGTCGTTTTAAATCCTGAAATAAAACAATTCGTGGTAGAAAACTTTAATCCTTTAATTCCATTGGGACATATTCTGTGCACGAGCGTTGTGCGATGCAAAACAGCTCTCCTGGGTTGATTGGGCACATCCTACAAGGCGTAGCCAGGAGGTCAAAAGCGATGAGGCGCAAAAGAGGTGAACTGTCCTATTTAGGCGTAATTGATGATAGGAGTGGAGATAAGATATTCCAGAGCACTGCCGGGTAGTTTGATAGTTTACTCCCCAGGAGCTCAGATGGCCAGAGGGCTTCAGGCCAGATTCATATTTTCAGGAAATATGAGCGACGAGGCAAACTGCCTCCATCTGCCTCAGCCCTGGCTACGCCCTAGTCCTAGACGGGGTTGGCCTCCAGCACAGGACACTTGATGGCTCAATCAATCTCACAAGCTGGTACACTATTTTGCTGACCTGGGAAGTCCATGACAGGCTGAGTCCAACCCAACCTGCGTATTTTTAAAATTTCCAACAGCCAAGTAGGAATTATTAAACTCAGGACCTGGTAGATCCCAAGCCCACCACTCTAAACTATAAGCCAACACCCCAGGCAACTTTAATATTTATGATGTAATCACTAAATAACGAGAGGAGCATATAATTGTGAAGTTAGAGTTGTGCTCAATCTTTCTTGTGAATATCTACTATTCATACACCGATGTGATGTGATGATGTCATGTAATGTGATCACCTTGACCTTTGACTTATAAATCCTACGAGCAGGGTGACAAAAAGATTTGGGATGACCCTTGTAGAGTCTTCGCCCCTTCCGTTATCACCGTTCAACCTCTTTCCCTTTTCTTTCAATTCCCCCACCTATTTTTTTTTTTTTGGTCTTGATGTGCATAGTTTCTTTAGCAAGGTCTAGTGTCTGATTTTGATGAAACATTGTGCTCACTTGAAGCTGAAAATATTTTAAGGGTGGCTGTTCAGTCAAAACGTGATAAGTGGTGATAAATAAAACCACATATAGAAAAGTTGAAATAAATATTAATGACAAAAACGGAATTAGGATTAGAAAAAATAACATTTTCGATATTTCTTTTTCGTCATCCTCTCTGATGTTTGCCACGAACAGACTTATCACCCCTCGTACTACATCATGTCACTCTGACGATAATCATGTAACCACATCATTATATGTGTGCAGAATTCCAGTTACAACCACATTCTTGCTGAACTGTTGTTGTTCACATAAAGTATTTTCATGGGTCTTGGCATGTTTTACAAGCCATTGAAATATATTTTTAATGCAATGCAAAAAAACTGTCCATTCTGTACATCAATATGTGTCCCAACACTGCATGTCCAACACCCCCTGCCGTGGTCTCCTTCCCTTTCCCCACTACATGGTCCCGCTACCTCTCCCCACGCTCTCGTTCTCCCTCTCCCAGCTGCGTGTCCCACATACCCTTCCCCTGCCACGCGCCCTCTCCTCCCACTGCACGCTCAAACCTGCACTCCACCTGCTCCACATCTTTTCTCCCCCTCCCCCTCAAAATGTGTCCACCATTATTGAGATCTCTGCTCCAATATTTCCGATCTCTCCATTGAAGTTGCTGCTTCTGTTGTTCGAGACATTTTCTGTTGAACAGGAACGTTTCTTTCACAGGATGTTTCTGATTGCTCCGTCACTCCCTGGTTATTCACTGTTCCACTTTAACAGGCCCCTCCACATCCTGTAGGCGTAGTTGCTGTGTATGCAGAACTCCATTGTTCATTGTCCATTGTCTGCATTAACCCCTCCAAGCAATTTTGGAATATCTCTGGCCGCGATAGCTCTCCGCAACAACCTAATCTCTATCTATGTGGTATACCATCAACCCAATGACGCCGATTCGCCATGTCTTGTTTTCCTCTCACGTAGATAAACTCCTAACACCCATCCTAACTCTGTTTCTATCTGTGGAAATTTCAACAGCCACCTTGTAAATCAGCCATGGCATTTGCGCAAAGACCTTCTGCGACTCAGTGGGGCTTAACCAGTCTGTAAACTTCCCAACTTGGATTAATACTCCTGGTATGTACTCCCTCTTGGACATAGTAATGACTAACTTCCGGTGAATCTCTCCTGCTCCTCTTATTCCCCTATCTGCGCTTCTGATCACGTTCTTGTTGGGGTCCATATCTCTCTGGTTAAAGTAAGGGAGCAACATCAACGACGCAGGATCTGGCTGTTTGCACAAGCCAACCGGCAGGGACTTCAATCTGACCTCTCAAAATGATTAGGCTTCCAGCAGCTGGAGCACCTGATTGATTGATTCCACCTGGGAATACTTTCATAAAAGTCTATTTTCTCTCATGCATCGGTTTATCCCATCCCATCTGGAATTCTCCTGTCCATCCACTGGACCTGCTACACCGAATCCTGTGAGGAGGTGGTTGCGGTCAAACAGCTTGCTTTCTCAACACTGAAAGCTAAACCGACCGAGGGTAACTTCGGTCATTCTGTAAGGCTCGCTACAAGTGTGTGCCATGCTGAGGTGAGACAGAAAACATAATCTTACAAATTTCAAGATGAACTCTCCAACAAGTCTCTTCCTCCAAGTTGTGATGGTGCCTTGTTAAGTCTGTCTCTGGTGTATGCTCCACGTAATCCCCTCCCTCACCTCAAATGGCATTAATGCAGACTCTGGATTTCCCTTCATATCTCATGTATCCAACCCATCCTGGTCTGTCCCATCTTACCCCGATTTACCCACTGTTTACTGGACTGTGTCCTTCCACCTGGGAAAGTAAGAGAAAGTTCTGTCGGACTTTGAGTCTGCTTCGGCGATGGGCCCGGATGGCATCAGTGCCCATGTTCTCAAATCTTGCTTTGCCGTTCCTACTACCCCTCCCTCTGCCATATTCAGTCTGTCCTTCTCCTTTGGCCACCTTCCCTCTGCACGGAAGTCAGCAAACGTCACTCCCATCCAAAGGAAGGTGCAAGAACAGGCCTTACCAATTATAGGCCAGTGAGCTTACTTCAATTATAACAAGCAAATCAGGAACCATCATTGTTTCTGATGTCAAATATTTTCTGTTTTCAAACAGCTTGACTCTGACGATCAGTTTGGATTCTGTCCCGGTCACTCAACTCAGGACATGCTTTTATTCCTCTCTCAGCAATGGTTGAAGGCCCTCAACCGAAACCACAGGTTTGGACAAATCTTGAACAATATATCAGGCATTCAACGTGGTCTGGCATCCTACTTTGCGCTTGTCAAGCTCTCTGACTTCCTCCATTCACACAGTTAACCTTCATTCCTGGATTTCTGACTTCCTGCACTCATGCAGTTAAACATGCTGCCATCAATGGAACCATCTCCTCCCCAATATATTCCTCAAGGCAGTGTTTTGGGACCCAGTCTTTCTGTCATCGATATCAATGACCTATCCAATGCTCTAGAAAACCATCTTGTCCTTTTTGCAGATGACTCCACATTGTGTTGTCTGTATGCCATCCTTCTGCTGGACAGACAAGCTGCATCTGTCTGTCTCTGTCTCTCTCTGTCTCTCTTTCTCTCTCTCACTCCCCTTCTTTCTGCTGATCTGGAAATGATTAGACTGTGGTCTGATAAATGGAACATGTCCTTCATCTTGGAAAATGTTACAGTCTCACCATATCGTTCCAGAAGGATATATAATCAAACATACCCACTATCTATTTCCTTGGTCATCCACTGGAGAGGATCAGTCTCTTAAACTTCTTTGCCTCACCATCAGCCATGACCTTTCCTGGGCCGACACATAGCAAACTGGCCTCCAAAGCAGCTGCAACTCTGGAAATCCTCCGTAGATCCAAGTCTTTCCTTGAAAAACCATAGCTACTGTACTCCCAGTCGACAAGCCTTTATCTGTAGCTCAATGGAGTACTGCTTTCCACTTTGGCTAATACCCCAGCTCATATCTGTCTTTCCTGGATTCTGTGACTCTCAAAGCTGTCATAATTATTGGACTTTTGCATGATAAAGCCGAAGCACAGGTATGTCGCTCTTACATTGCAGGCAGGTCATGAGTGATCTCTCTGTTTTCTACAATCTATTCTCCAACATTGCTCCCTCAATCTCTCAGTCCTCCGACCCACACTATCTACTCCAGGATGTACGTGTTCTTCCAGTAACTCCCTCCGAGTTAAACTTCCACAGTCCAGGCTGACTACACACCTGAAATCTTTCATTCCTCACTTCCCCCATTATAGGATAACCTTCCAGAGGCTGTTCTGTCTTATTCTTTCTCTAGGGCTTCAAGCAATCAGTCTGTTGTCATCCCCATTCTGACCCAAAGTCTTTATTACCCCCCATTAACTTTTCCTGTCATCTAAACCAACATCTGATTTGCGAGTTCAGTGTTTCCTCCCCTCCTCCTCCTCTCTTTTCCTGTTCATTCATTCCATTGACGGTTGTCCCACTGTCAGTTCCACCTTGCTCTCCATCAGCCTTGCTCCCGTAAAGAAAAGAAAAAAAAAAAGTTATTGCTTTTTCTTTCAGCTGTATCACTATGATTAATGATAAAATTATATATATTCTTGCTATCTTTTGCAGAATCCACTTTCAAACAGCCCTTTCAATGGCGACCGACATACCTGATTTCATTGAGGAAATCGGTGAGGAAGAGGAAGAGGATGTGACAGCGGGAGTTGGATTACAACTTGTTCATACTCCATCTTGATTATTCTGCCAACACCTCTGAATGGCAAATGATTAATCGGTCTGCATATCTGACCATGTCGTTTATTATGCTGGAATACCATTTTTCAAAATCCTATACACTTTGTCAATTTTGTTCTACGAATGTAATTTTTCGAAAAGTACAGAGTGCTCTTCCAAGTTCCAATTATCTTGTCCTATAATGATGTATCCCACTTGTGCATTTTTAACAAGACCACAATCCAGGGTGGCCCATGAAATGATTGCATTTTGAAAAGTTTTAATGTGTATAAAGTGACAATGTATCGATCAAACTTGAACAAAATTTCGAGACATTTGGTAATCTGTTAATATTTGGACTGTTTGGAGGGAACAATGACCGCACTGAAAAGAAAGGGAAAGTGATCGTCTAGTTTCTGGAGGGCCCACTTGTATTTAGAAGGGTCTCCGTGAGCCTTTGACGCCGTAGATAATAACAATATTAATGACAATAATAACTAGTGAGGTCATCAAACATTTTAACTCATACAAGTGTTCAAGTGTAACAATTGAATTGACTTAAAATAATTATTTTAAAGGTCGTATAAAAAATATATATATCCAGAAGTTTAGCGCCATTGAAGCAGTTTCTTCAACACCACCTTATATAACGTGTCCAAGTACTGCAAAACGGAAGCGTTTTGGAAGTGGCAAGAAGGCAATTTGTGTTCTACGGCATTCAGGAATATCATTCGATTTAAATAAGATATAATTTTAAAGGCCGTATAAAAAATAATTAATTTCAGAATTTACCGCATTTTATCCAGTGTCCAAAACATCACCCGATCTAACACGTTATATTAGTTCTTCGCACCTGTTGCTTGTGTCCTTTATGACTTCCTTAAAAACCAAGTTTCCTGTTTGGAATGATTTTAAATGTTGTTTCACTGCCAAGCAGACAGATATAGTAAAAAAAAACATTATTCACTCCGCTCATATGCGCGATCTGGACAGGTTCAGAGCCAAAGTCTGTTAAACGGAAGGTTTGTCTTCCTATTCATGTTCAAAATATAACATTAAACTGAAATTAAGTTGTTCCTCGATCATAAACTGACGTTTGTAGACAGGCAGAGAGAAGTGAACCGATTGCTTATATCAACCCCACTTTACACTTTGTGTGCGTGGGGTAATTAATAACATTAGTATTCATATAACTGCTCAAGACCAAGCATTCAGTACCTGATATGTGCAAGCAGATGTACAGTATGTCCACTATGACAGACAGTCCCTGCAGAATGTGTCTCTAATACAACAAATACCTAGATCGCTCACCGTCTGTGACTGCATGTCTAATCCTCACACCCACTGAATATCTGCCATGTACGATAGTGCGGCATGCTACTACATTCCCTGGAAGACGTGCAAGTGCTGCAGTATGCAAGCTGAACAAAAGTGGAATCGACATTAAACACAGTGTCAAGAGAAAAAGAGAACAAAGACAGCAGCATCTTGTCGAACATGCAACTGCAACAGATGGAAACATTTATGCAAACAAAACCAGTCATTACAGTGAAGACAAGAAGAGCTACAGCTGCTTACTGACAGATGTTGCAATACCAGCAGACAGAAACATTGCATCAAAGGAGCTGGACGAAATGACGGAATACAAAGACAAGAGATCTAAGATCAGCGAATGTGCAATGTGAGCACATCCTCGTCATCGTTGGTGCAACAGGCTTTGTGAAGAGGAAAAAGTGAAGATGAAGTAGTGTGTTGAGAAACTGTCTGTGAAGTGCTGATTCGAAGAGCTGAAAAATCGTGTTGTGGGATCAGCACACATACTTTGGAAGGTTTTGAACATCAAATTAACAGCCACAGTGACTTATGATGTTGCCAATGAGTGATGCGCTGTCATGAATCCTTACTACATTGTTCAGGGCTATTGTCATCGTCACAACAATGATGCTATCTGCTGAATTTTCTGAAACTACAATGACGACAAAAAATACTGTACAACCGAAAACTAGAAACATCTGAAAATGCAAAGCTCGTCTGCGCCCGCTTTGTATTTTGAATTTCTTCTTCTTCCGTATTCTAAACATGCCAAAACAGCCAAGAAAACAAGGGGTCGATACCCCTGGGCACTCACCTGGTAGCAGCTGGATAAGATAACCAGGGAACCACGAGAAGGCATAGATGACCCACAAAATATGTAACGGAAAATAAAGTAAATACCTATTTTTTGGAGGGGAAATACCAGAATTTTTTTAGCTCACCTGAAACGTAGTTCAAGGTAGTTTATGGATGGCGCGTCGTCCGTTCGTCCATCTGTTTGTCCGTCCACAAACACTTGCAACTCCTTCTCTGAAACGACACAAATTATTTTGATGAAACTTGACCACACCTTCATCACCCGGTGCGTACCAATGTTTATTCACGACATTTAAAAAAATCTGGGTCTAAGTGGGAGTACGGGGGGGGGGGGGAGGCTGCCCCCCGAAATAGATATTTGTTTCTTCTCAGACACTACACACACAATTCCGATGAAACTTTCACACCCTTCATCACCGGGATGTACCAAAGATTGTTCGTAGCATATAAAAAATCGGGTCGAAGAAGTCTACATGGGGGTTACCCCCAAAATAGGTATTTGCTTTATTCGAAGAAACTACACACATGATTTCGATGAAACTTGACCAAACCATCATTACCTGTGATGTACCAAAGTTTGTTCACAACATTAAAAAAAATCGGGGTCTGAGGGGGTCTACGAAGGAGGTCTACGGTGGTGGGGGGGGGGGTGGTTACCTCCCAAAAAGGTATTTGTTTTCTTCTCAGAAACTACACACAATTCCAATGAAGCTTGACTACAAGCCTCATCACCCGTGATGTACCAAAGTTTGTTCACGACATGAAAAAAATTTCGGGTCTCAGGGGTGTACGGGGGGTTGCCCCCAAAATATATGCCTGGTGTTGGCTCAATGGTTAGCGTGGTGGGCTTTGAATCCCAGGGTCATGAGTTCAAATCCCACTCAGCAGTTGAATTAATACCAGGTGGGGTTAACTCGACCTGTCATCCTTCCGAGGTCGGCAAAATGAGTGCCAGCTTGCTGGTATCCTGTGTCGGAGTGGTGACCCTTCCAGGATTATGCCCAATAGCCAAGGAGACTGCTTAAGCATCACCAATGCTCTGCACAGAGTATGGTCCTAATCTCCTCCTCCTCCTCCTCCCCAAAATATGTATTTGCTTCTTCTCCGAAACTAAACACACAATTTCAATTAATTTGACCACAACCTTCATCACCTATAATATACCAAAGTTTATTCATGACATGAAAATAATCGTGGTCGAAGGGGATTTATGGGGAGGTTGTCCCCAAAATATGTATTTCTTTCTTCTCCGAAACTACACACACAATTACGATGAAACGTGACCACCACCTTCATCACCCGTGATGTTGGAACTACATTCCAGGTGAGCTAACTGGAAGGGCACTCAGTAGAGCGAATACCTCCGCCATGCAATGCCTGATCCACGAGAACATATCAGGCCCAATAAATTTTTGAAATATCATGAATTATATTGTTTTTGGCGCAATCTCTCAATGGTGAAGAATCGCTTAAAAAATTAAATAACTCTTGTATCCGGATCCAGATTCAGATCTTCACCAAAATCGAATTATTTCGTCCTTATCACACACCAACCTGTCCACCAAGTTTCATCCGAATCCGTTCACAACTTTTGGAGATGTCGTGCTATATATCGGTTTAGCCCGATCTTTCAATGATGAAGAATCACCGAAAAAGTTATCAGATCCGGATCCGGATCCGGATCTTCACCAAAATTGAATCAATTCTTCTTCGTCACACACCCAATGTGTCCACCAAGTTTCGTCAAATCCGCGCACAACTTTTTGAGATATCTTGCACCCTAACAACAAACAGACAGACAAACAGGGGTGAGAACACAACCTCCGGAGGTAAAAATAGAAAAAAATTGACGATTTTAGGTGACCTTGACCTTTAGCCTCAAAATCAATAGGCTTCATTGACCCAATATGCAAATCCTGCTCAAATAGCAAGTTAATCAGATGGAAATTGACGATTTTGTGACCTTGATTATTTGATCTAAAAAAAAATGAATCAATCGGCTTTTAGCTTTTGATTGGTGACCCAATATGCAAATTCTTGAAACTTCTGGTGTATCAGATGGAAATTGACAATTTTTATGTGATGCTAACCTTTCAGATTTTGACCAAATAATTAATTTGCCTTCTCCATCGTCTCGTAATAAAGCTTTGGTGAAACTTTGGTGACAAAAGCTCAAATGATAATGAAAATTTCAGGTTAATTGGATGAAAATTGACGATTTTATGGGACACTGACCTTTGACCTTTTGACCAAATTATCAATTTGACTTCTCCATATTCTCACAATATGGCTTTCTTGAAAATTTTGATGACCATAGCTCAAACGGTACAAAGGTTACTGCCCAGATCACAACACGTGCGCACACACACACACACACACACACACACACACACAACACACACACACACACACACACACACACACACGATTGCAAAACCAAGTCTCCTGGGGATTGACTAATTAAACGATTACTTGCTTATTAGTTACTCTGCTGAAAGTGTTTGTATGTGGTTTAAGGATTAGGAATATATGAAATCCATGAAAGTTTTACCGCAAGGACAGTAAACATACTTGTACATGGGTGGGGAGAGAGAGAGAGAGAGAGAGAGAGAGAGAGAGAGAGAGAGAGAGAGAGAGAGAGAGAGAGAGAGAGAGAAGAGAGAGAGAGAGAGAGAGAAGAGAGAGAGAGAGATAGAACCTGAGATTCCATTGCCAAATTGACTGACTGTATGGACCAGCAAAGCCATGGGCCTACTGATGTGGACCAATGGCCGATGTTGTGGACCCATCGTTTGGAGAGGTTCTGAAGCAAAAATGGTCGAAACAGCATGTGAAGAAGGAGCCCAACCAATGATAAGACAGTCTGAAAATTAGTCAATCAGTTACAAGTTATGGAAGTTCTTACTTTAGGCAAACAGAACAATTATTTATTATCAGGTTTTGAGGACAATAAAATTAAGTATTGAGTGTTGTAAATTAGTACGATTACAACATTCATGAAATGTGAATTTAATTAATTTGGTGGGTGTGTGTCTTGCAGTGTGTATGCACCTTTCACAATGAGCCCTTTGTTTCTGTGTGCCTTGTACACTGGCGTCTCATATGCTCCGAATGCCCGTGTGGCGACGCTGCCCGTCCGCGCCTCTGCCCATCCTCGACGCATATGCAGATGTACACGTAAGTAGGCCAACCTCAAGTGCTTCCACCAAGATGCTATATTCATTGCATTAATCATCACACCATCCCTCTCCTTCCTTGTTGTTTAGTGCTAACACTACATTTCTTTTCCTACTTGTTATAATCTATAATTCCTTTACACGGTGGATAAAAAAAAATGGTCTGCTTGAATAGGAGATGCATGCCAAGTCTCTCTCTCTCTCTCTCTCTCTCTCTCTCTCTCTCTCTCTCTCTCTCTCTCTCTCTCTCTCTCTCTCTCCCACAGCGGACAATGTACGGGCACTCACAACATTTGTGTCAGAAGCGGAAAGAAGGAGAGGCAATGATCAAAATCTTTTAGCGGCTGCTAACGATGCTGAGGATATAACACTCAATAAACTTTGAAGTGTGATTCGATGTAAAAGGCCACAAACTAGTTCTCTTTCTTGTGAAGAAAAAGAGGCACACACTCACAATCGTCTCACCATGACAACACTAATGAATTGGAATACAGTAATCAGCAAATGTGAGTGTCGATAAGTAAAACAGTGGTCGAAAACAGATGTCCAAAATAATATGAGGTTCACTGAAAAGGTTTCTAACAAGCTTGAATGAGCTAAGATCCTCGTCCTCTTAATGATGACGTCATAAAAACGAATATGACATCATTGTGATGTATCAGGTTTGCGATAAATTATCTGTGCTAATGCCCGACTTGATTCCCGCAAAAACAAAATTCAAACAGCTTGCCTAGTTTCGGAGATGATTGTATAGGCGATTTCCATTAGCGGCGATATTATGAGCTCAACTTTTTTTTCGAGGAAGAATTTCCAAAATCGGAGATGGTTACTGCTTGCGCGTGGCTTTCTGCATATACATGGCAAGTTTCACGAAGATCCGATGAAAACTCTGGGTTGTGAAAACAAAAAATGTCAAAAAATAGGAATGACGTCATAAAAATTGATATGACGTCATAGTGATGTATCATATGTGCGGTAATTCATCTGCTAATGCCCTGTTCGATTCCCGCAAACAGAATTCAAAAAGCTTGCCTAGTTTCGGAGATAATTTTTCGGCGATTTCCATTAGCGGCGATATTATGACGTCAACTTTTTTTTCGAGGAAGAATTTCCAAAATCGGAGATGGTTACTGCTTGCGCGTGGGCTTTCTGCATATACATGGCAAGTTTCACGAAGATCCGATGAAAACTCTGGGTTGTGAAACAAAAAATGTCAAAAAATAGGAATGACGTCATAAAAATTGATATGACGTCATAGTGATGTTCATATGTGCGGTAATTCATCTTCTAATGCCCTGTTGATTCCGCAAACAGAATTCAAAAAGCTTGCCTAGTTCGGAGATAATTTTTTCGGCGATTTCCATTAGCGGAGATATTTTGACGTCATAACTTTTTTTTTCTAGGAGGAATTTTCAAAATCGGAGATGGTTACTGTCTGCGCAGGGTATTTTACATATATATGCCAAGTTTCAGGAAGTTTCGATGAAAACTGTAGGCTGTGATCTGTGAAACAAAAAAGTCTACAAGAACAAAAACGTGAGTTAGACTTCGAGATCCTCCACGAGGATCTAAAAACACAATGTAAATATAATTGTTGCAAAAATAATAATAAAACCTTTCGTTTTTTATTGTTTTTTTAAGGCCACAGACTTATGCGAGAAGGGGTAATAAATATGTGGGTCCTTGAGCAAACCGGCATCTCATCCATTATTTATTAAACACAAGATGGAAACGTGAAGATCCCCAAGAACGTACTGTAGCATACAAGATACATCTCCTTTATCCGCAACTACTTCCTCTCTCCATAACGCATTCTCATCAACCACTCACCTCTGGGAAAATCAATATGTTCATCATGGATAATTATTTAATTATGGAGAGAGGAAAAAAGCTTCTTTGTACTTTTATTTTTCACGGTGAGAGCAAGATCGTCTCGCCCAGTCACTCCAGACCATATTATTAATCCCAAATATACAAATATTGTTTTCTTTCCAGGTTCTACAGATTGCACCAAGTCCCGTTATATCTCCTGGACATGCAGTGTTGTGAGTGTAGGGTGCCCGTTCATTTAGAAACCATCTCATTGTCCCAGTAATGAAGGATGTGTGTCCACATCCTCTGTGAGTGACACATTATCCTAAATATCCCAAATGTAATAAACGCAAACTCTGTGAGACAACAGCCTTCTTTTCACTTATTTGTAATGGCTGGCAGTGTGGTTTTTGAATGGTGGTGTGGTGTTGTGTTGGCTGGCGCTGCGGCCTCGCATTGTCCAGTGCTGCAGCCTTACGTTGTCTGGTACTGCGGCTTCACCTTGGCAGATGCTGCGGCTTCATATTGGCAGGCGCTGCAGCTCCCATTGTCTGGTGGCATGGTTTTTCCCAGTGTCTTTGATGCAAACTCAAAATGAATGTTTACTATAATTATAATAATCACTTTTTGTATACATAGTCAAAGATCGTGGAAGAGCAAGTACGCTGAATGGATCAGGACATAACAGGATGCAATTGGAACAGTGGAGATGCACGCTAAAGGAACAGTAGAGAGGGGGGGGGAGGGTGGTCAACTCCAACAGAAGAGTAGAGTGCCAGATAAAGGGAAACTTGGACAATTAAGGGTGTGGGGAGGAATGGGGGGGGGGCA
>CM068961.1:124869771-124887341 GCA_035128595.1 Eptatretus atami
TCACCGATCCACACAAAATACCCCATAATGACCAAGTGAAAACATGTTTTTTGAAATTTTTACACATTAATTAAAAATGAAAAACTGAAATGTTTTGCATCGATAAGTATTCAACCCCTGAGTCAATACTTTGTAGAAGTGCCTTTGTAGCGATTACAGCTTCGAGTCTTCTTGGGTATGTCTGTATCATCTTTGCACATCTGGATTTGGGGATTTTCTCCCATTCTACCCTTGCAGATTTGTTCAAGCTTTGTCAAGTTGGATGGGGAGTGTCGGTGAACAGCAATCTTCAATTCTTTCACAGATTCTAAATGGGATTCAAGTCTGGGCTTTGGCTGGGCCACTCAAAGGACTTTCAGGTTTTTGTTTTGAAGCCATTCCAGTGTTGCTTTGACGGAATGCTTGGGGTCATTGTTCTGTTGGAAAGAAAATTTTTGCTGCAGTCTGAGGTCTTTTGCACTCTGAAGCAGGTTCTCCTCAAGGATTTGCCTGTATTTGGCTCCATTCATTGTTCCCTCTGTCCTTACAAGTCTCCAAGGCCCTGCCCCTGAAAAACATCCCCATAGCATGATGCTGCCACCACCATGCTTTAAGGTGGGGATGGTGGTCAATGGGTGATGAGCCGTGCTTGGTTTCTGCCAGATGTAGTGCTTTACATTCAGGCCAAAGAGTTCAATTTTTGTCTCATCAGACCACAGAATCTTTTGCCTCATGCTCTCAGAGTCTTTCACGTGCCTTTTTCTCAGGAGTGGATTCCGTCTGGCCACTCTCCCATAAAGCTTCGATTTGTGAAGTGCTGCAGAGACTGTTGTCCTTCTGGTAGGTCCTTCCATCTCATCCAAGGAACTCTGTAGTTCTGTCAGAGTGGTCATTAGGTTCTTGTTCACCTCCCTGACCAAAGTCCTTCTTGCCCAGTTTCTCAGTTTGGTCGGACAGCCAGCTACAGGAAGAGTCTGGGTAGTTCCATATTCTTTCCATTTCCTAATGGTGGAACTCACCATTATCCCAGAACGGAACTATTGGGAACTTTCAACACTCTATATATATATATATCCTTCCCCAGATCTGTGCCTCCTCACAATTATATCTCGGAGTTCTACGGACAGTTCCTTGAACTTCATGGTCGAGTTTCTGCTCTGACATGCACTGTCAACTGTGGGACCTTATACGGAAAGGTGTGTTTCTTTCTAAATCATGTCCAACCAATTGAATTGGCCACAGGTCGACTCCAATCAAGTTGTAGAGACATCTCATGGATGATCAAAGGAAATTGGATGCACTTGCGCTCAATTTGGAGTGTCATAGGAAAGGAGTTGAATAGTTATTGATTCCAAGACATTTCAGCTTTTTATTTTTTTATTAATTTGAAAAACTTTCGATAAAACAAAATTCTACTTTGACATTATTTGGTATTTTGTGTGGATCAGTGACAATAAATTTAAATTTAATCCGTTTTAACTTCAGGCTGTAACACAACAAAATGTGACAAAAGTCACATTGATGTGACAAAAGTCACAGATGAAAAATGACAATCTGTGACCTCGACTTTTGACCTAATGACATCAAAAACAATAGGCTTCCAGCTTGTCACTACCTCTCCCAGGTGGTTAAGTTTTGTGAAGATCGGAGTGAAAATTTGACCTTTAGGCGATTGACGAACATGCAAAAGCCAGAATAACAGACCAGACCAACCAATCAGACCGACGAATATTTGGAATTTTATAATATATTATGATTACAAATGTGTTATGTTGTCTGTCAGTCTAAATCCTGTTCTCTGGGAAATTTCGGAGGAAAAAAAAGACCGAGCGATGAAAACAAAGGAAATGGGGAATCGAGGAGGAAGTACAGCAAGCCAAGACACAGGACGAAGCCTGGTACCTCCTCGACTTGATGAAACTCGAGCCCGTGAGCTTGAGCGTTTTGGGCAGTTGCGAGTGGCAATTTTTTCAAGTCTTACACCTCCATGCTCTCGTGATTCCAGTCCTCCTCTGATGGATTGTGAGTGGGGTGAAAATGTGGAAACTGCAAAAGGCATTTTATACTAATATTCATATTAAGAATAATATTAAGAATAATAATTTGCTTTTCTTCATTTTTCACTTCAAATGTGAAGCAAATATTAACAACTGTCTCATCTATCTATAATTCCAGCAATCTGTGTGTGTCTGTCTGTCGGTCTGTCTGTCTGTCCGTCTGTCTGTCTGTGACCGCCGTTTCTCGACGACCGCTGGTCCGATCTGATTGAAACTTGCCAGGAATATTTGCTGGGGACCCGGGATGTGCCTTTTTGAGGTTTGATATTAATCGGCGAGAGCGGTTCCAAGTTACGGCCATTTATCTGTCGACCATGACAAGACACGGTGCTATGACGTCACGAATGACGTCACAATTAATGTTTATTTATTTTATTTTTTATTTTTGCACGATTGACGGTCCGATCTGATTGAAACTTGCCAGAATATTGCGGGGCCCCGCAGATGTGCCTTTTCAAGGTTTGATATCAATCGGACGAGCGGTTCCCAAGTTACGGCCATTTATCTGTCGACCAATGACAGGACACGGTGCTAGACGTCACAAATGACGTCACAATTAATATTTATTTAATTTTTTGTTTGTTTGTTTTGCACGATTGACGTCACATTCTTCTTCTTCTTCGTTTGGTATGACGTCACAATCGACACTGGGACCTGAGTATGTGCCTTTTCAAGGTTGATATCGTTCTTTATCCGTTCAGCTGTTTCCCAAGTGTTTCCCAGGTTTGAAAGCTGTTTTTTCCAAGGTTCGAATTAATTGTTCAATTATTAATTAATCCAAAGGTTTGAATTTTCCCAAGGGAAACAGCTGTTTCCAAGGGTTTGAAAGCTGTTTTTTGCAAAGGTTTGATTAATTGTTGTGCTTGGTAGACATTTGTGAATACATTTACAGAGAGAGGGCGAGAGAGGAGGGGGAGAGAGGGGGCAAGAGAGGCGAGAGAGGGGGGGAGGAGGGGGGGTTAGAGAGAGGGAGCGTCACAATGCAAGAGAGGGAAGAGAGGAGGGCGGAGAGAGGGACGGAGAGAGTGGGCGAGAGAGGAGGGGGGAGAGAGGAAGGGCGAGACTAAGGGGAGAGAGGGGGGAGAGAGAGGGGGGAGGAGGGGGCGAGAGATAGGGGGCGAGGAGGGCTGCACATACTGGCACTCACCTACGGGCCCGCACCTACGGGCCCGCACTAGTAATTCCAACGGCACCACAATGGTTGTGGGAAACAACACCTGTAATTCAAAGAAAAAAAAATCATTGAAACCTCAGCCTTAGCAATAGTTGTTTCCATTGAGTTTCTACACCGCAATCATTACAGCTAGTTCGTGTCCGCTAAGTGCAGGTGCCGACTTAGTGTCCCATGTGCCGCGTTAAGTGTCCAGTGTGCGGCTTAAGTGTCAGTGTGCCGACTTAGGTGTCCAGCTTAAGTGTCCATTGTGCCGCTTAAGTGTCCGTGTGCCGGCTTAAGTGTCCAGTGTGCCGGCTTAGTGTTCCATGTGCCGGCTTAAGTGTCCAGTGTGCCGGCTTAAGTGTCCAGTGTGCCGGCTTAAGTGTCTAGTGTGCCGGCTTAAGTGTCCATTGTGCCGGCTTAAGTGTCCCGTGTGCCGCTTAAGTGTCCAGTGTGCCGACTAAGGTGTCCGTGTGCCGGCTTAAGTGTCCAGTGTGCCGGCTTAAGTGTCCAGTGTGCGCGGTTAGTGTCCATGTGCCGACTTAAGTGTCCAGTGTGCCGGCTTAGGTCATTGTGCGGCTTAAGTGTCCAGTGTGCGGCTTAAGTGTCCATTGTGCGCGGCTTAAGTGTCCATGTGCCAGCTTAATGTCCAGTGTGCCGATTAGTGTCCAGTGTGCCAGTTTAGGTGTCCCGTGTGCCGGCTTAAGTGTTCCAGTGTGCCAGCTTAGTGTCCAAGTGTGCCGACTTAAGTGTCCATTGTGCCGGCTTAAGTGTCCATTTGTGCCGGCTTTAAGTGTCCATTGTGCGGCTTAAGTGTCCATTGTGCCGGCTTAAGTGTCCATTGTGCCGGCTTAAGTGTCCAGTGTGCCAGTTTAGTGGTGTCCCGTGGGGCCGGCTTAAGTGTCCAGTGTGCCAGCTTAGTGTCCCGTGTGCCGGCTTATGTCCCTGTGCCGGCTTAGGTGTCCAGGGTTCCGGCTTAAGTGTTCAGTGTGCCGACTTAGGTGTCCAGTGTGCCGGCTTAGGTGTCCCGTGTGCCGCTTAAGTGTCCAGTGTGCCAGTTTAGGTGTCCCGTGTGCCGGCTTAAGTGTCCAGTGTGCGGCTTAAGTGTCCCGTGTGCCGGCTTAAGTGTCCATGGCGCTTAGTGTCCAGTGTGCCGGCTTAAGTGCCAGTGTGCGGCTTAGGTGTCCCGTGTGCCGGCGTAAGTGTCCGTGTGCGACTTAGGGTCCAGTGTGCCAGTTTAGTGTCACGTGTGCCGGCTTAAGTGTCCAGTGTGCCGACTTAGGTGTCCAGTGTGCCGGCTTAGGTGTCCCGTGTGCCGTCTTAAGTGTCCAGTGTGCCGACTTAGTGTCCATTGTGCCAGTTTAGGTGTCCCGTGTGCCGGCTTAGGTATCCAGTGTGCCGGTTAGGTGTCCATTGTGCCAGTTTAGGTGTCCATTGTGCCAGTTTAGGTGTGTCCATTGTGCCAGTTTAGGTGTCCCATGTGCCGGCTTAGGTGTCCCATGTGCCGGCTTCGGTGTCCCGTGTGCCGGCTTAGGTATCCAGTGTGCCGGCTTAGGTGTCCATTGTGCCAGTTTAGGTGTCCATGTGCCGGCTTAGGTATCCCGTGTGCCGGCTTAGGAGTCCATTGTGCCAGTTTAGGTGTCCATTGTCCGGCTTAGGTATCCCTGTGCCGGCTTAGGAGTTCCGTGTGCCAGCTTAAGTGTCACATTGCGGTTAGCTATCCCATGTGCCGCTTAGGAGTCCCGTGTGCCAGCTTAAGTGTCCCATGTGCCGGCTTAAGTGTCCCATGTGCTGGGTTCGGAGTCCCGTGCACCAGCTTAGGTGTCCCTTGTATCAGCTGCGAACACAATAAATTTGTTTGGGGAAGTTGTCGCAAGAGGATTGAGTAATACTGAAAACGAAAACCCTGACAGCAGTTGTTCGACTACCACGACAGCATTGTTTACATGGAGACTGCCATGTTGTTAAGCAGTACCGAGCACTCCATTCCATTGGAGTGCTTGCCTGAGTGCTTTGACTCAAAGAAGCCACTTGTCAAGCGATAGCAAGCTACTTACTAACAGTACACACCCCTGGTAAATCTTTATAAGAAATGCATTTGAAAGATGGTCTTTTCCAGCATCTATACTAATAAAAGGCAGCATGTGTATGCGTGTGTGTGTGTGTGTGTGTGTCTTCCATAACTCCAAAATTATGAAACCTAGCAGCCTGAAACTCTGCATGCATACTAAGAAAACTCCAAGGAAGTGCAAGAGTGAAAATTAGGTCACAAGAGAGACACATCACAAAAACACTAAAATACTCAAACCCTTCCTTTCCTTGCTCGCACCACGGCAACCTTCAATGTGCATCATTTCACGACTGAACACAACACCAAACTCGATCTGGTGTTCTCCATAAGTCAGCATACTGAATGTGGAGTCATTGAATGTTATTGGTCAGATCACAAATCCACGTGGACTACATTTCCATAACATTTGTTCATTGGTACATTTTCCAGATTCCGTCCATCACTGAATTCCTCCTCAGTATCATTATTCTACCAGGTGAGCGCCCAGGTGTATTGCCCCTATTTTTAGCTTGTCTGGAATTAGAATTCCAGATAAGGCATTGTTATCGTGCACCGTCCGTCCGTCCGTCTCCTATTTCGCCTTCTCCGGCCAAACCGCTTAGCCGATCCGGCTGAAATTCGGCAGTAAAGTTCCGCTCCTGAATGGTTACGGGGATTGCAAAGTTCGTTCCATTCACGTGACTTTAAGTAGGTCTAAATGGCGGACTCAGTAAATTCCTTCAAAAATCTTCTTCTCCAGACCCACCAGTCAGAATGCCACCAAATTTGGGTTCCAACATGAGGACAGGGTCTTGGTGTTAAATTGCAGAGGCCATGCCGATCACATGACCGGAATGTATCAAAATGGCGGCCTTGGTCAATTTTTGGGAAAATCGCATAAATTCCTTCAAAAATCTTCTTCTACAGACCCACCAGTCAGAATGCTACCAAATTCGGGTTACAACATGAGTACAGGGTCTTGATGTTAAATTGCAGAGGCCATGCCGATCAACCGGAAATGTATCAAAATGGCGGCCTTGGTCAATTTTGGAAAATCGCATAAATTCCTTCAAAAATCTTCTTCTCCAACCACCACTCAGAAATGCACCAAATTTGGGTTCCAACATGAGGACAGGGTCTTGGTGTTAAATTGCAGAGGCCATGCCGATCACGTGACCGGAATGTATCAAAATGGTGGCCTTGGTCAATTTTTGGGAAAATCGCATAAATTCCTTAATAAAAATCTTCTTCTCCAGACCCACCAGTCAGAATGCTACCAAATTTGGGTTACAACATGAGTACAGGGTCTTGATGTTAAATTGCAGAGGCCATGCCGATCACGTGACCGGAAATGTATCAAAATGGCGGCCTTGGTCAATTTTTGGGAAAATCGCATAAATTCCTTAATAAAAATCTTCTTCTCCTGACCCACCAGTCATTGTGCTGGCTTAGGTGTCCCATGTGTCGGCTTAGGTATCCAGTGTGCCGGCTTAGGTGTCCCATGTGTCGGCTTAGGTGTCCGGTGTGCCAGCTTAAGTGTCCCGTGTGCCAGCTTTGGTGTCCGGTGTGCCGGCTTATGTGTCCGGTGTGCCGGCTTAGGTATCCAGTGTGCCGGCTTAGGTATCCATTGTGCTGGTGTAGGTGTCCCGTGTGCCGGCTTAGGAGTCCCGTGTGCCTGCTTAAGTGTCCCATGTGCTGGGTACTAATTTTTGGGTTCAAATTTGTGCTACCAAATTTGGGTTACAACATGAGGACAGGGCTCAGATAAACTACAGGTGCAGTGGTTCTTTTTTATTAAGCCTGCTGTTGCTTTAACGGTTTTGGTGGCTGGCTTAAAATCTTAGGGTCCTGAATTTGAGCTCCTGTCTTGTTGACTCGGTTGACTCAGCCTGTAATCCATCTGAGGTTAGCAAAATGAGTGCCAGCTTAATGGAAACATGGCACTGCATCAGCGGCACGGCTGCTGGTTGCATCACTCCCAGCAATGATGCAACCAGCAGCCACAGGCTGCATACAAAATAATTTTTAAAACATTTCATCACCAAAAGGGATTTCTGTTATGAACATAGCTGTGGGTGCGTGCCATGATGAAGGAGGAACATAAAATACCATGACGCCATGAACATACCGATGCACACACTGTAAACACCAAAACCTCCCGGTTATGTCCTGTTGCACGGATGACTTTAACGTTTGTTTGGCTGTGATTCCATGGGTCTGTACCTGAATGTACCACCAATGAATACTCATCAGTGTACATCATAGAATGCACAAATTAACTCTTCACCTAATGAGACACAATTCTTTAAGTTAAATAATTTAAAGAATCATACGTGCTGTTTGTGGTATCTTGAACATGTGCCAGCGAGATTTTCCGGTCATACAGATGCATGCTCTCCGGTCTTCAACAAGGACACCGCTCACCCCCAGCTCCAGCTGTCGGATGACATGCGTGAAGTCACGTGCACCAAGCGAAGACATCCTTACCCTGAATCTCCACAACGATTCGACCATTGGGAACAGGTTGATGATGTTTTTTTCCTCCAGCAGTCAATTCCTCTTTCGTGCATTCATCCGGGATCACTGTTCTTGCAATAATTGAACGGATTATAATTGACAGGGCAAAGAAAAAACTAACAAGATATCTCGACACCACAAAGGTTGGGGTGAACAAGTCGACACCACAAACCTCCACCATTCAGTGTGAAACGTTCATGTCTATTGCAAAGATTCACATCACCTCCATTAAGAAAATTCTAAACAATTCCACGGCATAAAAGTTAAAAATTCACTCTTGTGAGTTTATCCACACTGGAATACACAGTTAGTGATGAGAATAAAATTAATGTTAGGTCATCACAAACATTTTGGACAGGTTTTTATTTTCATGCAATCCGTGTGTAATTATTATTATTATTATTATTATTATTACATAATGCCTGGTGTTAGCTTAATGGTTAGGGTGACGGGCTTTGGATCCTTGGGTCCTGAGTTCAAATCCTGCTCAGCTGTTTAATTAATACCAGGTGGGGTTAACTCGGCCTTCTGAAGTCGGCAAAATGAGTGCCAGCTTGGTGGTATAGTGTCGGAGTGACGACCCGTCCAGGATTGTGCCCAATAGCCCAGGAGACTGCTTAGGCAGCACCAACGCTCTGCACAGAGTATGTTCCCAATTGATGAATGGTTACGTGGTGTGGCAGCCATGTTGGAAAAAAGGAAAAACCTTGGACCTCTGTAGCTCTGAAACCACACCATGGAAAATAATTGAAACTTGGCACATGTCATACTCCTCCACATGGGAAAAAAGTTTGATTTGATTTTTTTTTTGTGTGTGTGTGTGTGATGTCGTAAGGTGCCTTCGTTTTGACATCATAATTGCATACGAAAATCTTAAACAAACTATTTATCTTGAAACGCTTCATCGATGGATTATGAAACTTCAAAATTATGATCTAGTAGTGATGGTGAATGTAATTTTTAAATTTCTACCTGATTGGACGCATGGTCTGGTAGCCATAATTGTTTGTTTTTATTTTAATCTGGACTGTTTTTAATTTATAAGGCTCACTTAGTCATGCCTGGATGGGTTTGACGGTAGAGGAATAGCAGCTGAAACCCTATCCAGGTTCCTCCTGATGACTTCATCTTTGCTTTTTGCTCGTTTGGTTCCTTCTGATGACTCCAATGCAGGAATGTACCTATTTGGTCTTCCATTTGATTTGAATTGAATTGATGTTAATCCCATTCTGAATTTAATTGAATAATATGATAAACGTCATGGGTCAGGGTCATGTGTCCGATCAAAGCTGGACATATTGGTACCCGGTCATCAGTGCCAGCAGCTATAACGTGGCAGTTCTAATTTTGTCTCATTACGTAACACACCAGTACACAAACACCACACAAAACAAGTCCTGGCGAGGGTCTGCAATCTCTGATTGCTCTTTCTCGGTATTATTTTGAAAACATGATCGAAGCTCATGGAAGAGCTTGAACAAAATGGAGAAAAAAAACAAACAAACACCAACAGCAGAGTAGACGTGAGAGAGGAGGGGGAGAGAAGGAACATGGGGTGAATGAGCTGCACAAAAGATGGAATGAAACACAGAAAGAAGAGGAAGGGGAAGAGGGGATGAAACAGAAAAGGATCAAAGCAAACGACAACTAACAAACGAAAAGAGGTGAAGGGAATAGTGGGGGGGGGGTCACAATAACCTGGAAAAAGATTTCTTGGGAAGGGGGAAATTTAGGGGTAGAAGAGATCATGAGTATGTGTGTCAGTAATGGTTAACAGCTGTCTTGAAGACCTGGAGGGTAAAATGGGACCGAACAGATTGGGGAAGTTGGTTCCACAGGTGAGAGATAAGAGGAACAAACAAATGAGTGGAAGTGAGCAGCGACCCTGGATTTTGGGAGTTTAACAAAAAGGTTGCTGGCAGACCGTGTGCACCCTGCACAGAATTGGGAGAGACAAAGCCAAGAGAGGGTAGAGGGCACAAGACCAAAAAGGAGATGGCAGAATACAGAGAGGCCACCAACCTGTCTGTGATATGAGAGTAACAGACCTAGACACTCAGCTTCGTCACGGGAGATCCCAATGATTTCGCCGGAGATCCCAATGATTTCGCCGGAGATCGCAACAAAACTTTTACTTGGTTTGATATCTCTCTTTTTCGGATTCTATCTGAATCAGTGAACTTGTGTGAATGTACAATGAGTGTGATGGGCTGAGTGGCCCTTTGCAATGTTTTCTGGCTGAGTCTGCTTGTTGCATACGCTTGACTTCAAGACGAAGTCATGCATGTTGTGAATCACTCATTTTAATAGTGTGCTTCTAGCGGTTACAAAGTACAATTAGGACTATTCCAAAGAGAGCTCATTTTACAGATGTTTTTTTTTTGTTACAAAGACAGCTCAAAGACGGTGCAGACAGCTCATTTTACAGTCTTTTGATAGAGCTTTCAGATTCCTTACGTCCACCTGATTACTAATCCACCTGGTGATGATCGTTCTCAGGTGCTGTGCAAAGAAGAGTACCAAACTGGACGGCACTACTGGGAAGTTTGGCTAACTGGATCCCAGTACTGGAGGATTGGGGTTACCGGGATAGGCCTTGCCCGTCATGGTCTTTCACCTCAAGTGGCACTAGGCCGGAACGCGGGTTCCTGGTGCTTAAGGCGTTCTCGGGAACAACTCAGCGTTTGGCACAATGGTAATAGGTACATGAGTACTGCTGATAACGTACTGTGTTTATGGCACTGTACCATTTTCTTAAAAGTGACTTGCAAACTTTCTTTCACAACCTAGGTGTGTCCGTCTCTATTTCTTCTCTCTCTGGGCCTCTGGAGCGCCTTGGCATCTGGCTTGATCTTGACGAACCTGAGCTGACCTTCTGGGATGCACGAATCCACGTGCCGCTGTACTCCTTCCGACCACTTAAGCCTGGCCATATTCCTCAGGCAGATATAAAACTCCAGAAATTGGCAGATAGACATCCAGCCATTAGTCGTCGAAGTTCGTTGGATAGTCCACAGGGTATCGACATCGCATCTACAGGATTAGAAGTTGATAGCAGTACTAGCAAGCACAAGAAAGAAAATTCCAAAGCTGCAGGGCGATTTGTGGGTCAGACTTTGTCAGATTTTTTGCCACTTGCACCGGCTGTACGAATGTCGTGCTATTACTCCACCACTCGCTTAATGATTGTGCGGCTCCCAGAGCCAGGACTTGGGAGCACAGGTGAGCAGGCAGACGCCGAGGGTATTTGATAAACTGACCCTTGTGCGGCATTCATATCTCACCTTCCCTTTCCCAATGAAGATCTAAAATCACGGCCTTACATCATTATGGGTGACTTTGTACATGTATCCGTTAGATACTTTAAATTGATATGAATTGTACGCGTCGGTTAAAACCTGTTATGCATGCAGACTTGTATTTTATTCGTGCTGTGGTTGCACTGTACTCGAATTTTCTCGAAACACAATTTCAGAGGCCAAAGAAATTAATCATTGTGTCAAATTACACCTGAAATGTGTAGTTCGACACAATGGTTAATTAGAAGAGCTGTTTTTATGCCTGAAAATATTCTTTTGTTTTCACGTTGAACACAATTTTAGGGTTTAAAGAGTTTTCATGAATCAAAGGAAAAATATTTGTTATGAATACAAAAATGGCAGAATTATTGATGTCCGAGACATTTTGAGCAGGTGGGTGGTGTGTTGGTAAGGCCTTGTTTCGTTGCCCTCATTGGTGTGGTTTTAATGCTCACGGTTGTTCAGGGTGAAAGTTTCTTCATCCAGTAATGAAGTGCAGTCTTGTCCAGGATTGGTTCCTATATAGCCATGTAAATGTTCAAGATCTTTTGTGAGCACCCCGATGCTCTGTCAGGAGTGAAGACCTCCAACATCCCAACTCCTTAGGCCCCCCTCCAACCAGTATGCCTCATACTTCCCTCCACTCCTCTTACTCTAATCCCCTTCCAACCTCTTTCCACACTCTTATACCCTCGTTTTCATTCCCTCATATCCTTCCCACTTATTTTCCTTTTATTAGTTAATTTTATTCCCCCCCTCCGATGCTCACCCCCATGAGTGAGTATACAATAAATATCTGCCCACTTAATTTTATTTCTCATTTACTAACAGTCAAATGAAAGAGCAGAAGGTACAACTGAGAGTTGACGATGCATAGAGCTGCTCTCGTGAAGCAGTTTTGGAATGAAGCTACTTCAATGGATCGGTGTGGTACACGTGTGGTAGCTGTGAAATATGATGGTGGTATTGGTTTGTAGCTTTGGGTCAAAGTAGATATTTTGTGTATGCAGTGGTTTGTGCATTTTCATATACTGTATTTAAAAAGCACTAAAGGTTCTCATGCACATTTCTATACCATAAAAAGGTAGCCGGCGTGCGTGCTAAGGTCCATCTATTGGCTGGAAAGTTCACCTGACTCCACCCACGATTTCTATACTACGGCCACCAATTTAGGCACCCTTTGGGACCCCTTTAGGACCCTTTACAAGCCTTTCTCTCAAGCAACGCTTTTACCGTGGAGTGTGAAGGTTATGCAGGTCCTTGCTATTATTTCAAATATTTTCTCTTAAAATTGTGAGTTGAACAGGTAACTGTGATAGTTTCTGTGAAGTCAGTGATAGCATGATGGGGGGGGGGCAGAAAGTGTTAAATATTCCCCTGTTTGACGTGGAAACGTTCGTTTGCTTTCATGATCAGGAGCAGGGTGAGAGTAAAGATGGGACAGCTTTGGAGGGGGAAGTTGAACCTTTGGGAGAGGTGGTTGAGGATTTTTGGTGGGGGGAGGGGGTGGGTTGAAGACTTGAGCGTGGGGAAGGAATTGAAGCCTTTGGGTTGGGAGGGGATGCGTGAGGACTTGGGGTTGGGAAGCAAAGATGGGACAGAGTTGGGAGGGGGAGGCTGAGGCTCTTTTGTTGAGTTGTCAGAATTTCAGTGTAAGTTTACTGACAGTAAAAATGTAATTGTGTGTGTGTGTGTGTGTGTGTGTGTGTGTGTGTGTGTGTGTGTGTGTGTGTGTGTGTGTGTGTGTAAGTTGCTGTTGTTAACTGCTATCTCCACACGTGGGTGGGTTTCGAGGAGGTGGAACAGAGACCTGTTATCAAAGTATCCACCTCAGTTGTGTGTGTGTGTGTGTGTGTGTGTGTGTGTGTGTGTGTGTGTGTGTGTGTGTGTGTGTGTGTGGTCACTGTAGGGTGGTGATGTAATCACCCGAGGGCAATGTGCTGATGCTCCTTAAATATGATTGTTATGTGAAAAAGAACTAGAATTGGCTTCACACACACACACACACACACACACACACACACACACACACACACAACACACACACACACACATACACACACACACACACACACAGTTTTAGCCAAACAAACTTACTGTATCTGATTACCCTTGCAAATGAAGAGGGTATTGCATTTGGGTCTGTTTGGTACTTGCAAAATCAAAGATTTTTCAAGTATATTGGTCGGTGATTTTGTTATTGGGTGGTCGCTGCTAAACTACCCTTATTCTCAGGTTTTCCGTCTGTCTGTATGTTTGTTGGGTGGTCGCTAGAGTACCCTTATTTTCACTTTTTCCGTCTGTCTGTATGTTTGTATGCCTGTATGTAATGACAGCTCTGGAGGCCAGAGGAGTCAACCGATTTTGATGAAACTTGACAGGTAGGTTCATACCAGGATCTAGTTGTATGCTTTTGAGCACCGTTGCTATGGACGCCACTGTTGCCAGCAACGGGACTTTGAGATTTTTGAAAAATCCTAAAAAAAAAAATCGAAAATCAAAAATCGGCTTCCGCGCTTTTATGCGCACTCAATCAACCTCTTTGTCAAAAAATTTCAGCCTGATCTGTCAAAAACTATGACTAGTATGCAATTATGTCGCGACCACCCATGTCGCCTACCGGCTTGTTGTGTGGTCGCTAGAGTACCCTTATTTTCACTTTTTCCGTCTGTCTGTATGTATGTTTGTTTGTTTGTATGTCTGTATGTATGTAATGGACAGCTCTGGAGGCCAGAGGAGTCAACCGATTTTGATGAAACTTGACAGGTAGGTTAATACCAGGATCTATTTCTATGATTTTGAGCACCGTTGCTATGGACACCACCGTTGCTAGCAACGGGACTTTGACATTTTTAGAAAATCCTGAAAAATTTATTTTTTCGAAAATCAAAAATCGGCTTCCAGGCTTTTATGCGCACTATAATCATCCTCTTTGTCAAAAAATTTCAGCCCGATCCGTCAAAAACTATGACTAGTATGCAATTATGTAGCAACCACCCATGTCGCCTACCGGCTTGTTATTCTATCTGTCTGCTTGTCTGTCTGTCCGTTTGGCTGAAAGTTTGTTGTCTGTTTGTCGCCTACAGGTCACATTTTTAAGCCAATCTTCAGGGAACTTCACCACATAGACGAGTTTGGCATAAGGAAGAAGCCTATTATTTTTGAGGTCAAAAGATCAACATCGACCAGAAGGTCAACATAGGCCCAAGGTCAACAACTGAGGTGGTATTTCTAAAATCCTCAATTTTCATCCGATTGACTTGAAATTTGGAAGAGGATTTATATTTCAGGTCACTGAATTCAACCACCAATTATTTTTGAGGTCAACATTGGCCAAAAGGTCAACATGGCATGTATTTCTAAAATTGTCAATTTTCATCGATTCACTTGAAATTTGAAGAGTTGCATATTTGGTCATTGAATTCAACCAATAATTATTTTTGAGGTTAAATTTGTTTTTTTTTGATTTTACCAAGTGTCATGCTCTGCATGACGACGTCTTCTTGTTATTCGGTCTGTTTATCTGTCTGTCTGTCAATCACCTTCAGGTCACAATTCCAAACCGATCGTCATGAAACTTTACCAAGTCGGAGAGGTAGTCTCAACTGAGAAGCCTCTTGATTTTGAGGTCAAGGGTCATCTTGAGGTCAAATTCCTAAAATCGTCACTTTTCATCCGATTGACTTGAGGATTAAACAGCAATTGCATTGTGCATATTGAATTGGGAACCCAACTATTTTTGAGCTCAATAGGTCAAAATGTCATCGTAGGTGAAAGGTCAACAACTTTTTTATTTCTAAAATCCTCAATTTTCATCTGATTGACTTCAAATTTGAAGAGGATTTGTGTGTTTGGTCATTGAATTCAACCACCAACTATGTTTGAGATCATCATTGGCCAAAAGGTCAAACTAGGCCAGATTTCTAAAATTCTCAATTTTCAACCAATTGACTTAAAATTGGAAAAGCATTTGCACATGAGTCACTGAATTCAACCAACTATTATTTTTGAGGGCAAACCGCTTGCCGGATTGAGATGAAATTTTCTACTCATGGAGAATATTTGATGGAGAATGTTTTAATGATAATTATGACGTCATAGGTCACGTAGTGTAGCAGCCATGTTGGAAAACCCCCCAAAAAACTGGACCGCTGTATCTCTGAAACCACAATAAGGAAAATATTGAAACTTGGCGCATGGCAAGTACTCCTCATGGGGAATGAGTAAATGAAGAAAGGACAATAATGTACAAAATTTGGACCCTCTTGCTATAATGAGAAAATATAAAACTGTAATAAGAGAATAGGAGGGGTGGATGGATGGGTGGCTGGATTGGGGGGAGGGGGGGGTTGCAGGGAAAAGCTGTAATTGATTGACATAAATAGGTTTGTAGAACTCAATATCACAGCCATCTTTTGATAGTGATTTAACTGATGCCTGAACTCCCTCTTTAGATGAACAAATGGAATATGCAACAGACGGCAAGTGTTTGAACATCTCAACTGAGGTGAAAATCAGCATTAGTGTTCACATCAGTGGACACCACAGCAAATCCATCACAGTTGTGATTAAAAATAGGACCATTGGACCTGTAACTTATCTGGGCCCTGACCTCATGTTGTAACCCAAATTTGGTCGACTTCTGACTGGTGGGGCTGGTGAGGAAGATTTTTGAAGGAATTTTATGAAGACTGCCATTTTGACACACCTACAGTCATGTGATCGGCATGACGTCCGTAATTTAACATCACGACTCTGTCCTAATGTTGTAACCCGAATTTGGTAGCATTCTGATGGGTGCGTCTGGAGAAGAAGAGTTTTGAAGAAATCTAATAAGTCGGCTCTTTTTACCTCCTTAAAGTCATGTGACCGGAATGAGCTTTGCAATTCAGTCAGGAGAGGAATGTTGCTGCAAATTTTCAGCCACGTCGGCCCAACGGTTTGGCTGGTGAAGTCGAAAAAGGAGATGGACGGACGGACGATGCACGATGACAATACCGTATCTGGAATGCTAAAAATATAGGAACGTCTGCAAATAAAAAGAGCCACTCTACAATTGCCGATGACTCCAAAGCATGACATTGGCCAAAAAACGTGACAAGAGGAAATGGACCTCAAAGCTTGACACCATCAGAATCCGTTGGCCTCCTCTTGCAGCATCAGAAAACAAATAATGAGGTAATGGTAGCGGTTCAACTGAATATGTTGATTCACACGAAGAGTCGTAGAATCACCACATTCAGGGCGCAGTGCCTGCGGGTGCAATGGTGATGATGGCCAACAAAGTAAAACCTCCCTGCAAGTCTCCTGTGAAGCACAGGATTGGAAAGGCATCATGAGTGATGTGACCTAATTGCAAGCTTTTAATTAAAAGGAGAAGAAGAATGTGAGAAAAAAACAATTTCTTTGATAAAACAGAACCCATTGCAGACTGCACTTGCCTACAATGAAGAAAACAAAACGAGTGGAAGATTTTGAGGAGGTGAGGGGTTATTGGTGATGTGGTTATTTGGATTGTTTTTAGAAATATTTGATAAAGTTCTGTATTGAAGCTTGTTGGATAAAGTGAGTGCTTGTGGCACATGTTGAAGGTTTGTATGTTTCGCTGGTTAATGCTTTAACTGGTGAATGCCCCACACACAGATGTTATCATCATAAACATCCAATATCGGGAGGTGATGCATGTTCAAGATCCAGTGAACTACGGGGGAATTACGCTCCAAAATCATGGTATATGAAGGTGCCGGAGAGGATTCTGGATGGGAGGATAAGGAAGAGTGTGCAGATGGAGATTGGAAAAGTGCAGCAGGGGTTTATAAAGGGTAGGGGGATGACGGATGGGATGTTCACGCTGAGACATCTGATGGAGAAGAGGTTGGAGGTGCAAGGTGAGATGGTATTGGGATTTGTGGACCTGGAGAAGGCCTACAACACTGTCCCGAGAGAGATGGTGATGGCGACACTGAGATGGACGGGAGTGCCAGAAGCAGTAGTCAAGTTGGTGGAAGGGATGTACAAGGGAACGAAGGGAAGAGTTTGGGTTGGTCCTGGGATGTCTGAGGAGTTCAACGTGAACATCGGTTTAAGGCAGGGAAGCACTCTCAGCCTACTCATGTCTATCATGGTGATCCTGCTGGTGAGCTGGAGGGGTAGTATGGGGAGGATGTTTTATGCGGATGATCTGGCTGTTTTGCTGTAGCGTCGGCGGGTGATGCAAGAAGTACTGGGGGAATGGAAGGAGGCATTTGGGAAGCATGGGCTGAGGATGAGAATGGAGAAGACTGAGGTGTTGTGGGTCGGGCAGCAGAGAAAATACATGAATATCAGGTTAGAGGGGAATTAGAACAGACAGGAAAATAGGTTTGAGTATCTGGGAGGAATGGTCACCAGTGATGGTAAGTCCAAGGCAGAGGTGTGGAGGAGGATTCAGGTGGGTGCGAATGCATGGAGGAGGGTAGAGGGAGGAATGGCAGACAAAATTATATCAAGAAAATTGAAAAGGAAGGTTCTGATGT
>CM068961.1:124888946-124906747 GCA_035128595.1 Eptatretus atami
TTGGACGTCACCCCTTATGAATGGAAGAGGAGCATCTCTCTTCTTTAATTTCATAAGATACTGATTTTTATAGAAACTGTTGACATTTTAGCATCTTATCATCTTGGCACATCCTACTGTCTTTACATTAATTAATTGAAAAGACCAACGGTCTCTCTCGTCATTGAACTCAAAAAGAGAGCCTCTAAATATTTGGTTGTTATGTAGTTCATCAGTGTTTTTAATTCTCTTGTGGTTTTCATCACCATTGAGAATGTTAATAAATAGTATGTTGGGATTTGTTTCTTGGTTTAAATATCTTTGTTGAGCAGAGATGAAATGATCAACTTCTCTCAACATTCTGGTCTGAGCTCCTCCTGAGACACATGTCATTTTGAGATTGTAATAAGTTATTTTTCTGTTGATTAATTGACAACCATCAAAGTTTTCTGTCAATTCAAGGATGTTTATATTTTTTTACATTCTTTAAATCATTTGGTCGAAGATGTGTTTTCATATGAGAACACTGGAGGCAACCAACCCCAACCACCCCCCGTCCGCAGGTTGCGGATAGTGGAATGACCCTTAGATATGAGGGTTAACTGCGTAAGCAGTCGGGGACAATCTGGTGGTGACTGTTGAGGGTGAAGTTGGTTCACTGGTGGAATGGTTATCCTTATACCACCTTTGAATAACCGATGGTGCAATCACCTGGCGAGTCAGAGGCACCATAAAACCTCTTCCCCCACTGTCTTGTGGGTTATCTATTTTGGAATAAGACTAGGAGAAGGAAAACTCCGATGTAACACCAATGGGTAGGAGAAGCTCATTAGGCTTGGTTGCCAATTCTCCGAGGAGCAGATGACTAACAATCTAATTTATCCTCAGAAGCAGTGGCGATGCACCGTAGTCATAGCCAGGTGAAAGCATGATGAGTTTGTATAACAGCATCAGGGTTCAATCCCCTGTCTCAAACTTTCATTTATCTCATAGGTTTACCGGCCTTTATGACAATGAGATCCTAAGCCCGCATGGACGGATGTCATCTGAAATGAGAGCAATGAAAGGACTTTGTCACCCTTATAAACCTTTGTTTCTTGGGCAGCTCAACTGTCGTAATCTTTCTTCTACGTGTGCAATTGAAGAACTTGACAAGCGCATAAATAACTTCACTATCTCAGCGATTTGTATTCAAGAGCATAGAATAGTTCAACTATTGGACTCAAATATTCAAAACACCAGAATTGGCAGATCCACTTTGTTTACCACTTCTGCCACACATAGTCGAATAGGAGTAGCAATTGGTGCAGTTGGAATAATAGTCAAATCTTCATTACTCAACAACCTCATATCAAACACCAAAACATCAGATCAGATTGTATTCGCAATATTTAAAGGGAACCATAAAACATATGTTGTGTCATGTTGCTCTTCAACCAATGTCAGTGCTGTATCAAGTGTGGAGGAGTTTTATGAAAGCCTCAACCGAATAGTGTCATGTATCCCTAAGCATTCTTGTCTTATACTTCTAGGGGATTTTAATGCCCAGATGTCGAACAGCTTTTCTTACCATAGTTCCACCAACAGAAATGGACAGTTCCTTCTTGATTTCATCCATCAGAATGACCTTTTAATAACCAAACATTCTTTTTCAAAAACCCAAACAAGACTCTGGACATTCCAAGCACCAAACAAAACGACAACTCAAATAGATTTCATCCTATGTCGTAAAAGATATAGTAACAGTATTATGGATTCTCACTCTTCATCAGACCCTTTTGGCTCCGATCACAGAATCGTCTGCACAAAGATAAGGCTTAGCGTTCGATCAAAAAACAACACGAACAGGTCCAGACTCCATTGGGATATTGTCCCTACCGGTCCTTGCATAGCCTCCTGAATTGAAAATCAAATTTCTACTGAATGAGATGTATCTATCTATAATTCCAGCATCTCTGTGTGTTGTGGTGTGTCTGTCTGTATGTGTGTCTGTATGTCTGTCATGTCTGTATGCGACCGCAGTTCTCGACGACCGCCTGTCCGATCTGATTGAACTTGCCAGGAATTATTGCTGGGACCTGAGTATGTGCCTTTTCAAGGTTTTGATATTCAATCGGCTGAGCGGTTCCCAAGTTTACGGCCATTTATCTGTCGACCAATGACAAAACGTGCTATGACGTCACGAATGACTCACAATAATGTTTATTTATATTTATTATTATCTTTTTTTTTTGCCGATTACGGTCCGATCTGATTGAAACTTGCCAGGAATATTGCCGGGGCCCGTGGATGTGCCTTTTCGAGGTTTGATATCAATCGGACGAGCGGTTCCCAAGTTACGGCATTATCTGTCGACAATGACAGGACACGGTGCTATGACGTCACGAATGACGTCAGAATCAATGTTTATTTTTATTTATTTTTTTTGCACGATTAAAACTTGCCAGGAATATTGCTGGGGACCGCGGATGTGCCTTTTCAAGGTTTGATATTATGTTCGTGTGTTCTTAATATAATATTAATGTCTGTGTGTTTGATAGGGGGGAGAGAGGGGGGAGAGAGAGGGGGGCGTCACAATTCAAGAGAGGGGAGAGAGGAGGTGCGAGAGAGGGGGGCGAGAGGGGAGGAGAGTTATGTTAGATTATCTATCTATAATTATAGATAGGCGAGAGAGAGGGGGGGGGGGAGAGAGAAGGGGGCGTCACAATTCAAGAGAGGGGGAAGAGGAGGTGCGGAGAGAGGGGGGGCTCACAATTCAAGAGAGGGGGAGAGAGGAGGTGCGAGAGAGGGGGGCGAGAGAGGAGAGGAGAGTTATATAGATTATCTATCTATAATTATGGATAGGCGAGAGAGAGAGAGAGGGGGCGTCACAATTCAAGAGAGGGGAGAGAGGAGGTGCGAGAGAGGGGGGCGTCACAATTCAAGAGGGGGAGAGAGGAGGTGCGAAGAGGGAGGAGAGTTATATAGATTATCTATCTATAATTATAGATAGGCGAGAGAGAGGGGCGTCACAATTCAAGAGAGGGGAGAGAGGAGGGGCGAGAGAGAGGGGCCGTCACAATTCAAGAGAGGGGGAGGAGAGAGAGGGGGGAGAGAGGGGCGGGGGCGAGAGAAGGAGGACGAAAGGGGGGGGCGAGAGAGAGGGGCGTCACAATTCTTCTTCTTCTTCGTTTGATATGACGTCACAATTTACAGAGGGGTGAGAGAGGGGGCGAGAGAGGAGGGGGGACAGAGGAGGGGGAGAAAGGGGGAGAGAGAGGGGGCGTCACAATTCTTCTTCTTTCGTTTGATATGACGTCACAATGATGCTGGGGAACTGATACTGCAGCACCGAAGCTGCACATACTGGCCCGCCCCTACGGGCCCGCACTAGTTAGAAAGAAATCAGTCAAGGACAGAAAGATTTCATTAATATTGTTACGGCTGTGGAATTCGCAAACACCATTCAGCTGTCCGTAGGTGAGGTATTTCTGAAGTTACTGTATAGTTTAGCCCAAACCCATTGTTAGAGGGAATTAATGTGATTCATTCGGGCTTGCGACACTTTTCGAGTTCGTCGTTTTTCTTTCTTTCATTTAATTTTCGAACAACCACACTTCAACCTCCAACCACGCCACCACTCAAACATGCCAGCACCGCCACCCTCACAAACAACGCACCCCATCTTCGCCACTACCCCACACACGAACGCCATCCTCGCGGTCCACAGTACGACGGTTTCCGGTGTGTGGAAACCGTTCGAACGCAGAGAAAGGGAAAGAAGAAATCACCACAGCGAGGGCGCGACGGGTTTTCCCGCCTGTTTTCTTCCTGGCCCGGCGCCAGGACGGATTTCTCCTCGACCCCGCATTGGCGCGGGGAGGGGGAACGAGAGGGAACGCCCCCACTTCTCGAAGCGCCTCGAAGGAGGTGTGAGCCAAGAACGGGGCGGGGCGCCGGGGGTATAAGAATCGGAGGCGCAGAGGTTTCTCTCTCTTGGGGTCTCTCTCTCTGTTCGGTGAGTTCGGCTCGTGCTCGTTCTTTGTTTTGGGTCTCTTCTTGGTTCCGGCATTGGCTCTCTCTTTGTGGTTCTCTCTTGGTTCGGCTCTTAAGCAGTCGTGCTCGGTCCGTGGCGTCGAGGGGCCAGCAGGCAGGCACGAGGTACGCCGGAGAGACCTCGCGGACCACGCTCGAGCACGGAGTCACGGCCAGACGGGACCACGGCAGAGGCGGTCGCGCAAGGACTCGAGAGCAGGGAAGTCGCGACTTCCTCATTTCTTTTGGGTTCTGTGTGAATGTGTGTGTTGGCGCCATGTCTTGGAAAGTAGTATTGTATAAATGTTGCGAGTGTTCGCGTTTAGTCGGTCGTAGCTTCTTGCGTTGTTTTCATTGTGTTGCTTTTGTTCTATGTGATATATTTGCATTTTGCCATTGTGGCTGTAAATACGTGCTATATGTGTGCTCTATGTGAGGTGTGAAATAATGTGCTTTCTTGTTGAATTGTTGCCCGTTTCGCTGCGTTCCTTCTTTGTGGGTCTCCATCTTGCTTTACGTAAAGGTTTGAGGGCGCGGGACGCCCGATAATAATCAGGAACCGTCGAGGCGACGATAACACCGCTCGGTTATCCGATAGCACGGAACGGATCGCTTAAGCGGGCCCGTGTCCAAGTCGACCTGCGGCGAGGATGCGGTCGCCCGGTTTACCATCCGCGTGATGGTACTTAGTAGGGTCGAGTTGGCGAACAACCTATCCCACGCGGGTGGCCGATTGGCACGATCGTGGTGAGGCCGAAAGCCACCCGTGACTGGATCCCGGCGTTTAGTCCGAGAGGGTCAGACGGAATTGTCCGTCCGGTGGGCGAGGCGGTCACGATTCGAGTCACGTGGGCCTGATCGCACGCCGGCGGGCGCGGAATCGCAACACTGGTGTCAGAGAGCGGGAAACGAAACGCTCTCGGGCTTCCAGCTAAAATTCACAGGGAATCGGTTCAGGGGTGAGAGAGCGACCCCCGATTCCTCTTTCAAATTACGAGCGATTTTAAATTAACCCTTTACGTGAAATAGATGGCGTCTCAAAGCGGGCAGGAGCCGGGGGTAGAAATGGATTTTAGAATGTGTAGAATCCATGCTCAGGATGGAATCCCCATGCAGGACATTGTTGTGCAGGAACAGTTTCCCCCAAACGATCCCAGAACCCGTAATGGGCGCTGGCAGCGGCAGAGCCGCGGCGTATGACATCTCCCCTCCCCAACTCCGTCAAATCCCCTCCCCAGCTCCAGCGAAAACCGGGACCGATGGGCGGATCGGTCTGCTTTTCCATTAGTCATTGCACAAATGATGGAGATTATCACACAAGCAATGAGGGGGGGGGATGCAACAGATGGAAAACAAAATGGATGAATGAACGAAAAATGGATGGAACGCACGCAAAATAGATGAGTGAACAAGCACATGGAAACAAACACGGACGAAATAGAAAAACGAAATAAAGGCATAAAACGAGAAATATGGAAACAAATCGCAAGGAATGAAGGAAGAAATAAAAAAATGCGGGTGAAACGCAGCAAATGGGCCGGAGCCTGCAGCGGCATGAAGGCGACAAAGGGAGTGCGTAATGGCGACGCCACGTGTGGAGCGAACGAGCTGGAGGGGTGCAACGTGTCAGCCGCGGTGAAGGCGGGTGAGAAAAAAATAATTCGGGAGACGTGTTGGGCGAGAATGTGGAGGTGACGGAAAAGTGGACGGTAACCGAGAGGGAAAAATTAATTGGGGTGACGGAGACGTGCACGAAGGAAAAAAATAGTGAGTGTGAGGAAAGACTTCAAGACATGACGAAGAGAGTTGATAAGCTGGGACGGGGAGTAAAAACGGAGACAGAGGAACTGGAAGACGGATAGACAAACACAAGGGAGCCGGAAGGACAGTTAGAAGCCAAAGCAAGGTCGGAGGGTGCGGAGATGAGAAAAGAATTAGAGAAGAAAACTGAGTTACAGACACCAAACAAAAGAACAGAATACAAAACGAACTGAGAGTGTTAAATGAGGAACAGAAAAGGTACTGAAAGAACTAGGAATGAGACAGGAGAAAGAAATCTGTCAGTTGAAAGAAATAACGAGATTACAGAATGAGGAACAAGAAAGACAGTGGAATAAAAACTGAAGAGTATGAATTTGAAATTGAAACGACAAAACGAAAAAAATGTTGGAATACGAGAAGTTGAAGGAGCAAGGAATGAAGCAGGAAGGAGAAATGAGGAGATTTGAAGAACAACGAGATTGGAGAGGGAAGAGCGAGAGGAACAATGGGATAGAAAACAGAAGGAACATGAAGCCGAGGTTGACCAATTGAAAGAAAAGGCGAGGTGGAGTACGAGGAGATAGACAAAGAACAGCGAATGAAACAAAAGGGAAATTAACCACATGAAGAAAACCATGAAACTGCAGAAGGAAGGGCAGGAGAAGAAACAAGGAAGAATAAATGAGACAGCAGCAACTGAAAACACAAAAAAGGAGATTAACCAAATGAAGCAAACAACAAACTGGAGAAGGAAGGACAGGAGAGGAAGCAAGGAAGGGTAATGAGAGAACAGCGAATGAAGCACAGGAAGGAAATGAGCCAATTGAAAGAAACGATGAGATTGGAAAATGAAGAGCAGGAGAAAACTGTGGGAAAGGAAACAAAACTATCGAGTTTAAATTAATGAACTGAAGGAGAGAGTAAAATTGAAATCCAGAGATGGAAAAACTCCAGAAAGAAACAGAAACTAATAAATGTACAGAGACGCGGAGTAGAGAAAATAGGAGAGACTGCACGATAAAGACGGGTTAAGGAACAGAACACACACACAAGAGGGTAGTGGAGGATAATGGGGTGAGCTCGCGGAGCGTGTTGGGGACCCGGTGTGAGCAGCTGGATGGCCGCTCCAGGAACGAGGGGAGGGAGTATGCCCCCTTGAGCGAATCACGACCAGGTGGGTTCGTCGTGCCAAGCGGAGTTGAAAGACGAGTGCTGTGGATGGGTGCACGTGCAGCTTGGGGGGTATAGAGGCCCTGGAACCCTTGTGGGACACGAATCCCCAGTGTGGTTGTGCAGGGTGCTGCATTTGCGAGTGTGCGGAGATGCGTGCTTTCCGGCACGCATGGTGTGAGTGAGACCCCCTGTGCAGGTGAAAGGTGGTGTGAGTGAGAGGGTCCGTGTGAGGGAGACCGTGTGTGTGAGGTCTCTGTATGTAAGGGAGATGTCGGTCGGCATGCCGTGAGCATGCAGCCGCGTCTCCCGGTGTGAATGCCATTCTCGAGGTGTGTGAGCCTCGTGGCACGAGGGAGTTGAGCACGAGAGTGCGACGGAGACGACGGCGACAGAGGACAAAAGCCGAATAGCGGCCGTAGCTGTTTTGGGACCGCGCGGGTTCACCAGCAGCGGTGCGCGCGTCCGTGCCGTGCAACGCAAAGAGACCCCCACGTGCTCGCTTGCGGGAGTGAAGCCCGGTCCGGAAACGCCAGCGGTGGATTTGCCGATCCCGCGAGCGACAAAGTTTAGGCAGGATTTCGGATTTCGACCGGATGGGTTCTCCCGCGAGTTGTGTTAAGCTCCATCGGGCAGAGACATGTGTTCGCGTGGGGAGCCCCTCGGAGTGCGAGTTTGCTTTTGGGGTGCGCAGGGTGACGTCATGGCTGCACGTGGGTTGGAATCCGCAGGAGGTGAATCCCTGCCGGATGGTACCGTCCATGAGGACGAGGTACACGTGCAGCTGCATGACGTCACGGGCAAGGTGCAAGTGCGCGAGCTGCGAGTTGCGCGCTGGTGCTGGCGTAATTAGAAAAAAAATTAACAAGCAAGCCTCGCTTTCGGTGAACAGGATTCCCGGGTAAGGGGTGGAAGACCCCTTACCAGGACACAGGAAAACTAGTTAGGGGGAAGGGTTAGTGTTGTTAGACCGACTTCATGGGGCAGGGGTAAGGCTCATGGAGTCCGTGGAATGGATTAGTGTAGAGGGATTGTAGTGAGCTTTAGGTGGGAAAATGATTTTGATGATTTGAGGACAGTGAGACAGCAGTGAGTGTGTAGAGGGGACGTAGCTTAGCTACGTAGTGTTTAAAAGGAACGTCTATAGTTTAAGGGACGACGTGGGAGCACGAGTAGTTAGGGGAGGTAGATAGAAGGATGGCAGATTCAGCGGGTGTGTGTGTTGAAGAGTTGTGGATTGAAACATGTTGAGTAGTGAGGCCAGCGGGTCTGTGAGTGGAGCGAATGTGGAATGCATGGTGCGATGAGTAATTGGGGGGGGGGGAGTGATTCCCGCCCAAGGGACCCGGGTCAGTGTAGATGAGTTAGTGGGTTAGTTAAATTGACAAAATGGAGGTCGTTTGCTGTTGGTGGGAGTGTAGGCTCGAAACCTGTTTGAGGGGTGCAGGAGCCCTGTTGACGGGCTGGAGCGTGGCTGCGAACGGTGAGTATGCTGAGTGGGTACCCCGGGCACCGGGCTAGTCGGCCGTGGTAGGCCAAGGGCCCATGGGGGCGGGTTAGCGTAGTGGCACGGGTGCGCCCCCTTGGTGCAGGGGCCCGAGCGCGTTAGCCGCGTGGGCAGTGTCGTGGGCACGGGTGACCCTTGGAAAGGGGCCCGGGGCACCAGCCTGCCACGGTGCGTTTCAGGGAGTTGCCATGGGGGCACCCCGGTGTTTAGGGAGCTGGTAGGCTCGGAGGCAGTGTAGTGCCGGGGGTGCCATTGTAGGGATTTCGGCAGAGGGTCGTGCCTGCCAGGGGAGCCACGCGTCCCAGCCACGAAACCGTGCAAGGGCACGAGGGAAAATTCGAGGCGAGGCCCGAAATTGTAAGGACACCAACAAGGCGACGGGAATCTGGGTTGTTAGAACCAATAGTGTAAGCGAGAGGCGCTTGTTGAAAGCCCCGGGGTAGTTTAAAGGTTAATGGTTAGGGTAGATAGGAGTGTACCCCTCCGCACCATCCATCCTTCGCTCTCGTTGTGGGCCGCTGGACCCACTTTGGGTTAAAGATCGCTGAAGTCTGGGGAGCATCCTGAGGCTTCATTGGGCCTCGACACAGGACGCTAGCTCTCCCTTATTCCCTCCGGTAGGGAACGTAGGGGTTGGGAGTAGGATAGGGGACGATAGGTTAGCCAACAAAGACAGTAAAGGGGTTAGGACGAGAGTTATAGTGGGGAAGAAGTAGGGAAGTAAACATAAAAACAACAAAAAAAAATATAGTTGGGCTAAATGGTTTTTTGACAAATTAAGGGGGTGGGTATGGACAGTGACAGGCAAAGGCGATAGGTGGGAGGGAGACAGTAGGTATGGTCCGAGCCGCCTTCTGCGAGTGGCCAGCACCACCACACTCCCTCCACCAACCTGACTGCACGGCAAGAGGCCGGCCAACTTCATCGGCAGCTGTTGTTTTGCTGCAAGGCCTGTGCCGGTCGGATCGTCCGACGGCTGTTTGCTTCGAGCCTGTACCGGCCGGTTCATCTGCCGGACTGGGTTTGCTACAGCGGCCTTGTCATGCCTTGCCTGCCTGCCTTTGCTTTGGCCCATGCCCACTGCCCATGTTCACCAGCCCGTTCTGTCCAATTTTGCTTTGCCCCCCTTGGTTCATTGCTATGGGCCAGATCAAGCACAGTTGCAGCTGCAGGAAACGGTCCTGTTGGCAGCTACAACACGGGCCTGCAGTGGCAGCCCGTGCCGCCGGTTGACTCTTTGCCCTTTCTCCCTGCAGAGTCCATTGATCCTGGGCCATGGAGTAGTGTAAATTTATAAGGTAAAGTTGTTAAGTTGTATATTGTAAATATGAGTGCGCCCCAGCATGTCTGTCTAGCGCCGGCAATTTTATTTAAGTCGTCTGTATGAGTGAGTTTGTTTAGTTAGTACTCAGCCCTCAGGTTATTTATTTTGGGGACACGAATACCATGAATGTCGCACTCAGGGATCCGTAGGTAAAACGTACTAGGGAGAACTACACATGATGGACACGATAATTTGACGACTCGGGACGAGTCTGTAAAAAGGGAGGGTAGTGTTACGGCTGTGAAATTCGCAAAACACCATTCAGGTCCCGTAGGTGAGGTATTTCTGAAGTACATGTATAGTTAGCCCAACCCATTGTTTAGAGGAATTAATGTGATTCATTCGCGGCTGCGACACTTTGAGTTAGTCGTTTTTCTGTTCTTTCATTATTTTCGAACCAACCACAACTTCACTCAACCACGCCACCACCCAACAACGCCAGCACGCCCACCCTCACACAACCACCACCATCTTCGCCACTACCCACACCAACGAACGCATCCCTCGCGGGTCCACGTACGACGGTTTCCGTGTTGGAAACCGTCGAACGCGAGAAGGGAAAGAAGAAATCACCACAGCGAGGGGCGCACGGTTTTCCGGCCTGTTTTCTTCCCTGGCCGGCGCAGGACGGATTCCCTCGCCCCGCATGGCGCGGGAGGGGGTAACGAGAGGGAACGCCCCCCTTCTCGAAGCCGCCTCGAAGGAGGTGGAGCCAAGAACGGGCGGGCGCGGGGGTATTAAGAGTCGGAGGCGCAGGAGGTTCTCTCTCTCTGGGTCTCTCTCTGTTCGGTGAGCTTCGGCTCGTGCTCGTTCTGTTTTGGGTTCTCTCTTGGTTCGGCATTGGCTCTCTCTTGGGGTTCTCTCTTGGTTGGCTCTTACGCAGTCGGTGCTCGGTCCGTGGCGTCGAGGGGCCAGCCACGGGCACACGAGGCACGCGGAGAGGACCTCGGCCGACCACACTCGAGCACGGAGTCACGGCCAGACGGGACCACGGCAGAGGACGGTCCAAGGACTCGAGAGCAGGGAAGTCGCGACTTCCCATTCTTTTTGGGTTCTGTGTGAACGTGTGTGTTGGCGCCCATGTCTTGGAAGTAGTATTGTATAAGTGTTGCCGAGTGTTCGCGTTTAGTCGGTCGTAGCTCTGCGTTGCTTTCATTGTGTTGCTTTTGTTCTATGTGTATATGTGCATTTTGCCAATTGTGGCTGTAAATACGTGTATATGTGTGCTCTATGTGAGGTGTGAAATAATGTGCTTTCTTGTTGAATTGTTGCCCGTTCGCTGCTCCTTCCTTGTGGTCTCCATCTTGCTTTACGTAAAGGTTGAGTGGCGCGGACACCGATAATTAATCAGGAACCGTCGAGGCGACGATAAACACCGCTCGGTCTTATCCCGATAGCACGGAACGGATCGCTTAAGCGGCCCGTGTCCGAAGTCGACCTGCGGCGAGGTGCGGTCGCCCGGTTACCATCCGCGTGGGTACTTCGGTAGGTCGAGTTTGGCGAACAACCCTATCCCACGCGGGTTGCCGATTGAGCGATCGTGGTGAGGACGAAAGGCCCACCCTGATGGATCCCGGCGTTTAGTCCGAGAGGGTCACGACGGAATTGTCCGTCCGGTGGCGAGGCGGTCGCGATTCGGCGTCACGGGCCGATCGCACGCCGCTGGGCGGCGAATACCGCAACAATATATTTAATAAAGTTGGTTCGACTATATTCCATCCATCCATACATTGGGACCATACGCTGTGCAGAGTGTTGGTGCTGCCCAAGCAGTCTCCTTGGCTGTTGGGCACAATCCTGGATTGGTCGCCACTCCGACACAGGATACTAGCGAGCGGGTACTCATTTTGTCGACCTCGGAAGGATGACAGGCAGAGTCAACCCCACCTGGTATTAATTCAACAGCCGAGGGGGATTTGAACTCAGGGTCGACTATATTGCCACCACGAAAACCTGTTAAAATTAGTGTTCAAGCAACTGCTGAAGTAAACGCTGGTCGTGATGTTGTCCTCAATAATCACAACCTGAGACTGGATCTACAACACAAGCTGCATGATGTGATATGTACGATGAAGCCCAGGAAAAGCGGTTTCATAATATTATGGGGGTCTTTGCAAGGGGGAATCAATCAGCACACTCCGTAATGCCTGGAACCTCGTGAAACATCTTTCTGGAAAGAAATCTTAAACTGTTTTTATCCAAGGTGAGAATTGTTTCGATTCCTGGAAAACTCATTTCCAAAAACTGCTCTCCTCTGATAGTACCAGCATACCTAACAATCCAATTGATCCCATTTTTGAGGTCACCTCCAACATTACTGCTGGCATCTTTTCATCAGTAGAACTTGACATGGCAATGAAACAAAGGAAACTTGGAAAAGCATCCAGTCTTGATGGTATTCCAATTGAAATCTGGCGACTTCCGAAGTTAAGAAAAATCTTGTTGAAATTCTGCAACGAAACATACATGGGAAAGTGTCCTCCAGAATGGGGGAAGGCATGTGTTGTACCAATACCCAAGAAAGGAAATGTAATGCTTCCTGAAAACTACCGTGCAATAAGTTGAACTCAAACAGCAGCAAAAATGTACAATCGCCTCCTCATTAACAGAATTCACCCTGAATTAGAAAAGATCCTATGCCCGATTCAAAATGGTTTTAGGCCCCTTCGATCTACACCTTCTCAGATCCTTGCTCTGAGGCACATCATTGAGGAAGTACGCAATCACCGAAAAGAGGCTGTTATCATCTTCAAAGATTTCAGGAAAACCTTCGACTCCATTGACAGGAAGAAACTTTACCAAATTTTACACGCTAATGGAATCCCTGAGTCGATTGTGAGGGCCATACAAATTATGTATGAAGATACCTCTGCAGTGGTATTAACTCCTGAAGGAGAGACTGCACCTTTTCAAATCGACAATGGAGTTCTTCAAGGTGACTCGCTCACTCCTTACCTGTTTACCATTGCCTTGGACTATGCCCTAAGAACTGTGATTGAAGACTGGGATGGTGTAACTCTCTCCCGGCATCGAAGTAGCAGACGTCCAGCCCAGCACATTTCTGACCTTGACATCGCTGATGACATAGCACTCCTTTCAGACATGTTAAGCGAAGCTGAACTCCTACTTCACAAGGTTGAAACTGCTGCTAGGTCTATTGGGCTTGGACTCAATGCTGAAAAGACGAAGCAAACGCACGTCAATCCTTCTTCTGAGTGTGCTCTACTTACTGTCGCCGGAAGTCCCATGGAGAGAGTGAATGACTTTAAGTACCTCGGCTCCTATACCAGCACGCAGCGTAACTTAAAATGCAGAAAAGCGCAGGCTTTGGCAGCAGTTCACACCCTCCATAAAGCTTGGAGATCTCCAATTTGCAGACAGTGTAAGCTAAGGGTCTTCAAAACTACAGTTGAGTCGATGATTCTCTGCTGGTGTGATTCCTGGACCTTGACCCAGACACTGGAGATATCACTAGATGGTACTTACACCTGATTGCTTTGAAAAGTTCTGAACGTTTCTTGGACCATATCACTAATAAGGATCTGTATGGTTCTTTTTCCCGCATCTCTGCTATTGTGAGGGAACACTGCCTTTGCCTTGCTGGTCATGTGACGCAACATGAAGAATTTGCAAAGAAAGTTCTACTCTGGAGGCCTGAAGAACCACGGAGAAGGGGTCGCCCCCTCACTATCATGCGAGACATCATCGAGAAGGACACCAGCTTGATGGGCGTTGATTTAGTGATTTAGTCAATGCTATGTCTCATCGAGAATCCTGGAAAGATCTCATCATACCACCATGATAAGTGAATGATATGAAAAAAAAAATAATTTGTGCTTCAATTTATTTACTTATTTGTTTTATCTACAGAATGAGTTGAAAACTTTTGGTTGTACTCGGGGTGTGCACGGGAAAGTTGTTTTAGGAGGTGAAAAAAAGAATTCATAGTCCCTGGGGTTCATGGTGGGGGTGGACACCAAGTCTCTCTTTGTAAATGTTTATCGTGTAGTGTGCGGAAGAAATAAAATTAATTATATTCATGTATTCTCAATTATATTCACTTGTTGCTTTAAGTTGTTTTAACTTGCTACTACTGCTTTTAACAGTATAGAATAAGGTGTTACTTTTGTACTGGAATCAAATTGACTGTCAGTAAAATCTCCTGTTTACAGTCTTTTGATCTCCATAGTGATGTAGTGTATAGTATACAAGCAAGATAAAATTGTATCTTCCTAAATCTTATGTGCTTATCTCATTGAAATATATATATATATATATATATATATTATATATATATATATATATATATATATATATATGTCCAAAACTAGTATTTCCAATGTTTAAATGAAACTGCTCAGCTGCTTAAGAGAAGGACGCTTTGCTGCTGGCTACAGAGAAGAGGTGCCCTATTGTCTGGGCAATTAAATAACTCCCAGAAGGCGATTGCAACAGACGCCTTGTGTCCAAGGACAATTATATAACTATTGCTTTTGTGGCCAAGACTTTGCTAACAGCATAACAAAAAACGGAATGTAGTTTTGAGAATCTCCTTATGATGTGAACGGAAAGTATTGTTGTAGATTTCGCCCGCCGGCGTGCGGACGACCGCTTCTACCAATGGCGGCCGCTCTCGCCCCACTGAACGGACAATCTAGTCGCATCCTTTGGATCAAACGCCGGAATCCCGCTATGGGTGTGTTTTGAGCACACCACAGCCTAGTCAACACTCTACCCGCACACTACATGGTCAATCGCCGAATTGTCGATATACCTAATAATCGCGTGGCAGACTACACGAGACAGTACCTCAACGGGCCGCCTTGAAACGAGTCGCTTAAGCAGCTCGCTTCATTTTGGATTAACCGAGCGGGGTATTATCACGAGCCCGTTGGACCCGATTCATTATTGGCTATTTAAAAACCAACTATATTCCGAACACAGAACGGCAGCTCAATTAAGGAAGAGACGCAACGAACGGGTTAACATTCACACAAGCACATTTATTTACAATGACGTATGCAGGCATGCACGTATCAGGCGAGGCAAACAAAGCAATGCAATTTACAAGCACGTAATGAATGGGATAGGGACAAGAAGCGAGCAAGAAAACAAACTACCACTGTCCTATTAATTACTACACTTATACAGTTCTACCTAAAGACATTGGCGCCACAACGTCATTCAAAAGAAAACAAAGAAAACCCAGAAAGACGAGGGTAGACTGGACCTCTGGGTCTTTATTCACGCGAGCTGTGATGACCGCAGAAGCTCCGCGAGGCGGGCTGGTTACCTTCACCTTCGAGGTGCCTCGCTGGGGCGACCCGCGACGTCCATTCTCACGGCAGCTGTCGTGACGCCGGTCTGGCGCCAGGCCCCGTCTGACGCCTGGTGATTCGGGCCCAGCCGGCAACGCCTCAGAGAACGAACGGGTCTTTGCTCTTCAGAGTTGATGCTCTCTTTAAGAGCCGTCCGTCCCTCAGCGGTGCTCGGACTGTCCCGAAGCCCGATCACCTCGGACGTTCGATGCTGCTGGCGACCTCTCTCCGGTCTCCCCACATGAACGCGCAGTTATGCGTGCAGGCTGGCCTGCTGTGCTCCCAGCTCCTTCTCCTCGGCAACCCGACCTCCACTGCCCTTCACTGGACTCGAACTTTGCTCTTCACACCACTCAAACCCGACCGACTCGACTCCTTCTCGCTGACTTGGCGCTCTGCGCGCTTTTTTATAGGGTTCGTGAGGCGAGGTTGATCTTTGCTCTTTCACCTCTGACCCCCATGGCTCCGCCCTCCTGATCTCTGATCCGAATTCCGAGGCGAAGCTCGGAGCGAGCGGACTGGGTAGAGATCATCGACGCTGAATGGAGAGCGGACGTGGTAGAAATCACCGTCGCTGGCACGAGGAACTCCGCTTGTTGCAGCGATCTTGCCGTGGCCGACGCAAGATGCGGGCCCGTGGAGCGAAGGTGAAGCGATGTGTTCGTTGTTGGTATTGGGGAGATGCGGTTCAGGAGATGTGGCTGTGTTGGCGTTGTGGAGAAGGTGGTTGTGCTTGGCGCTTGTGGAGAAGGTGTTGTGTGAGGACAGTTGTAAGGAGGTGGTTGTTGTGGTTGAAATGCGGTTGCGTTGTGGAGAGTGTTGTGTGGTGGAGGTAGTTGTTGTGAAGCGGTTGGTCCAAATAACGATAGAAAGAAAAACGGCTAACTCAAAGATCACAGCCCGGTACAACGAATAATTGCCGTTAGACATCGGTGGGAAATCTATCTGAACACAGACTTATCGACATAACTGATCTAAGACCTATATGGTGCTCTGCGAATTTCCACAGCCGTAACAGTATGATTAAAGTAATAAGCTTGTGTCTTCATCCATCGAGCGCTCTTCGTGTTTTGTCCTACTCTTGTTTCACACTCTCCTTCTCACGGCTGACCTCGTATTCCCATTCGAGATCAGTGGCATGTAGTTGGAGAAGGGGGAAACAAAAGTGAGCTTACCAGAAAGGTAAGGGATTTCTTCCCTGAGGGGAGAATAGGTATATTTTCCCTCCCTCCCTGCATGCCTCATCTCTCAACCATTTGGTAAACTTGCTTCCTAATTACACAAAGGAGTCTGAACCATTTGTTGTGCTAGGGGTTGTTAAAAAGATGCTGGGTTTCGGGCTGGTGTCTCTGTTATTGAAGAGTTGGTGTGTTTTAAGGTTGATGACCTGTTATGATCAAATAAACAGACATTACTTCAAGGTTGGCCTCCTGTACTGATCAAACAAAGAGCCATTGTGTGCACCCCCTTTTTAGGTCTCGGTGCTACACTCAAAGTAATTGGAGCGACGTTGGAGCAACGGCAGGTTCTCTCAGGGGTCTCTGCCGACTTTCTCAAAGTTAAGTTTACGGTCATTATTTGTCCCGTTTTAACTGTTTATTTTCTCCCCTACAAGTTTACTGTGTTCCTAGTTGAGTTTTGTTTCAAAAATCGTGCTATTTTGTGAGTTTTCGTCGACCTGTCTTACCGGGTTCCTTGAGGCTGACCCGTCCTTCCCCTCTCGGTGTACGATCGCTTTTATTTGTATTCTCTCTCTCTATTACCTTCAATTCTGATTTTCCCCACTTTCCCAACGCCCCCCATCCCTCCCAACTAAATACTCTGTTTTTTGTCTTAAATTAAAAACAAACAAACCCAAAACCCATCAACCATTCTCCCTCCACACCCATGAGTCCCGATCCTTCTTCTTCTTCTTCTTACTTCTTCTGCCGGCACACCATCTTTCTTCTATTTGAGATGATCCACTCTCACCATTACCTTCACGATTTCTTCCTACAACCTCCCATTCCCGAATCTTACCTAATCTTCAAAAATCCATCAAAAAATAATAATCTTCCTTGTATCCTTTCTCACTATACACCTGTAACCACATGTCTCTACCCACTTCCTGGAACTTTCATCGACACAGCAGCTTCACTACGTGTTTACCAATCCAAATTCATCATACACCTCCAAGATTTCACTTCAACCTTTCCTTTACCTAATCTGATGAAAACTCTCTCTCTGTCTCTGTCTCTGTTTCTCTCTCTCAAAAAAAATGGTAATAATAATAACAATAATAATAATAATGATGATGATGATTGATGATAAAAACGTTCTCTTATAATGCTTCATCTTCCTCTTTCATACGTGTGGTTCTCATTACTGTATCATAATTCACTACTCTTCTTCTATTTAAACAGACTGCTCTCAATTCGACCTCTCCTTCATACCTTGTCTCAAAAATCCAACTGTTACAACATTTCTTCTCTCCATTCTCTTAATTCGCCTTTATTGCATCTCTCAAGAAATGTCCTTAATCGCATTTTCAAACTAAATTTTTTTTTAAAACCCCAGTTTGCTTTGCTTGTTGCTTTCCATCAACCATTCTTTTTTTCCAACTTCAGTGCCAATTCACCCCTCTTACCCCTCTCACCCCTCCCTCCCAAAGCAACCATTACACTCTTCTCCCTCCAAGCTTCCCTCTCACCTTTCTCAAAAACTCCCCCCTCACCTTTCTCCCTCAACT
>CM068961.1:124914209-124930896 GCA_035128595.1 Eptatretus atami
TCTGCTGTTCTTCCTCCACTCCAATGGGTTCTTCTGATCATGTGCTTGTCAAAGTGGACATCTCTCTGGCTGTTATCAGAGAACCACCTCGGTGCCGTCGATTCTGGCATTTCACTCAGTCCGACTGGCAGGGTCTCCAAGCAGCCATCAAACTTATAGACTGGTCTCCCATCACTACTTTCTCCACACATGCACTCATCCTGGGAATTCTTTCATAGAAACTTGCTCCCCTCATGCAGAGATTAATCCCATCCCATCTTCAGTTGTCCTACCCTTCCTCCGCCCATGAACATTGAAGCTTGTGTGACACAGTTGTCCTGAAACAACTTCCTTTGGCTCTCATGGTAGAGCAAACCCAAACTGAGGGTAATCTCAGATCCTTCCATAAAGATCAGAACAAGTGTGTATCTACCCTCAGGAGAGCCAGAAAAAAACATTTTTCTAAGCTCAAGTCTAAACTCTCAAACCTCTCTCCCTCCTCCAAATCTGGTGCATCTGATCAAATCTGTTTCTGGTGTACGTTCCCCCTCCATCCCTCCCTTACCTCAAATGGCCACACTGCTGATACTGCACGTGAAAAAGATGAATGCCTAACTCGGTTTTGCAGCTAAATCTTGTGCCCAAAACCCATCGCTTTCTGTACCCACCTAACCCAGTCGCACCCAACTGTCCTGGACTCTGTGTCCTTTTCTCCTGACAAGGTGGAGAGCTTGCTGTCAAACCTCGACTCAGATTCTGCAACCGGTCAGACGGCATCCGCCATGTGTCCTCAAAGCCTGCTCCTCTGCTCTTTCTCACCCTCTCTCTGTTGTATTCACCCTCTCATTTGCTCAAGGTCATCTGCCATCTGCTTGGAAATCTGCTAACATCACTGCCCTGCATAAAAAAGGTGCAAAAACAGATCCCTGCAACTACAGACCAATCAGCCTTCTCCCCAATCATCAGCAAGGTTATGGAATCCATCATCGCTTCAGACATTAAATCCTTTCTTCTTCTCCAATGGCTTGATTTCCGATCATCAATTTGGATTCAGACCAGGTCACTTTAACACGGATATGCTGCTTCTGCTCTCACAACAATGGATGAAACTGGATTGTTTGGCAGATATGAATCTTATAGCATCCGTTCAGTCGTCGAACGTAACCAGTGTGTTTTCCCTCTCACGGAGGCACATCGGTTCTTTAAACAACAACAACAATAATTATAATTTGTTCATGCAACATCACTTCTTTAAACAACAACAACAACAACAACAACAATTTGTTCATGCGATTCACATTTGTTCTTGAAAAGATAACGAGAACAGTAGTGACCACATTGTTTTCGCTAACCGTTGGTGGTGGGTTTCTCGAAGCAGGTTTTTAACACGGAGTCTGGAAGCACTTTGCCCAACCCCCCACATTTACACCATTTTAAAGTATGTTTTTTTTTCTCAGGGAATTGTGCGGGTTCATTCATTAATTTTATTTTTATGATTTTTTTTAATACTCTTCGTATATTAAAGGTTAAAGAAAAATAAAGATTGTAATATTGGTGTTGCCGGTGGAGTTGGTTACATTTACCGAGTTTCCGATGCCTCCCGATTTGCCACCCGCCGTTCGCTTCCTGTCGTTTGACCTTTGACGAGCCGAAGGTTAAAAATGTTTAAATGTAAAATTTCACCTTGTCCGTGACCCTGAAGCTGTGAAGTGTCGTGTTTGAGTTTAAAACGATTTTTCCTGTGTCTCAGTGTCCGTTTGAAGGAATGTTGAACGTGAACAATTAGTCACGGATTGTTGTTGTTTGTTGTACCGTACCTTGTGATCTTTCCTGTATTTCCCAACGAACGGGTTTTCCCCAATGTACCGGATATTTATATATAAACGACTCGTCCTCACTAACTCGGTCATTGTGACGAGACATCACCACCAGGTACATGTGAGTACTAAAATCGATTCCCAATCCTATTCGATGTAATACAATGTCCGTGTTAACACGGAACCTCAAAACGTTGTGGACGGAACGTTGGGGGACGGGTTGGTGATGTGTGTGACGAGGACGTGAATCGATTCCATTGCGGTGAACATCGGGATCCTGATCCGAGGTTTAAATTATTATTATTATTATTTTTTATTTATTTAAATGATTTTTCAACATTGACAGACGGGGAGCCAAATCGATCCGTACACGTGTCACGTGATAATCACCACGCGAACCCTAAAGTGTGGTAAACCGGTGAATTCACGTCCGTCCGTCCGTCCGTCCGTCCGTCCGTCCGTCCGTCCGTCCGTCCGTCCGTCCGTCCGTCCGTCCGTCCGTCCGTCCGTCCGTCCGTCCGTCCGTCCGTCCGTCCGTCCGTCCCTCCGTCCCTCCGTCCCTCCGTCCCTCCGTCCCTCCGTCCCTCCGTCCCTCCGCCCGTCCGTCCGTCCGTCCGCAAACGTCAGTTTATGATCGACGGACAACTTGATTTAAATGGAATGTTTTTTTACTACCTTAACACTTCCTTCTTGTTAGTTACTTCCTTCTTGCTTCCGGGGTTTTAGTTCTAGTTCTAGTTTTCAATTTTGAAAACTAGAACCGCACCCTATTAGTACTATAGTACTATAGCACCCTGAACCGCACCCTATCTAACTAGCAAAAGTATCGGGCGTTGCTAGGCAACGCCAGGTCCCTCATCCCACCAAACCCCCCTCCGGACTCTACCACCCCCACCCTTTCCCCTCTCTTCCCCTACAAAACATAAACTGTTCAACCTGGCGGCGGTGTGCGCTCTACTGAGTGCCATCCCAGTAATCTCGTGTATTCTGAACATACAAATATAATAAATAACTTTGTACATTTATAATTTCCACGTTGTTAATGTATTTTCCAAAGTAATATCCGCTTTGAAGGGGTATTCATTCAACAGGGTCAAGGTTGTGTCCGGTTTGGTGTTCTCATCTGAGTGCTGTACGTTGCTCGTGATGCTGGATTCCATGTACGGTGTGGGTTTCTCCATAATTGTCCACTAATGTCCAAGTACACTTTCTTAGAATGTCCTTATTGGCCCATCACGCATAGGTGTGTGTGTGTGTGTGTGTGTGTGTCTCCATTTGTGGGTTTGAGATGTAACGAAGTCCTTCCAGGACTCAAAGTATCCACCTTCGCTTCGGTAAGGGATCACGGTTCATGGACCAAGCTGTTCAACTTTGTTGTTCTCAGAGTTTTGTTCCGAGGGCTCTTTTCAGGATCATCACTGAACCCTCGACTGCCTCCAATTGTAGTTAGTTTGTGGTAATATTCCCGGGGATGGCTTTTATAATCTCAGTGAGGTTATTCTTTATTATTCCTGTTGCTCGAATTATCACTGGTGGTACAATTTTGGATCTATTCAGTTTCCAAGATCTCTTGATCTCATTTTTGAGGTCCTGGTATTTGGTGATTTTCTTGATTTCTGCATTATTAAAGCCAAAATCGCTGGGTAATCTCAATCAGCAATACTGTCTTTTCCTTTCTGTTCCTGAGAATGATGTCCGGTCGCAAGGCTTTGTTTTCTATGTTCACGCTCGATGGGATCAGCAGGTCGTACGTGAACATGACGTCCTTATTTTCAATGATTGCCCTTGGTTCATGTCTCCATGAGTTTAATGGAACTGAGATGTTGAAATTTTTTGCAGAAATGCCGATGAATCACTTTGCATACTTCGTTGTGTCGTTGTGTGAAAAGTGGTTCTGATAATAGTTTTTTGCATCCTGAAAGCAGGTGATTAGTACTTTGTTTGTGTTGTCGAATCTACACTTCTCTGTCTGTCTCAGTTCCACCATCTTTTTAAAATCTATTGGTGTAGTGTCCTTGATCTTGGACATTTATTATAACTCGTTCTCCATCCCAGGTAAGCTGACCTCTTCATAGCCATTCCAGTGAGCCTTCTTTGTCGATCCCAACTCGGTCCAATTATTTTTTGTATTAACCTGCTCTTTTGTTTTCTTCCAGTTGGTGTATATTTGTTGATATTTACCTCCGGCACCGAAGGTGAAGGTGGTTATGTTTTCACCCCTTTCTGTCTGTCTGTCTGTCTGTCTGTCTTTGTTTGTTTACAGAATATCTCAAAAAGTTGTGGACAGTTTCGGTGTGTGACAAGGACGAACTGATTAGATTTGGGTGAAGATCCGGATCCAGATCTGGATCTGATTTTTTTTTTTAGTGATTCTTCTCCATTGAGAGATAGGGCCAAAAATGATATATAGCACGATATCTCAAAAAGCTGTGGACGGATTCGGATGAAACTTGGTGGACCTGTTGGGTGTGTGATAAGGAAGAATTGATTGGATTTTGGTGAAGATCCGAATCCAGATCTGGATACGAGAGTTATTTAATTTTTCAAAATGATTCTTCACAATTGAGAGATCGGACCAAAAACGATATAGTCCTGTATAACATATTTCAAAAATGTAATGGGCTCGATATGTTCTCGTGGATCAGGGATTACGTGGCGGAGGTACGTGCTCTCCCGAGTACCCTTCTAGTTCTTTTTATATCTTTCTTTTGTCTTTTTTTTTTTTTTACAATTGTTGGGGCTGTATTTGTTGCTGTTTAATTTTCCTGTGCAGTATCTTCTATTCACATCTGTTTTTGGAAATTCCTTGCAAGGTGAATTAGGGATACTTTTTCAGGTTTGTTTTCAAGTTGAATCCGATAGTCTTTGAGCATTTCACATACTCAGCCAGTCCAACACTCATCACTCTGTGCACCTGGTTGAGTTCCATCAGGCCGCAACCTCCCTCCCTCTCGTCTCGGCAGGTACATTCTCGGGTGCACCTGGTTTTAGTGAAACATTTTGTGGATAGTAAGGAGTTTTCTTGTTTTAATGTCTAACTTACTGATTTCTGATTGGGGCTAGTTTATTATTCCACAATCCACAGTTTGGAACACTGGTATGGCGAGTTGATTTCTGGCTTTGATTTTATTTCTTGGTGAGAGATACATTTTCAGGATCTGCTTCGTTCTAATTAGGTATTCTTTGGCGATTGTTTTGCTCAGTTGTTTGTGACGTATTTGGTGGCCCTCTTCTACTCAGTAGGTACTTGTATGATGCTTCGTTTTCTCACTGCTGTATTGTTGTTTGAAGGTTAATTTCTGTGTTGTCTGTTTTTGTTGGTTTACCTTCTACAAATGTGCACTTGACACACTCATCTAGTCCAACTTCCATTCGAATGACCTTAGAGAATCCTTTTACTAGTTTTAGCTGTTCTGTCAATTTTTCGTCATTCGGTGTGAAGAGCTGTAAATCATCCATGCATAGTTGGTAGGTCACCTTTCCTGTTTCGTTGGATGTTCTTCTATTGGTTGTTAGGGTGTGTCCATGTCCTTGTTTGTTGTTGAGGTTATTCAAGTGGCTCCAGAGCCAGACAAAACAAGAGCAGGCGGAAACACTGTCTCCCTGGAAAATCCCACACCGTATCTTCACATCTGGTATTTCGATATTTCCTTCTGAGTGCTGTAATATCAACGTGCTATTCCAGAGCTCTATTGCTTTCCAATCAATCAGTTTGATTATTATCCTGTCCCCCACGCAGCGGGAGATGGGGTTTTGCAATAACTTCTGAGTGTATCGTTCTGCGTGTCTGTCCGGGCCATGGTATTTCAACCATTTGAGCTTTTGTCATCAAATGTTCAACAAACCTTTTATCATGAGCTTATGGAGTAAAATAATTAATAATTGGATCAGAATGTCAAATGACATAGTCACAGTGAACACAAATATGCCCGATCAGCCTGTCAAGTGTGAGATGGCCCATTTTTAGGTCATCTCTTCGAGCATGACCTAATAATATTGGTGTTGAGAGGAGAGGTGACGATCCGTCCGTGACCGTCCGTTCACAATGAAGTTGAAGCGGGAGATCTGGTCATTAGTGATCCTGATAGAGGTCGATGAGACGTACACGATGGTATGACTTTCAAGGTCACCGAAGGTCAAGGTCAAGGTCACGGGGCCTTTGAAGTTGCGAAAATGACGATTTTCAAATTCTATCTCCTCCGCCATTTCTCAAGCGATCTTGAATTTGATTGCAGCATATGAATGTATGGGACAATATCTAAATTTTGGTCAGGCCGGATTTTCGATATTCGCTTTCGTTTTCGTGTCACGTGACTTCAAAGTTGGCAAAAAATGCGAAAATGACGATTTTCATGCGAAAATGACGATTTTCAAAATCTATCTCCTCCTACATTTCTCAAGCAATCTTGAATTTGATTGTGGCATATGAATCTATGGGACAATATCTAAATTTCGTCGGCCGGATTTTCGATATTCGCTTTGTTTTCGTGTCACGTGACTTCAAAGTTGGCAAAAAATGCGAAAAATGACGATTTTTCAAAATTCTATCTCTTCCTACATTTCTCAAGCAATCTTGAATTTGATTGTGGCATATGAATCTATGGGACAATATCTAAATTTGGTCAGGACGGATTTTCGAATTTCGCTTTCGTTTTCGCGTCACGTGACTTCAAAGTTTGCAAAAACTGCCCTACCTTCAGGAGGCTATATATTTTTTCTCGCAGAGATGACCGTCACTCCCGCACGGGTGTATTTTATAAATTGTTTCTGTGTTTCTTTATTAGACTTCGTTGTTGGACTTCGTCCGAAACGGGGGGCTTTCGGATTTGGTTTTAGTTTGTGTGGGTGCATCCATAACTATATCTCGGACATGTATGGACCGTTTTTTTATTCGTACTTGGCACACAGATAAAGAATGATGGTGTACATATGCACGTCATTTGTTTGTATTTTCGAGATCAGATCCAAGAAGGCCGACTGGCGGCCATTTTGTTACTTTTAATGTGTCCCTACCGTTTCTCAGACATGCACGGTCCGATTTTGTTTAAACGTGACGCAAGCACAGTACATAGTGGCATACACTTGCACCGAACATTATTTTGTGATCTGATCAAAGATGGCTGACTGGTAGACTGGCGGCTATTTTAGTTTTAAATAAATATGGGCTTGCACTTTGACTCCGTATCGAGCAATTTTTCCAAAACAACGGGGGCTATGACGTTTTATGGCTTTTTTTGCTTGTTTATTTACCAATCGAGCTTTTGCCATCAAATTTTCAACAAACCTAATATTTGAGAATATGGAGAAAATAATAATTGGGTCAAAATGTCAAAGGGCAAAGTCACAGTTGGACATATTTGTACCATCAGTCGCCTGTCGTCAAGTGAGATCAGCCGGTTTTTTTTGTTTTTTTATTAATCGCTTCAGTGTTTATTTATTTACCACGAGTAAATACAACCTGTCACTTCTCTGTTGGGAGTACTAATGGGGGGGGGGGGAGAGAAAGAGAGAAGAGGGGTGGGGCAGCTATGAAGGGGTGAGTTGGGAAGGGGAGAAGAGCAATGAAAAGGGGGTGGGGAGAGCGACGCCTCACCAAATCTCGCTATACTTTCTGGGAAGAGGGGGGGTGAGCGAGGAGGCGGGGGGGGTGAGGGGGGTTTGGGAAGAGGTAAGTGTGAGGGGATAGTGTTGTAGGGGGACTTGAAGGGAGAATGGGGGGAGAAGTTCCCAATTTGTGTTCGGTAGTGGGACTTGTTGAAAAGTGGGAGGGTGGGGGGGGGTTAGTACAGCATTGAATGAAATGGGGTACGTTTAATAGCATGTGGAGACCGCCTGGAGATGTCCATGGTAGGGAGGGGTGAGAGGGGGTTTGGGAGGAGGCAGCGTGATAGGAGGGGAAGGGAAGGGAAGGCGGCATGAGAGGTGGGGAAGGGAAGACAGTGTGAGGGGAACGGAAGGGCAATAAAACACACCCAAACAGCGACATTTTATTTTTAACTGCGGGGTTCTATATAAAACCAGGTGAGAGCATTTAAAACCCATGCTACCTAGCAAAGGCCTACTTTCCTGCATGCATGCTCGCACATGCAGAGACCTTTGTACCCCTCCGGTCAGCTCACTCCGAATCTGATTCGTACATGCTACACTCTGAGGGAGTCGTTTTAAATTCAAAATGAATCTGTTAGTCCTTTAAGGCCTTCACACCATTGACGTTTTAGCCAGCAATGGCAACGTATAAAAATGTATGTAAAACGTTGGCGTACGCTGAAGTTTTGAGGTTTTTTTTTTAAAGTTTTGTCGTATTCATAACGTGTTGGTCATATGCATAACATATTAGTAACGGGCATAGAACGTTTCGTTGTGTTATAGATAACTTATACCAACGAATGCTTACCGTTGTCAGCGTTCACAACCTATGCTCACAGATAGTTTAACTTAGGCATAGCGCGCTGCACGTATCGCCGACGAACTCGTGGCGTAGCCTGTTAAAAGGCTGCCGCACGCCGATTTAAATCATAACCGCCTGAAATTGGAAGTGTCAACATCGCAGTCACACCTTGACGATTTTTCCAGCGTATGCCGACCTATGAAAAATGTGTGTAAAACGCTGGCACACGCGAATACGGTATGGGTAAGTTGTGTATACGTTAGGAGCACGCTGAAAAACGAGGAAGTACACTGTCATATTCCGTGGTACGTCTGTACGTCGTGAAATTTCAAGCATGCTGAAAATTTTACGACTTACTCGACGTATGCTCACAAGTTCCGCATACGCTGGCATAAGTTCTCTGCTTACTCCGCGATCGTTTACACACGTCGGCCACACGTTACTTGTAAGTTACTCATAAGTCGAAAGCGTCGAGGTAATGTTTAGCATACCCGAAACTTAATTTTTACCTATGAGTAGCGTGCTTTGAACCTATGTGTAGCGGGCTTTGAACCTATGTGTAACGTATCTCAAACGCACATTGTCGTATTTAGACAAATTTGATTGACGTCTTCCGGATGACCACAGAACTTACTGAAATGTTTCAACTTAGAGCTACCGTATAATGGCGATTTGCAGCGTTTATGGGAATTGGTATATACAAATGGGCTTCACAAGAGGAACCCGTCAGTGTTCCAGATCCATGTTGAGTAGATGTCAATGTCAGTAGTATAGTAGTATTCCATGTCAGTAGTAGTAGGTGAGCGTGAATGGGGGGGTGGGTGATTATGGATCCTCGTTCGTCCACGAATAGGAGACTACTTTGCACCATTGTTCGATGTTCTTTTCGGCTAATTTTTTTTTCTCATTCCCACGATGAACTATTTTTTTGTTTCAGTTTTAAAAGTATTCAAAACGACTTGGACAAATGCATAATGTACTAGTAATGAACAGAACGCTTCGATAATTACTTATACAAAAGTTATACCAACGATTGATTAGCGTGTTTTAGGCGTCCACAACCTATGCCAACGATAGTCTAACGTATGCATAGCGTGGCAGCGTATCGTCGACGATTACGTGAGGTTTTCTATTCATAGGCTGCAACTTCACTTTTAATAAATGCCTGTCACTCGCCTATTGTTTTTGGACGCTGGTGCTCCGCAATTGAAATCATTTCCATTGAACGAGTTAATCGCTTCCACTGGACTATTGAAATGATTTAATAATAATGCTTGGTTATCCTTGGAGCCACTCTGGCAGCAGCTCGTCAAACATCGCTGGGGCATTCGCAGGAAGTTGATGAAGGATCATGGTCCTCGTTCCGGAGTTCCCCATGAGCTGGTCATATATGCCGTAATGGCGTCGCCTCCGATCCATGGTCTGACCCAGTTCCTTCTCCTCCGTTCACGTCTTCTTCTCCGCTCTATTGGCACGCAACTGGTGCAGTGTCAACTCGTGAGGTCATGTTGATGTTCGAGGACAGGTAGGTATTGTCGTCTCAGCGTTGCCGTATCCTCCTCTCTCGAATGACATGGACATGTACTCACCACGAAGTCTAAAAAAAAGACGGGTTCCTCCTGCGAAGCCCCTTTTTATATACCAATTCCCCGAATCGCTGCCAATACGCCATTATACGTATCTGTAAGTTAGAAACTCGTTCATTAAGTTCTGTTGTCGTCCTGAAGACGTCAAATACGTCTACGTCTTTTTCAAGTAACGTGTTGCGAATGTGAACAACGTTCGTTTAGCGTGCTTACAAAACGTTACTCTAGTGTTAGAAATAAGTTTCGGGTACGCTAAACATTACCTCGACGTGTTTCGACTTATGAGTAACTTACATAACGTGTGTCAATGATCGCATAACGTGCCTACAACTTATGGCCAGCGTAGCGGAACGTGTGAGTCATACGCCGGCATACGTCGTAAAATTTCAAGCATGCAAAAAATTGAGGACAACCCAAAAGTACAACGGTTAAAGCCAGCGTACTACGACTTATGGCAGTGTTTTTCAGCGTGGTCTTAACGTGTACAAAATGTTACCCATAACGTATTCGACGTGTGCCAGCGTTTTAGACAATTTTTCATAAATCGGCATACGCTGGCTAAATCGTCAATGTGAACAGCGACTTAACAGAGGGTGATGATTGGTAAAGCCCAGTCACACCTTGACGTTTTAGCCAGCAATGGCAACGTATCAAAATGTATGTAAAACGCTGGCTTACGATGAACTTTTGATGTTTTTTTTTAAAGATTCGGACGTATTCATAACGAGTTGGTCGTATGCATAACATATTAGTAATGGACACAGAACGTTTCGTTGTCTTATAGATAAACTTATACCAACGAATGCTTAGCCTGTTGTCGGCGTTCACAACCTATCCCCAACGATAGTCTAACTTATGCATAGCGCTGCACGTATCGCCGACGATCACGTGGCTAGCCTATTAAAAGGCTGCCGCACAATGATTCAAATCATAACCGCTGGAGAAATGGAAGTTCAACATCGCAGTCACACCTTGGCGATCTTGCCAGCATAGCGACCTCTGAAAATGCGTCTAAAACGCTGGCGTACTCGAATACGGTATGGTAAGTTTGGTATACGTGAATAAACGATAAAGTACGCTATCATACGTCGTAGTAAGTGGAGTACGTCTTGAAATTTTAAACGTGTTAAAAATTTTACGACGTACTTGCCGTATGCCTCACACGTTCCGCATGTGATGGGAATAAGTTGTACGCACGATGCGATCGTTGACACACGTTACTTGTAAGTTACTCATAAGTCGAAACACGTCGGGGAGAAGTGTTAGCGTCAGTGTTCCAGATCCCTGGTTTTTTTTTTTCTTCGGTATGACGGTGATGTTGACACTTCGATTTCTAGTGCGGTTATAATATAATATAATTAATGGCTGCCGCTCAACGATTTAAATCAAACCGCACTAGAAATCGAAGTGGCAACATCACCGTCATACCGAAGAAAAACAAAACAAAAAAAAAACCAGAGAGTCTGGAACACTGACGCTAACCATTACCTTGACGTGTTTCGACTTATGAGACTTAAAAGTAACGTGTGTGGACGTGTGTCAATGATCGAGAACGTGCCTACAACACGTTACTCATAGTTAGAAAAAGTTTCGGTACGCTAAACATTACCTCGACGTGTTTCGACTTATGATTAACTTGCAAGTAACGTGTGTCGACGTGTGTCAACATCGCATAACGTGCCTACAACTTTTGGCCAGCGTAGCGGAACTTGTGAGTCATACGCTGGCATAAGTCGGAAAATTTCAAGCATGCTAAAATTTGAGGACAACCACAAAGTACAACGATGAAAGCCAGCGTACTACGACGTATGCAGTGTTTTTCAGCGTGCTCTCAATGTTTCCAAAACTTACCCATAATGGATTCGACGTGTGCCAGCGTTTTGAAAATTTTTCAAAAATCGGCATAAGCTGGCTAAAACGTCAAGGTGTGACTGGCCTTAAGGGGGGGGGGTGAGGGAAGGAGAGTATACTGAAGGGCGGGGATTGACAAATGTGACGTCTAGTTTAATGTCCATTCAAGAGATGGCACACACATTGATGAATCACCCTGACTGTGAAACACCAGGAACATAGTTCATAGCTGAGTCGGGATTCAAACCCAGCTAGACAGCTTAGAGCGAGTATGCATACCCTCTCGGCTATCCTGCCGTGATGTGATTCATTTTTTTGTAACAACTGAAAACATGTTTTTTACTCGTAATCATCTAATTCATTTTGCCTTCCGAACTCCAGAGATGTCCCCATGGAGAACCGCACCACGGTATCACCATGGAAGCTTAAATAGATCGAAGCTTGAAGAGCGCTTCAAGCAAGCACGCCAACAAAATAATTGAATAAACTTTCAAAAACGTTTTTTTTTAATATGCATCTATCTATGTCGAAGTGACGGGTCGTATAATGAAAGATCGTACCTCCTCCTTCGTATGCAGTGCAAGGCTACAGGTAACATCATTGGCTGAGGGTGTGGCTGTGCCGCCCCTATTACCAGTGCACTTCATTTCACCAATCTCGGAAGCATAGACTGAGTCAATCCCACCTGGTGTTAATTCAACGGCCGGCAGGGGCTCAAACTCAGAACCCTAAGATCCCAAGCCAGCCACCCTGACCGCTAAGCCAACACCAGGCTTAGACAATCGTGCAAAAATGTTGAAATAAAATTGCGCATTTTCAACATGCGAGTCACCGCCTGAGGGACCGCACGACAACGTGGGGCCAAACGCAGGCGAGTAGGGCCTGAACTTTGTTCAAGTTCATCGATATATTCAGTGACAGTGTGAATACTTTTGCTATGTATGGCGATGGCTTGGAAACGAACAAGCAAGTGGCTTGTACAGTGCTCAGCAAGTGGCTGAAGCACACAAGCAAGCACTCCAACAAAATGGTTGATCAGGAATGGACGGCTGGCTTGGCAAGCGATTAGTGATTGCCGATCGGTCGTATAAACACCATGCGCCCGGAATGTCAAGCAATGTCCGAATTGGACAAATGAACACTTTGTTTTAGCTGTCAGAACTGGTGCTGAGGTCAATTAAGAAGTTTAAATTTTTAAATTGGGGCTCAGATGAAGAGATTCTCGAGGTTATGGCATGTGCGGAAATGGACTACCGGGCATTTATAAGCATTGCAAAGTATCCAGCGATTCGTAGGTGTGATCAGGCTTTCAATGATATGAGTGAGGAAAGTGGGGGAAGAAAATTAAAAACTTTATCGTTAAACCGCAGGCCAAAAAAAGGCAAATTATGACCACAGGAAGGGACGGCGAAGTGACCAAGAATGAGCCTTGACAAAGGATAATTAAATAAGGCTGTTATTTATCTTCAAAAGGGGTGTTTTAATGATCCCAAACACCCAATCTTCACTCATGCACTACCTTGGAGTTCCCTTCGTATGCACGCAAAGTTCCAGGCTGTTAGGTTTCATGGTTTTGGCGTTATGAAGGAGACACACGTGTGCACGCATGCACACGCGCATACACATACACATACACACTGACTTACTGTGACTGACACACACTGACATTTATTATTATAGATTGAGCTTCAGTGTGTCTGTCCAGGTCATAACATTTTTACCAATTGAGCTTTTTTTCATCAAATCATCAACAAACCTTTATTATGAGAATATGGAGAACACAAATTAATAAAATCTACAGTTTTTATGCCTCTGCTGATGAAGTCGCCGGAGGCATTATGTTTTCAGGTTTTCTGTCTGTCTGTCCGTGATCGGCTTTCATTACCGCAATAACTTGAGAATGGCTGAAGGGATCCAAATCAAACTTGGTACACATATGTATCATGATGTAAAGATTAATTGATTAGATTTTGAAGTCAAAGGTCAAATGTCAGAGGTCATGGTCGGTAAAACTGATGTTACTACGCAAACTTGTGAACCAGTGATGGGATTTTGACCAAACTTGGTATAAGTATACGGTATGATGCAAAAATAAACTGATTCGATGGTGGCATCAAGAGGTCAAAGGTCAGAGTCCATGATATCCCAATGATAGGTCGGATCTGCATCCGGACCTGAACCAAAATCTCATCGGCATGTTCTTATCACCTACCCAACTCTTCCACCAAGTTTCGTCCAAATCCATCCATAACTTTTTGAGATATCCTCTCAGACGGGTGAAAACACAGCCTGCGTCCACCTCCACCTACGGTGGAGGTAACAACCTGTTCAACCCTCCCCTCATATAGAGTACTGTTGCGTTTCTTGGTGGAGATTTGAAAGATGTGAAGAGCTTTATCGTGAAATGTATCATCAAAATGTAATGTAATTAAATGAAGTCTTGAGATGCATTATCTTGTCATGTGCTTGGAGAGTGACCACCACAGGGTGCGTTCAGATGACTACACGCCACGACCCATAAGATGGTTGCCGTAAGTCACAGAGCCCACGTTCTGAAAAAACACATGTCGCTAAATCCAATGCTGGAGAAACAGGAAACAGGACTCCTACAATGTTGTAATATAGTGAACAAACTTATTTACAACATCACAATTTACCCAAATTACATTAAATCTATCATTGTTGAGCACATATGTGAAATAAACAGTTCACCAAAATGCACCACCACTATCTCCGAATTCTGAAACCAAGGCAACAGTCAGAGTACGTGGGCATGTTGAAACATCGCATCAAGTATGTAGTAACTACTACTGACCAATGGTGAGTTGCAAGTTACATGTTTGTACCATGATTGCCAACCTAGTTCGCATTTCTCTGCAGTTTACTTGATTAACATTGCGAATACTAAACAAATGTATCAGTCAATATTTTATTGCATGAAATTGTCCCAAGCAAGGTATCGAGCCACTCTCGGTAAGGGGCAATATGATATCGAGCAATTTCATATTACATATGATGAAGAATTTGTTTCGCAATTCGATCAGAAATTGCGTGGAAGAACTTGATGTCAAAACTTGAATTCCCATTGGTTCTGCCTTCATGATTACACCTGATACCTTGTGGGTTCACTGGCTTGCAGACGTACATCTTGGTCTGCTGAGGCTCATGGCTCGGGTTCTTCTGTTCGTTGCTGTGGTAGTGTGCTCACTTCTGCTGCTGAATGGGGCACATGCAGCACAAGAAAAGAACTGGGTTGTGATCGTGGCTGGCTCCAATGGCTGGTATAATTATCGACACCAGGTGTGCTTTCTCTCTTCTCACAGCACAAATGCTTACACAATAATCAGTAATAATACATTTGACTGTGAGCTTCAATTTTGGATGCACATTGTCGGATTGGTGCTTTGCAGGTGGGGTTACATCACTTTGTGTACCGTCCTTCGGATGAACCTAAAGCTACAATAGTTGGCCATTAAAGGTCCCACAGTGTCTTTCACGAAGAGCAGGTGAGTTATCGCCAGCACTGTCGGACAAATTACAAATTCTTACCACCTTTAATCAAACGTCAGTACCTGCGAGCCAGTTCGTGAAAATTTTGGATGAAAAACTTTCCCTGGTCAACCGCAAAAAATGGTAGGAATAATTGCCATCACTGAAGTAGTAGTTGTTGCAGTAGTAGTTGAAGTAGTAGATTATTCCAATTTTTTTTCTTCTGCATAATCATACGAGTCGAAAATAAGCTATTTGGTGTCTGCCTGTCTGCAATCGGTCGTTATTTATTCAATCTCAACCAAACTTGCCAAGGGGATTTGGGGTCACATGGCAGCTGTTGTAGCAACTTCCCCCCTCTTCTCCAAGGTGATTTTCTGCCTTGGTCTCACGGTGTGTTAAGGTGTACATTCGCAGTTGTGAGAAAAAGTTTGTGAACCCTTTAGAATTTTCTGTATTTCTGCATAAATTTAACCTAATATGTCATCAGATCTTCATCTAAGTCTAATAATTATTATTATGTATATTATAATATCGGCACTGTATATTATAATATCGGCACTGTATATTATAATATACAGTGCCGATATAAAGTCTACACCGCCTTTCAAAATTTTCACCTTTTGTTGCCTTGTAGCCTGGAATTTAATTTCATTAAATGAGACTTTTTTTCCACCTTTATTTACACATCGTGACCCACCACTTCGAAGTGAAAAACAAATTCTACAAATTTCAGAAAATAAAATAAAAATACAAAACTATAATATCTTGGTTTGATAAGTGTCCACCCTCCTGAGTTTACACTTGGTATAAGCAACTTTGACAGCAATTACAGGTGTGAGTCTGTTGGGATAGGTCTCTACCAACTTTGCACAACTTGATTGGACAATATTTGCCCATTCTTCTGTAGAAAACTGTTCAAGATCAGGGAAGTTTTGTGGGGAGCATTGATGGACAGCAATTTTCGATTGGATTTAGGTCGGGGCTCTGACTGGGCCACTCAAGGACATTTATCTCTTTGTTCCTTAACCACTCCAGTGTAGCTTCGGCTGTGTGCTTCGGGTCGTTGTCATGCTGAAAGGTGAACTTCTGTCCCAATTTCAGGTTGCTTTCAGACAGCAGCAGGTTTTCCTCTCTGATCTTTCTGTATTTTGCTCCATCCATTTTCCACCTTCTGTCCTGACAAGTGCCCCAGTACCTGCTGAAGAGAAACATCCCCATAACATGATGCTGCCACCATCATGCTTCACAGTAGGGATGGTGTTCTTTGGGTGATGTGCTGAGCTGCGTTTGTGCCAAACGTAATGTTTTGCATTTAGGCCAAAAAGTTCCATCTTGGTTTCATTAGACCACAAAACGTTTTGCCACATGGCTTCAGAATCTCCGGAGTGTTTTTTTCCATACCTCAAACGGGACTCAAAGTGGGATTTTTTGAGTAATGGCTTCCTTCTTGCCACCCTTCCATACAGGCCAGACTTGTGGAGTGTTTGGGATATTGTTGTTACTTGTACACAGTGATCAGTTTCTGCCATAAAGGCATGTAGCTCTTTCAAAGTTGTCATTGGCCTCATGGTGGC
>CM068961.1:124938886-124958460 GCA_035128595.1 Eptatretus atami
CAAGTAACTGACACAGGTTGGACACATGCCGATGGGCACTTGGTGTCAAAGTTAATGACACTTCCTCCTATTCTTCCTCCGACACTTCCTCCAAAACAACTGTTTTCAATATTGATCTTTTGTATCTAAATCTCCATGTCGGTAAATGAGGGGTATTGCACAGGTAAAGCACTGCTAAATTAAATTTCAGCTACTTTGCAGCTAGATCCCGGGTACCGGGTGCAAGATACCATTCTGGTGTAGGTTAAGTATTGAACATTTGATGGACAATGGGTAGATTTTAATTATCATTGACACATAGCAATCAACCGATGATCTCTCTGAAGCATTGCTAAAGTTCAAACCAAATCATACCGCGGTACCCCAAATTTCACCAAATGGACACGTCCAAATTCACCTTCATCTGCCAGGATCGCTGGAATCTACTTTAACTGGCAGCAAGTACTTAATTAATGTATGTACTTTGAAGAATGATTTCATGTCATACTAATTTATCATAAAACTTTGAATTCAAGATGGCAGGCAAACCAAACTGGTTACAACTTCGGTGACAACACATTAGGGAATCCTTTTGGTATTACAAGCATGTGTATTGTCACCATTTATGCCTCTGGGCTGATCACATTCAATAATATATTAGGATAATTGGAAGATAATTAGAAGAAGGGGGTCATGTTATTATATTTATGCCTATTTTACTCCAAGGGGTCCCAGGATTAAACACCCAAAAAATGGTTGCGATTGGTTCAGCCGTTTTTGCGGTACCTGGGAACAGATGGATGGATGGACTGACGGATGGACGGACGGACATTTGGACATTTGGTGAATTATAGTAAAAATAAAAATAAAAAAGATGCCTATCTTACTCCAAGGGGTCCTAGGATTACACACCCCAAAAATGGTTGCGATCGGTTCAGCCGTTTTTGCGGTACCTGGGGACGGACGGACAGACGGACGGACGGGCATTTGGTGAATTGTTGTAAGATAATAATGACGGCCATCTAGGAATTCAAGATGGCAGATAAACCAAACTCGATACAACTTGGGTGACAACATATTTGGAATCATTGGTATCACAAACATCGGTATTGGCACCATTTAAAAACTTCAATAATGCTTAGAAGCCGAGTTATAAGGCAAAAAAGATGAAAAATGGCGGGCATTTTTTTTTATTTTTTCAAATTTGAGGGTCAAAATCTCAAAATTCAGCCTGGAAAACAATTTTTTTGAATTCAGCACCCTCAAATTATCCTACAAAACTTGTTTGCCCACTTTTAACATGAAATGCCTACAACATTCAATTTTTCTCAAATCTGGACCTGTCTATGACACGGTCCCTCCACAGTTATAACTAGAAACTTCACCAAGGTGCATTCTTTGTACGTCTCGATGGTGTTTGTGTGGTTTTTTAAATTTTATTTTTAAGTAAAGATGTAAAATTGTGTGTTCTAATCAAAATGAAGACCAATTACTCTACCGTAGTCCCAAGAAGGAAGCCAGACTTAACAATACATGCGTGCACACACACACACGTATATACAAACACACATATACAGGAGGAGGGAGGAGGAGATTGGGACCATACTCTGTGCAGAGCGTTGGTGCTGCTTAAGTAGTCTCCTTGGCTATTGGGTACAATCCTGGACGGGTCGCCACTCCGACACAGTATACCAGCATATTGCCACTCATTTTGCCGACCTCGGAAGGATGACAGGCCAAGTTAACCCCACCTGGTATTAATTCAACAGCTGAGCGGTATTTGAACTCAGGACTGACCCGAGGATCCAAAGCCCACCACCCTAACCATTAAGCCAACACCAGGCATACATATACAGGGTGTGTCAATAAAAGGTGAACCACTTCAAATCTTTAGTAACCAAAACATTGAGTGATAAAACAAAAAATTAACTCAGAAAATGAAAACCAAATCATGGAGAAATGAAACTCATTATGTGTTGATATGCTTATAGTTGAGGTGTTCGATGTGAGCACCCCCACGCACACAACATGCATTCACACGAATTGAGAAGTTTTCAATGACGTTTCTGCAAGTTTTAATGGTTACTGTCTGCACATTGGCCTGAACTGACGCCTTCAGATCAGGTTCAGATCTGGGGTGTTCCTTGTAGACGTTATCCTTGCAAGCTCCCCAGAGGTTGGGATTGTAACCCATTTTAATTGGGACATTGCTACCTGGAAAGGTGTACAACACTTTCGGGAAACTGAAATCATCAACTTTATGATATACTCTTGTACTAAAGCCATTCTGTCCAACTCTAACCAACACATCCAACATTAAGTTTGAGATGAAAATTTTCGTTTATATATTCTTTGTTGTCATGTGTTGTGCAGGCGGATGCTTGCCACGCGTACCAGATAGTACACAGCCATGGAATTCCAGATTGAACAGATTGCTGTTGTGATGATGTATGATGATCTGGCCAACAACACAGAGTAAGTTTTTTTTTTTTTTTCTCAAGTTTATACTTCTTTACCATCTCTTCCCAATTGGATAGTTTTCAAAGATTGGTTGAAGTTCTTAGGCTGGTGTTGATGTATTCTATGGTTAGTGTAGTGTAGCCACTACTTCTATCGTAGCAGTAGTGTAGCACCAGACCTGCCATTTATATTGGGCGACTTGTGTGCTACGTTGATTAGAAACATACTGATGGATTATGATGGTATGTCCTTGAAACATACTACAACATCAGTTATGATGAAACATACTCACATCAGTTGAGTTACTGATGGTTATGTCCCAACAGGGGGGTGAAAACGAGGGATTATGGGGAAGGGCCATGATCCCCTTCATTGGGCGCTGAATGTCGGTACGGTTATGGGGAGCACAACTTAAGTTAATGGCATGGTCCTTATGTTTCATGAAGAATTTTGTCTGCATCTGGCCATTGCTTTCTGAAAAGATTTTTAATAAATTACCTGAATTTGAGGTGAAAACCCCCCTTTTCAGCCTCTTAGAGGAGACGGCTCCGTTTGGGGAGCACAACCCCATGAGACCTTACTGTTCTGATGTAGCGTACCAAATTTGGGCCATATCAGTTATGTAGTTTGTGAGAAAAATATGTTTTAGTGATTATGAGGGATTGGTGGAGGGAGACCGTGGTTCTCTTTCCAGGGCAGATACGGCCATGGGGAGCACAACTCAGGTTAGGGTATGGTCACGATGCTGCAATGACCAAGTTTGGTCTGGATCTGGTTGTCCGTTTCTGAGAAGTGATTTTTTTCAATGAAATACCAATATTTGGGGCAACCACTTCCCCCCCCCCTTTCACCCCTTCTAATTAGTGGATCCAGATGGCTATCAAACCCATAAGACCTGACTGTCCTGATGCATTGTACCAAATTTGGGCGGTTAGGTAGTTGTGGAGAAGCAGATGTTTCATGAAAATGAGGGATTTGTGGGGTGGGGGATACGGCATGAAGAGCACAACTTTCGGGTTAGGGCATGATCCCAATGCCTCGTGCTAGTTTGGTCTGGATCTTCTAGCGTTTCTGAGAAGATTTTCTATATATTATTATATGTATATATATATATATATATATATATACACATTAAAAAACATCGAAATGTCTGGTGTGTGACGAGCACTCCTCCGATCTCCAATGGACATAAAGTCCTACACCAAAGCGTCACCTCCAATCCGGAGGCCTCACCCCGGAATGACTGTCAGACAGAGATTATATGGTCAACATTGGTTAAACATCAAACGGAGCCGCCTATCCGGATTTCGGGCTTATTTGCCCTCATCAGGACAGCATACTGTAGAACTATCTAACCAATTTATGTCCACTGAGGATTGGGGGAGTGCTTGTCACACTCCACATATTTTGATTTACCCACCGATCATTCCACGTGCCTTCTGGTTGAATGGTTTGCATTGGTGGGAACAATCGTCTGGATGGCAGATGGCAGAATCGTCTGGATGTGAGACAATCCGTGGTTGATGCTCACCATTATAGCCAGGAGGTACGATTAACATGCATGTAATATATTTTTTTTATATGCATGCTCTAGGTTCATGGAAGAGCGATAACATAGAACAAAATCAGAACACAACACAACAAAGGGAACAACAGGAGAAAAGGGAAACCACCAACAGCGGGGTGGGGGTGGGGAGGAGTTGGAGATGGACAAACGAGTGATGCAGGTAATGACGAGGGGTAAGGGAGAACGCAAAGGGTGGACAATATGGATGCATAAGCAAAATTTTGGGAGGGGTGGGGTTGGGGTTGGTTTGACGGGTGTAGAAAAGATCATGATTTTGGACTTGAGGATGATGATGATTTTTGAATAAAATACCAATATTTTGGGTAAAAGCCCCTTTTATCCCCTTCATCAGGGGTGCATCTGGATGGGGAGCACAACCCCATGAGACCTTGCTGTCCTGATGCATCGTACCAAATTTGTTCCATATTGGTGAGGTAGTTTGTGAGGAGAACATTGGTTAACGGGTGGTCAAACACCAGGACCCACTCGATGAGGTTCTTTCTCCGAAATAACCTCAAAACTGCTGCTAACTTGCTGGAAGGTCAAAAAGGACCAACACTTTTGGAAAGTTGTATACGTTCAACAACTTGTTACACTTATTGTCACAAGTGGAAAGTAAAATTGCAGGGTGATTTTTTTATTTTTTATTTTTTAATTATTGGAGAGGTCAATGCTCAAGGAGATATTAAATGATAGATTTATTGCATTGAGGTGGAGATAGCTGGGAGAAGGTGTGTATGCAACACACCAAGAGTATAGATTAAAGAATGATATGGGGGATAGCATTATTGAGAGAACAAGATCATGAAATGTATGGCATACTCTGAGATTGTTACAGAGCTCAACTTTTTCCTGCATGTTCATGGGACAGCTAGGTTTTAGATTTTGCATGTCCCGTCAACCATTGCACCTTGCCAACTTCGTACTATGCGAATGTGGGGCAATACCCCACCCCATCCCTCTCCCTTCCACAGATCTCCTAATGTCTCTACTCCCTACTGTTTTGTGCTTCGCTGTCCCATCCCTTTTGTCTCCTGCTGCCTTTGTTATACGTTCTGTGTGTTAGCTTTTATATGAGCCTCGACAGTGTTACAAAAAAAAGTGTGCACTGAGGGTACAAACCTTAATTGGTCGGGCCAAACCAATGGACGGGTAAACGTTTAATAATACAGTGGACCCTGCCAGTCTTTTGGCTATTCTAATCGATGTTCGTAGTTTGCTAACACAACCCGTCGGGCTGCGGAGTTATTCATAGTGTGCGGCCTGCAGGGCCGGAGTTCGGGAAGAGTCCGAGAAGTCCTCCTCGTGGTGAATCCCAAAACCGCGTTCCGTAACAATATAAATATATATAATATATATAATATATATATAATATATATATATATGTTACGGCTGTGGAAATTCGCATTACACCATAAAGGGCCTCAGGTGAGAATATCTCCATAGGTACATGTGTAGTTAGCCCAAACCCATGTATAGAGGGAATTTATGTGATCCATCTGGGCTGCGATGCTTTGAGTTAGTCGTTTTTCTTTCTCTATCTTTATTATCAAACAAACAGCATCTCAACAACCACGCCATCCTCACCACAGCGCCAGCCACACTACAACAACGCCACACCACCACCTTCGCCTTTACCTTCACAACTTCATCCCACATCATCGCTTCTACGGCCATTCCCGCACCACCTATGAACACTGAACGTCGGCTGTCTCGGGCCCGTTCGGCGATTGGTACGAACGCACCGAGCCGCGAGCGCGAATGGCGGCCTTTCCGAGGGGAAAATTCGGATCAGAAACGCTTCACGCCCACTTCCCTCCGTCCATGGGCGAACGCGAGGCGGCTTGGCCCCGCCTCCAAGCGCGCATAGGTGAAGTCCGTTTATGCAAATATGCGGATCCAGGGAGGTTCACGCCCCTTTTTGCCCAACCAATCTGAACAGAGGGTGGCGTGGCCCCGCCTCCAATCGCGTTTTGATCCGCATATTTGCATATCGGCTTCTCCTGAGAGCTATAAAGGTGCGAGCGGAAGCGACTCGGGGGCTTGAGTTGAGGTCGGAGGAGAGTGTGGAACTGGAAGGAGAGTGTGTCGTCGAGGAGTTGCTTTTGGAGACGAGGAGCGTTGCGTTGGTGGAGTCGAGTCGAGTGCGTGCGGTGGAGCTGCAGGCAAGGGAGCTCGGGTCCGAGGCAAGGAGGACGGCGGTCGGCGACGAGGTTGCGGTGTGGGGGATCGCTCGTCTCGTCGCGGGACCCAAGCCAGCCAGCCACTCCCTCCCCAGGGCATCAACAATTCCCTTTCCCCCGCGCTGAGATAGTGCAAAAGGGCCCCGTTCCTCCCCCACCCCAAATGTGGTGCCAACAAGCACGCCAGGGCCCGGAGTCGGCACAGCGCGCGGACACTTTGCGGCTTGCCCGCCAACGCGTCACGAGGACGCGGGAAGACCTCCCTGGTTTCGCGGACCTGGCCGCTCCTCCAGGCCCGCGCACATTTTGGCCTACGGGCCTGTCTGCCTCCTTGTCTGTGAGGGTGGCTTCTTTCTTTGTTTTTGTGTAAATGTGTGTTGGCGCCGTCTTTCAAGTAGAACTGTGTAAGTGTTGCCGTGTGTAGTCGGTTTTAACCCTTCCTTTGCTTTCTATGTGCATTTTGATTATTGTGGGCTGTATATACGTGCTTTCCGTGTGCCGCGGAATAAAATGCTTGCTTGTTGAACTGTGCCCGTTTCGCTTCATCTTTTCTCTATTGACTCTCCATCCTGCTTCACGTAAGGGGTTCGTAGTGGGTGCAACATCCCGGTAATTAATCGGAACCGTCAAGGCCGACGATAACACCGCTCGTTATCACTGTAGCACAGAACAGACCGCTTAAGCGCGTTCGTGTCCGGAGTCGGCCTGTGGCGTGGTACGATCGCCCCGGTCGACCATTCGCGCAGGTACTTAGGTAGATCGAATTTGGCGAGCAACCCTATCCTGCGCGTGGGCAATTGGCACGATCGTGGTGGAGGTAACCCCACCCGTGACTAGCTCCCGGCGTTGTTCCGAGAGGGTCACGACTGAATTTGTCCGTCCGGTGGCGACGTGCCGCGATTCGAGTTACTTGGCCGTTCGCACGCCGGCGGGCGCGAATTCGCAACACTGGTGTCAGAGAGCGGGAAACAAACTCTCCCGTCTCCAACTAAATTCACGGGAACGGAGCAGGGGGTGCGAGGCGCCCCCCCCCGTTCCCTCCAAATTACGAGCAATTTAAATTAACCCTTACGAGAAATAAGATGGAGTCTCAAGGCGAGCGGGAGCCGGGGGTAGTAGGAATGGATTTAGAAATGTTAGAATCCATGGCCCAGGATGAGAACCCCGAGCAGGAAATGTTGTTGTGCAGGAAAAAGAATACCCCCAACTGAACCCAGAGCCCGAAATGGCGCGGCCACGGCAGAGGCCGCGGTGTATGACACCTCCCCTTCCCCCCTCCGCCAAAACCCCCGATCCTGGCCCAATCGGCTCAGCCGAGTGCACCCGACATGGCCCAGCTATGCGCCATGCTGGCGGGAATTAACGCAAATATGCAAGCAATGAATGCAAAAATGGATGGAAACGCACTCAAAATGGAGGAATAAATAATGAAATGAAAACGAATATGGAAACAAATGCGCAACAATTGAAGGATGAAATAAAAAACGGAATGAAGAAATGCGGGGTGAGATGCAGAACATGGGCCGAAGCTGCAGGCGGCACGGCGAGAATGTTGGCAATAACAGGGGAGCTCAAAATGGCGACGCCACGTGTGGGAGCGAACGAGCTGGAGGGAGTGCAACGGTTGTCAGGCCCGCGGTGAAGGCGGGAACAAACAAATTAATACGGGGCGTGTAGGACGAGACACGTGGAGGTAACAACGACGGAAACATTAACGGTGACACAGAGGGAAAAACTAAATGGGTGACCGAAACTGTGAGACGAGACACAGAGGTGACGACAAAGGAAATAAAAATAGTTGAGACAAGGGAGGTAAAGGGGAAGAGGTGACCGAGTTGCAGAGACAGGGAGATAGAGGGTGAATTGGACGGGGTAAGGACGAGCACACACACATGGATTAGTGGAGGACGATGAGGGGAGCTGGCGGACGTTTTGTGCCCGGTGCGAGCAGCTGGATAGCCTCTCCAGGAACGAGGGGAGGGAGTATGCCCCTTGAAGCTGATCTCGACCAGGTGGGTCCGGTCGAGCTTTGCGAGTTCGAGGGACGAGTGCTGTGGACAGTGCACATGCAGCTTGGGGGTATAGAGGCCCGGGAACCCTTGGGGTGGCACGAATCCCCAGCGTGAGTGTCCCGGTGTGTGTGGTTACGAGTGTGTCCCGGTGTGTGTGGTGCAAGGTGTGAGTGCGCCCCCATGTTGGAGTGGTGTGGTGGCAAGTGTGCGAGGTGCGTGCTTCCCAGCATGCCGTGTGTGGATGAGGCACCGCGTGTGAGTGTCACCGTGTGTGCGAGTGCAAGGGAGACCGTGTGTGAGAGAGCGGTATGTAAGGAGATTTCGGTGGGCATGCGTGAGCATGCAGCCGCGTCTCCCGGGTGAGTGTAATGGAGTGGTGTGAGAGCTCGTGACACGTGGGAGTGCGTGTGTCGAATGGAGACGACGACTACGACAGAGGGACAAAAGCCGGTAGCGGCCTAGCTATTTTGGGGACCGCGCCGGGTTCACCCAGCGGCGAGCGCGAGGTTCGGGCCGTGCTACGCACGAGGCCGCCACGTGCGCGCTTGCGGGAGTGAAACCCGGTCCGGAAACGAGCGCGGTGAATGTTGCCGATCCCGCGACGGACAAAGTTTAGGCAGGATTTCGAATTTAGACCGGATGGGTTCTCCACGCGACGTAGTGTTGTGAAGCTCCAACGGGCAGAGCACATGTGTTTCCGTGGGGAACCCCTCGAGACGCGGGGCTTGTGTTTTTTTTTCATCGGCAGGTGACGTCATGGCTGCGTGTGTGTTGGAATCCGGCAGGAGGGTGAATCCCTGCCGGATGGTACCGTCCAAGAGGGACGAGGGACGCGAACAGCTGCCATGACGTCACGCAAAGGTGCGCGGCTGTGAATTGCCGCGCTGGTGCGCAGGTTGCGAGTTGCCGCGCTGGTGCTGCAGAGAAAAAAAAAAAAAAGAGAAAGCAAGCCTCGCTTTCGGGTGAACAGGATTCCCGGGCAGGGGTGGAAGACCCCCCTGCCTGGGCAAGGATGGAACTAGCTAGGGAAGGGTTAGCATAGCTAGACCGGCTTCATGGGGCAGGGTAAGTCCTCATGGGCCCGTGGAATGGATTAGGTAGAGGGATTGTAGCCAGATTTAGGAGGGGAAATTATTTTTTGATGATTTGGAGACAGAGACAGACTTTGGATGTGTAGTGGGGACGTAGGTTAGCTACGTAGGTTAAAGGATGTGCTACTAGTGTAAGGGATGACGTGGGAGCACGAGTGAGTTAGGGGAGGTAGTTAGAAGGATGGCAGAGTTCAGCGGTGGTGTGTGTTGAAGAGTTGGTGAGTTGAGTGGAAACATTTGCTTGGTGAGTGAGTGAGGCCAGCGGTCTGTGCGAATGGAGCGAATGGGGAATGCATGGTGCGATGAGTGATTGGAGGGAGGAGTGATTCCCGCCCAAGGGACCTTGGGGTCAGTGTAGAGTGAGTTAGGGGGTTAGTCAAATTGAAAAATGGAGGTGTTTTGCTGTTGGTGTGAATGTAGGCTCGATACCCATTTGGAGGGGTGCAGGAGCCCTGTTGACAGGCTGGGAGCGTGGCTGCGAAAGGTGAGTATTGCTGAGTGGGTACCCGGGCACCGGGCTAGTCGGCCGTGGTAGGCCAAGGGCCCATGGGGGGCCGGGATAGCGTAGTGGCACGGGTGCGCCCGCATGATGCGGGGGCCCGGGGCGCCATTAGCCGCGTGGGCAGTGTTGTGGCACGGGTGACCCTCGGAAAGGGCCCGGGAAGCCAGCCTGCCACGTGAGCGTTTCAGGGGAGTCGCCAGGAGGGCACTCCCCGTGTTTAGGGAGCTGGTAGGCTCGGAGGCAGTGTAGTGCCCGGGGGTGCCATAGCTGTAGAATCGGCAGAGGGTAGTGCCTGCCAAGGGAGCACGCGTCCCAGCCATGAGACCGTGGTGAGGGCACGGAAGGAAAATGGGGGCAAGGCCCGAAATTGAGAGGACACTAAACACAGGCGACGGGAGTCTGGGTTGATAGAACCAATAGTTTAAGCGAGAGACGCTGTGTTGAAAGCCCGGGTAGTTCAAAAGTTAAATGGATAGGGTAGATAGGAAGTGTACCCTCCGCACCATCCATCCCTTCGCTCTCGTTGTGGCCCTGGACCCACTTTGGGTTAGATCGCTGAACTCCGAGGAGGCCATCCTGAGGCTTCGTTGGCCTCGACACAGGACGCTAGCTCTCCCTCATTCCCTCCAGGAAGGGAACGTAGGGTTGGAGTAGGCTAGGAGACGATAGGTTAGCCGAACAAAGACAGTAAAGGGGGTTAGGGGACGAATTATAGTGGGAAGTAAGGAAAAAAATAAAAAACAACAAAAAAATTAATGGGGCTAATTGGTTTTACAAATTAAGGGAGGGGTAGGTACAGTGACAGGCAAAGGCGATAGGTGGGAGGAGACAGTAGGTAGGTCCGAGCCCGCCTTCTGAGTGGCAGCACCACCGCACTCCCTCCATCAAAACTGCACTGCACGGCAAGAGGCCGGCCAACTTCATCGGCTGGCTGTTTGCTGCGAGGCCTGTACCGGCCGGATCGTCTGCAGCTGTGCTTCAAGGCCTGTACCGGCCAGTTCATCTGCCGGCTGTGTTTGCTACAGCAGCCTTGCCATGCCTTGCCTGTCCACCTTTGCCATGCCATGCCCACTGCCCTCGTCCATTTTGCCCCGTTCTGTTTTGATTTGCCCCCCCCCCCCCCCTTGTTCATTGCCATGTGCGCCAGGATCGTCACGAAGTTGCAAGGACTGTCCTGTTGGCAGCTAAAACAGCGGCCTGCAGTGGCGGCCCATGCGCCGGTTTCACCGTTGACTTTTGTTTTGCTCCCTGCAGAGTCCATTGATCCTGGGCCATGGTGTGTTATGTAAATTTTGTAAGTTAAGGTTAAGATGTACTGTAAATATGAGTGCGCCCCCGGCATGCTGTCTAGCGCCGGCAATTTATTTAAGTCGTCTGAGTGAGTGGTTGTTTAGTTAGTTACTCAGCCCTCAGGTTATTTATTTTGGGACACGAATACCATGAATGTCGCACTCAGGGATCCGTAGGTAAAAGTACTAGGGAGAACTACACATGATGGCACACGAGAATTTGACGACTCGGGACGAGTCTGTAAAAAGGGGAGGGGTAGTAGTTACGGCTGTGGAAATTCGCATTACACCATAAAGGGCCCTCAGGTAGATATCTCCATAGGTACATGTTAGTTAGCCCACCCATGTATAGAGGGAATTTTTGTGATCCATCCGGGCTGCGACGCTTTGAGTTAGTCGTTTTTCTTTCTCTTATCTTTTATTTCAAACAAAACAGCATCTCAACAACCACGCCATCCCACCACAGTGCCAGCCACACTACAACAACGACACACCACCACCTCCACCTTTACCTTCACAACTTCATCCCACATCATCGCTTCTACGGCCATTCCCGCACCACCTGTGAACACTGAACGTCGGGCTGTCTTGGCCCGTTCGGCGATTGGTGCCGAACGCACCGAGCCGCGAGCGCGAATGGCGGCCTTCCGAGGGAAATTCGGATCAGAAACGCTTCACGCCCACTTCCCCCCGTCCAAGGCGAACGCGAGGCGGCTTGGCCCCGCCTCCAAGCGCGCATAGGTGAAGTCCGTTTATGCAAATATGCGGATCCAGGGAGGTTCACGCCCCTTTTTGCCCGACCAATGGCTGAACACGAGAGGTGGCGTGGCCCCGCCTCCAATCGCGTTTTGATCCGCATATTTGCATATCGGCTTCTCCTGAGAGCTATAAAGGTGCGACGCGGAAGTCGACTCGGGGCTTGAGTTGAGGTCGGAGGAGAGTGTGGAACTGGAAGGAGTGTGTCGTCGAGGAGTTGCTTTTGGAGACAAGGAGCGTTGCGTTGGTGGAGTCGAGTCGAGTGCGCGCGGTGGAGCTGCAGGCAAGGGAGCTCGGGTCCGAGGCAAGGAGGACGGCGGTCGGCGACGAGGTTGCGGTGGGGGGATCGCTCGTCTCGTGCGGGACCCAAGCCAGCCAGCCACTCCCCTCCCCAGGGCATCAACAATTTCCCCTTTCCCCGCGCTGAGATAGTGCAAAAGGGGGCCCCGTTCCTCCCCCACCCCAAACGTTGGTGCCAACAAGCACGCCAGGGCCCGGAGCGGGGCACAGTGGCGCGGACACTTTGCGGCTTGCCCGCCAACACGTCACGAGGACGCGGTAAGACCTCCCTGGTCTCGGACCTGGCCGCTCCTCCAGCCCCGCGCACATTTGGCCTACGGGCCTGTCTGCTCCTTGTCTGTGAGGGTGCTTCTTTCTTTTGCTTTTGTGTAAATGTGTGTTGCGCCGTCTTTCAAGTAGAACTGTGTAAGTGTTGCCGTGTGTCCGCGTTGTAGTCGGTTTTAACCCTTCCTTTGCTTTCTATGTGCATTTTGATTATGTGGCTGTATATACGTGCTTTCCGTGTGCCGCGGAATAAAATGCTTGCTTGTTGAACTGTGCCCGTTTCGCTTCATCTTTTCTCTATTGACTCTCCATCCTGCTTCACGTAAGGGTTCGTAGTGGTGCAACATCCCGGTAATAATCGGAACCGTCAAGGCCGACGATAACACCGCTCGGTTAACACTGTAGCACGGAACGACCGTTAAGCGGTTCGTGTCCGGAGTCGGCTTGTGGCGTGGTACGATCGCCCGTCGACCATTCGCGCAGGTACTTAGGTAGATCGAATTTGGCGCAGCAACCCTATCCTGCGCGGGTGAGCAATTGGCACGATCGTAGGTGAGGTTAAACCCCACCCGTGACTAGCCCCGGCGTTGTTCCGAGGAGGTCACGACTTGAATTGTCCGTCGGTGCGACGTGCCGCGATTCGAGTTACGTGGCCGTTCGCACGCCGGCGGCGCGAATTCGCAACAATATATATATTATATATATATATATATATATATATAATAATATATATATATAATATATATATATATTATATATATATATATATATACAGAGTAGCCCGAAAGTTACTTTACCCCTGATAAATTTCTCGCACTTCCCTCCGTCCCTTGCCCTCGCCCCCTCGCCCGCTATGGTATGCGGAAACACTGACTCAGAACAATGATGGAGCACATCCAGATACAATGACAAATTAATTATTTAAGTACTGTCCAATAAAACCTGTATATTAAAAGAGTTCAAGAACAATGCTTCACTGGGAAGGGGTAAAGTGACTTTCAGGCCACCCTGTATATGTATGTGTGTATATATATATATATATATATATATAATTGTTACGGAAATGGCCCTTATTGGACTACTAAATATAGGATTAGCTCAGATCCCCCATTAAATGCATGTATAGATAGGTTGTTGGTAAAATGGACGTTATATGTGTGTCGGGAGGTGTAAGAGGCTATATTATGTTGTGCAGTGGTGGTGGAATGAAAACTCCCTCTTCTTCTTCCCCATCCCGGAGAGGCCCCGCCCAGTCGGCTGAGAGGGTGTGGCCAAAAAAAGAGGAAGTGACGCGAAGGGGAGGAGTTTGTCGGCTTCGCCGAGAGAGGCGGGCTCATGTGTCGAAGGAGCGAACGAGAGGAAACTAAGGAGAGAAGGCGCCTCGTGTGGCGGGAGCAAACGAAGGCCTCGTGAACAACTTTAGTTTGGCAGTTTGGAAAACTGTAGTCGGTTGAGAGGGTGCTCGTGTTTTCGAGGCGAGCGAACGTAAGAAAACTGTAAAAGAGAGAAAAGGGTTGAGTGTGTGGAGAATGGTCGCTGAGGAAGGCGTGCTCGTGTGTCGAGGGAGCGAACGAAGGCTTCGTAAGGAGGTGTGGAAACAGTCGCTCTCGAGGCGCGACGTGTTTTGGAGGCGAGCGAACGAAGGAGGGACAGTGTGGAATCTGCCGGTACAAAAATGGCAGTCGGCTTTGAGAGGCTGCCTGCACGTGGAGTCGACGATCGACTCGTATGGGAGAGTGATCGACAGGTTCGGCCTGCGTCTGGCCGCGAGCCTCCGTACTTACTCACCTCACGGCTCGACACGTTTGTCGATCCGCCTGCGGAGCTCGGCACCTCGATTTGGCCTTGTCTGGTGAACGGGCCAGGCCTGGATTTGTATGCTGGACCGTGAGAGAGATCAGCTGAGGCCCATCGTCGACCTTACGCGGGGTCAGAGCGCGCGGAGACCGCGTGCGGTGCGAAGGGGGCAAAAGGAGGACGAGCTCCATTTCGCCACGCGGCGCGTTCGAGCTGGAGCTCGAATCCGTGGACATCCGCCTGTTGCGAGTGACATTCGTGCTTTTGACACTGTCCTCTCGTCCTTGAGACATCACCAAGTACTCTGTCTTGTCTTGCATGCATGCTGTCTGTCTGTCTTTGTCTGCACGTTGTTTAAGGCATATTTCGGTAGCGACCCCTTCCAAACCTGTAGTCCGTGGTTCCCTAGTTAAGAACGGGTTGAGGATTGTGATAAAAACATTGTCGTGAATTTTGCTTGTGTTGTGATCCCTGATGTTCCCAAAATCTGGTTAATTCGTATGAAGTTGCCGCTATGGATTAATTCGTGTCGCGTCGAGGAACGATCCGTTCGACTGGCATATAAAACCAAAAATGGTTACAGACTGGCAGAAAACGCTCGGCATCTGACAAAACCAGTCTGTAACCAGGGGTTCTATTTCCCAACTGGCAAGGTACAAGGTTACGTTGGTATCGCGATTGAAGGCACGTGACCCGAGGCCTGTGCTGAGCCGGCCGGCGTTATAGATCCCGGAGTGGGTTGAGAATCCCTCCGTCGCTGAATCCTTAACAATATATATATATTTACACACTTTGTAAAGGTAAGATTGTGGCAATGATCTTTGTTTGAAATGAAATTTTTTCATTTTAAAATTATTTGTTATCATGTGTTGTGCAAGTGGATGCTTGCCATGCATACCATTACACAGACATTGTCAATACTGCAATAGAGGCAATTAGGCAGTCTGCTCCTGTAGTTTTGTTTTTCTTCTGTAGTCACTTGCTGGTAATGCAAATGCTCCTTGTCGGTTTAGCATCTGCAGAACCTAGGAACAAAGAAATGGATGCATTGACTCAGGCCCACAAATATTATCAATACTTAATTAACTGGAGAGTTCATAGAACACTTTACTCCGTGCATTCTTGATGATAAGGACATGTGTTGGGTGCACTAAGGAAAGCTCAAAATGGCTCGACGAGCTGACCATTCTTCATGTTAATTACAGCACTCTTCCACCATCTTCTTTGGAAGGCAACTTGTTTACTTCTATTTTCTAATAAATCCTCTCACTAAAGAACATTATTGATCTCGTGGAAGTTTCCCTGTTCGTCCTCACACTAAACCGCTGAAGCAGAGGAGCACTGCGAGTGGCAAATTTCAATGGTCAACATGGCGTATAGTTTTCCCAACTTCAGAGCCAAAGTACTGCCAAACCGAATGGTTTTGGAAGTGGAAACAAGCCGATTCATGGTCTTCCGTGTAATTCAATTGAAATGAGAGAACTCTGAAAGGCTGTAGAAAAATATAACCCCCCAAAAAAATCAAATTGGAAGTTTATTGCCATTGATGCATTTGGGATATATCATCTTTTACACCACCTTATCTAATATGGTAAATTAGTTATTCATACCTGTTGTTTGTGTCCTTTTGAAGTACCTATAAACAGTAAGTTTAGTGTTTGGAATGATTTTATTTTCTTTTTGGACAGACACAGACAGACAGACCGATAGACAGAAAGACAGAAGCAATTGCTTTACCCCTTTGTGTGCATGCGTGCGTGGGATGAGATGGCGCACAACTTTGCTAACTTCAGAGCCAAAGTACCGCTAATCTACAGGTTTTTGGTAGTGCCAACAAGCAAATTTGTATTCCACAGAGTTCAAAATGTATAGTTAACTTGAAATTCAGTAATTCCTCGGTGATAGACAAACACACTGAACCAATTGTTTTCGCTCGCTTTCCCCCGCTTTGCGCTCCATGCGCAGGGTACCAACTGGTGAATGCATTGTCGGATGTAGGGCTTGGCCCAGCACAACGATACCTTTTTTGATGTTTGCTCCTTTTGTGCAGGAACCCAACACCCGGAGTCATAATTAACAAACCGAATGGCTCCAACGTGTACAAGGGTGTCCTGAAGGACTACGTCGGTGATGTAAGTAAAAGTGTGGGTGTTCCCGAATGATTCTGCTGTGTTTAAGAATTAAGCCTTGTGCAGCCTGAGCTATTACAGGCTTTGCAGACTTGTTGATTTTCTGTTTTACTTGCAGTGTGGACTTGCACTCAAACTACAGATGTCTTTTCTTCAGAATTCTAATGTTTTCATGACTGCTCTAAGAAGTCACCTTTTTACTCTCAAACTGGTTATATATAACTTTGCTGTCCTTAACCAAAGGTAGCATACAAAGTGTAGAAAATAGTCAGTCAGTTCATCAAACACTCTAATCATTCCCACATTTGTATGCAACACCACCTCTAAAGGCTTACAATCTGTTTGATTTTACCCGTTTCCCAAAAGGTGGTGACTGTGCACAGGGCAAAGTGATTATTTATTTTTGATACCAAATCGAGGTTCATGTAATTAGCGAGGTGACGGAGGGTAAAAGCCAATGGATGGACAGAGGACAGCGGAGCCACATTTGAACTTGACAAGCAAGGGAATGAACAAACAAGAAGAGCGTTGGATATGGAATAATGACATCTGTAGTTTTGCCATAAATATTTTATTTGGTACATCAGGCGTGTAGCATTGTGCACAATACTGAAATATAATGAAATTGGATCGAAGGAGGAGATGGCAAGTACAAGTGTTTTTTGGTGTATCTACATCCATTGATTCCAAAAGCAGGGTTTTAAACACGAGGACGTTTTGATTGGTGCTAACTTGGTGATACTTCAACAAACATTATATCAGATTAAAATAAGTGTTCTTTAAGATCCCAAAATGACACCAAATGGAATTTATTAAATACAATAACAAAGTTAATAATTTTTAGCTCGCCTGTTCGAAGAACAGAGAGCCATAGCGATACCCCTGGCGTGAGCGTCGGCGTGAGCGTCAGCGTGAGCGTGAAAATGTTAAAGTTTTTGGTGCAAGTTATTTAGAAGCTTGCCATTCATTTAATATGTGTACTAGTTTACTGATTACAATATACATATATTGCTTTAAAATTATTTGGATGAGACTTCACTGCAATGCTTTATAAAAAATATTATTAGACTCGTCTTTTAAAAACGATAAATGTATAAACAGGCGAGCATTGGGTGGCTTTGACACCAACTCTGGTTTACTCTTAGCCTCCTGCTGCTCATTAAAGCAAAGTCATTCCCACGTCAAAACTGTGGAATATGTAATTCTTTCTACTCACCCATCATGTTATCACCAACCGCCACAGTCACCTGTTCAACTCACAATTTTAAAAGAAAATCATTGGAAGTAATTGCCAGGAATATGTGAGGAGCATTATGAATACCATGTGATCATGCATTAAACCCTCTAGCAAGGATGGTAAACATCTGTGGGTGAAGTTGTGGTTTAGTGATGGTAAGTGTAACCGGAACAAATGTTGAATTATGATGAGGCCCGGGATTCCTCGACAGAGCGAAGTTGTCTTCCTTAGGTCGGTCGTCCTTCATGCAATCGGTCATTCAGACGGTTTGGCGTCGGTATCGCCCTCCAAAGTTAAAGTTGATCTGGGCTGCAGCACAGGTGAATTAGTGTTTGGATCAGCACTTCGTCTTTCCAGGGCTATTCGTTGCCCCAGCTAAGATTTGTTACCCATTTGCAAGAAATCCGAACAACGTTTCTTCTTTTTCTTCTTCTCGCTCTATCTCTCTTCACTGCTAGCTGGACATAGTATTCCATTGTCACGTTAAGTTCATGGGGTGATTCGACGCGGTACACACAGCAGTCTATTTTTAGGATTCTCACTTTAATCCTATATTTGTGTACTCGTGCTTATTCACCTTGTCAGGGATTTGCAGAGCAATGCAGTGTTCACTTTTCTCGCTGAGTGGATTGTGATGCCGATGTCTGTCTCAAGAATTCTCATCAGCGCCATCTTGTATCTTTATGACTCGACGTGAGCTCCAACTTGGATCTGTATTCACCATCACCAGCCACATTTTGGAAAATTATTAACCACCGCTAGTGACAACTTTTATGGCTCATCAACAATTTGTTACTGATTTGGACTTCTTGGAGGTCAGCTTTAACTTGGGCAGTGCTGCCAAAACCTCTGAGTGACCTTTTACATGATAGAAGACTACCCGTGTGATTGGCGGATTGATTTTCTGTCTGGATGCAGGTAAAGCTAAAATTTCCAAGTCGAATTTTTAAGCCTCAGCCAACCTCCTCCTTTGAATAGTGAGGTTGCGTTACCAGGTTGATTTACTGTCTGGACACAGCTGAGGTTGTGGATCTACTGATGTGGACCCACTGTTTGGAAAGGTTCTGTGCTGAAAGGGTTGAAACCTCCATGAAGAACAGTGCCCAGCTGATGATCAGGGTAGTGGAAAAATTTATCAAATGCTTACAGGTTAATAAGGTTCTTACTTTCACTAAACGACTATTTTGAGGTTTGCAATAAAGTTAGAGGGAGTTGTTGAACAAACTATCATTTAAATGTTAATGCTTTAGAAACTGTTGTTACTATTCAGTAAATGTTTAGAATTGTGAGGAACAAACTTGTGAAAAAATACTGTGCGTGCGTGCGCGTGAGATGCACCTTGTAGTGTGCATTCATGCGGAGCTATTCCTTTACCAATGAATGACATGATATGCAAATATGGCTTCTTAGCTTTGCCAGTTCCTGAAGAGACAGGAAAAGCAAGATATTGTATTGATGTCTACACTCAGATCGACAAATATATTGGATTTTTATTCTCGGATCGAATGTAATCTGTCGACCCGGGCGATGCCGTGAATTGTTGAAGGCTCCATCTTGTTGTTAATGTGTGTCGTAGGACGTTACTCCAGCAAACTTCCTTGCTGTGTTGCGTGGAGATGCAGAAGCAGTTCGAGGAAATGGAAATGGAAAAGTTATTCACAGGTAGGTCTTTCTGAAATGTAATATTTAGTTCTCCTCTTCATTCAGCATGAGGAGGATTGAGATAACTGAAGGTAAGAAAAAAAAACAACATTATTTTGGACTGTGTTTTCATGCTTATGGCTGTAAAACTTAAAATCAATATCCAGTTATAATCAGAGAGTGCGCTAGCACTCTGCATGTTGAGATGGTGCTTAAAAAAATGTCGGTCACGCCCACTAGATACAAAACTAAAGTTGGAGTATCTTTATAAACTCGCTTCAGCTACATATGAGAGCCTACTTGGTCTGTTCAGCTGATTGTCTCGGCAGGGATAACTTTTCGGTTCTCTAGACCATGGAAAAAAACA
>CM068961.1:124982527-124994660 GCA_035128595.1 Eptatretus atami
CACCTGACAATGGCCGCTGGTTTGGTCCCCATTCGCACGTGTGGGACTCGAGGTTCGTGGTGGAGCTCGGATGGTGAATGGCCGGGGTCCACGGAGGGGGGTCGGGGTCGCTCTTTCCTTCCTCGTCGAGGGCCAGCAGAGACACGTTCGCCGCCTCGACGCCATCGAAAAACGTATGAAAAAACTTCTCAAAAGCAAAAAGGAAAACTTTTAAAAAGACTCAAGAAAAAAGACCCTAAGACCTCAAAAAGATCACCTCTCTCAGAGAGTGCTCGGGAATTTATGGACCTCCCTCAGCGGGGAGGGGCCTTGGTGAACACACCTCGCTGTCCGCCTCTGATTGGACAGGTCCTGCGGCCACCTTTCTGTGTCTGGGGGAGGCCTTGCCCCTGCGGAAACTCAGCCACTCCTCAGCGGCCCACACATCTCGCGACGAAACAGTATCAACGCTGCAATGGCCCCTGCCGGAAACCCCAGCCAGTCTTCCACGCGGGTTCATACTTGACGAGTAACAGTATCAATTGTGCACAGGCCGTCGTGCAATTACAATAAACGTTTGTTGGAAGGAACGTTTGGAAGCGGCAAGGAACGGCTGCAAGACCCTGCCTTGGCAAGTCAGAGTGCTTGTAGACAGCAGGTGGGTAGTGGATCGTGATGGGAATGAATGATTGTTGGTTGTTTGTTGGAGGGTTCATTGGATGTAAAGATTTAATAATACCTAACTAAAAAGAAATCGCAACGCACCGCCTTGATTCTCCCACTAGACAAAAGGAAGGGATCTGACTACACACATACTTAACGACATAAATGACTTTTTGGGACATCTTGTATGTTGAATACAAATGGTTTCCAATCCGTAACAATATAATATAAAATGAAAGCATGAATGAAAATCAAATGCAGGTGAGCGACCCGAGACAATGGGAAGCAACGGTTCATTACTTACATAATGTGTAAGCACACAAACAGAGCAAAAAAATGGCGGCGATTTGATTTTGAACCCCCCCCCCACCACCGCAATGGGGAAGCTCCTCCCCAAACGGACAGACCCACAAAATATTAATATATATATATATGTACGATTCCAGTGGTATTGTCACCATGCCATTGTCAGCAGAGTCTTCCATACAATGAAGCTAACGGCGTAGATGCTAGACTAAGAAAGTTCCCTTGGCAATCCATATTGACAAGCATGATGAGTATGTCAATACACTTCAATATGACATGTTTCAATCTGAAAAAATGACTCTGTCCTCAGAAGATCTCACTTAACTAATCTCAAGACCCATCAGGTTGAAAATACAGCAGATGGTGTTAAGAATCACTAGGCATGAAAAGACTCCTGTTTGAAACTGTAACTATGTACGTATAATCGAGGCAGCTTTTTAGGTGAAGAAAATGCAACAGCCCTGTCAGAAGAACTCGACCACATTATCGGGAAATCATTGGATTTGGAGAATGTAGGAGAGGAGGAGATTGGGACCATACTCTGTGCAGAGCGTTGGTGCTGCTTAAGCAGTCTCCTTGGCTATTGGGCACAATCCTGGACGGGTCACCACTCCGACGCAGGATACCAGAAAGCTGGCACTCATTTTGCCGACCTCGGAAGGATGACAGGCCGAGTTAACCCCACCTGGTATTAATTAAACAGCTGAGTGGGATTTGAACTCATGACCCTAGGATCCAAAGCCCACCACCCTAACTATTAAGCTAACACCAGGCTCCAGTCAACACCAACCAACACCAGGAGAATAGAGAAAAGTAAAAAAATTATTGCAGTGGGTAAATAAACAATCAGCATGTCCTCCATGCAATTCCATTTAGATGTTTGAGTTGTGAACATTGGGGTATCAAACTGCTAATGTTCATCTCCACCGCAGGGACATTCTTGATCCCGTGATGTGAAAATCTTTGGTGACTTTTATTATTGAAAAGTGGAAAGTTCATCAAAATAATTGAAAAGAATCGTTCGGCATTGTATCCTTTTAATAATTTTTTTACATCTTGATAATTAATTTATGCACACAAAGTTTACCGCCGCCATTGATGTTTAGTCTACCGCCATTTCGGAAGTTTACCGCCATTGATGCAGCATCTTTTACACCACCTTATTTAACAGGTTACGTCTTCATGCCTGTTGTTTGTGTCCTTCATAACAACCTTAAAAACTAAGTTTCCTGTTTGGAATGATTTTCCATTTTATTTGACTCATTGACGGGCAGACAGTAAAAAAAACAATTGTGTGTCCGATTCGTGTTTAAAATATAACATTCATTTGAAATTAAGTAGTTCCTCGATCATAAACCGACGTTTGTAGACACAGTGACAGACAGACAAAGTGAACCAGTTGCTTAACCCTGCTTTTCACTTCACCGTGTGGGTAAAATGTTGTTTTTAGCTCGCCTGTTCGAAGAACAGAGAGCTATAGCGATACCCCGGCGTGAGCGTGAAAATGTTAAAGTTTTTGGTGCAAGTTATTTTTTCCTTTCTAATGTTTTTATCTACCACACTTTTTTATACGCCCGAATATAATATATATTATATCGGGGCGTATTATGTGATACCGGTCGTCCGTCCATCCGTCCGTTCCTGTCCCACTCTAACTCCCAAAGTTTTCAACTTCACGTTTCATATTTGTACATAGGTACAGACTGTGGAGACGGTGTGTTGTGACATACGTTCGTCATCTAAAGTGGTTGCCATGGCAACCAGGATGCGTGTTTCCAGTTAGTAGCACAAGTCTGTATATACCTGGTCGGGCGTATATTGTGCTCACTTGTGCTCTTGTTACTGATTACAATATACAAATACATATATTGCCTTAAAATTATTTGGATCAGACTTCACTGCAATGCTTTATAAAAAATATTAATTTATTAGACGAGTCTTTTAAAAACATAAATGTATAAACAGGCGAGCATATTGGGTGGCTTTGACACCAACTCTCGGGTTGACTGTCGTGCTAACATTGTTTTTGAAAAGCCGCTCACATCATTGTCGTATTTCTTGCAGGAGGACCTTTTGTCTGAGAGTCTGCACAAGCAGTTTGTAATTGTCAAAGAGGAGACCAACACAAGTCACGTGAAGCAATATGGAGATCGGGTAACCCTCCATCTCTCTTCCACTCTTGCTTCCTTTTTCCCCGACACCATAACCCTCTTCCTCCTACTTTTCCCGAATTTCTTGTGTTTCTTTCCCTTTTCCTACCCCTGACCCTCTTGTAATATATCTTCTTACTCCTCCTTTAGCCCCGCCCTCCCTTTCATTGTACAAGTAAAGGAAATTGATGGCAAGCTGTAGAGTTGATAATATTCTCAAAAGGAGTTTCATTATCATCCACAAAGTATTTCAGACAACCTATTGTGTGTTCTTCAATAATCATGGCAACACTCATCTGGTTTAGCACAGCAAAGTGCTATTCTTTAAAATTGGTGTGTGCGTGCGTGCGTGTGTGTGTGTGTGTGCAGTTAATTAATTTATTTATTTTAAACAGAAAGTGAATCTCTGACCCTGAATGCAACATGGCGCTGACACCTATTTATGGTTTAATTGTGTGAGACATCAATGTCATGTTGCATTCAGGGTCAGATATTCACTTTCAGTTTAATTTATCATGCCTGACCGGAACCCCACTTCGAAGTGGTGATTAGCACGGCAGAGAGACCGTGCATTGGTGTGGGAGACGACGCTTGTTACTAACAGTTCGTGCAGCACTTGCTGTTATAGGACTCGACCTGTGGCTTGCTACCTCATCAAGTTTGGGGCTCAATTTATGTATTTTCAGGTAACAAAAAACTTTTTTTTTCAAAATATAAAAGGATTTAGGGGTGACGTGCCAAAAAGAATGTAAGCAAGGTAGGGATGGTCACAAGAGATTATCATGTGAAACCATACCTACATATTTGTCTGAATATTGCTTGTTGTCTGTCCAACCCTACATCCATTTGCAATGATAGTATATGTTGATTGTTTCCATGTATGAATTTAACCAGTGATATATTAAACAATTAACACGCACACCTATTATAACAGAGGTGATACTTTCGGCCCCTCACCTTTTGGGTGGTATGAGGAATAGATATGTAATATGAAAGCTAAATTCTGAATGTTTTTTGAAATATCGTGTACACAAGCCAAGTTACTGAGATGGTTGCCATGGCAGCAGAATTCATCCAATCACAGCCGTGATCTAATCAGGTTGAGATAATGTCATGAGGAATCGATATCTGCAATATGAAATTTAAATGTTGAACGTTTTTTGAAATATCACGTTTTATATATACAGTATACACAAACGTACATGGACAGATGGTCGTTCGGTTGGAGCTCATTTTAATGTACCTCGTCTCTGACCTTGTCAGAGTGGTGGGGGACAATAAGTGTTATATTCTTGAGATCATGAAATTCCCATGAAAGTGCTTTTGTTTTGATATTTCAATAATTTATTTTTTCATCACGCCTCTTAATAAATTTCCTCCTGGACTCGTACATTTGCACCCCACTGTATGCTGTATGTTCACCTTTTAGCTTTTATGATCTTGCATCAGCTGTTGGATTTATAACTACAGTGAGCTTACCAACCATTCATAATTGTGACTTGTACATTATCTCTTTGTTTTCCAGAGCATTAGTCACATGAAGATTATCGAATTTCAAGGCAACGACACGGTCCCAATCGGAGCTCGGCAGGCTGTATCCCACAATACGTTTAGAGATGCAGTTCCTTCACCCGATGTCCCTTTTGTTATTCTTAGTCGGCAACTGCAGAAGGCACAAAATGAGAGCCAGGCCCGAAACATTCGAAAAAGACTACAGGCACTTATCGAGGTAATCCTTCATAACGCTTAGTTTTACAAAAATCTAGTAATATTGTAATTTACCTCTTGATAATAATGACTATATTTGATAATAATGCATTGACATCATCTGTTAGAATCAAACGGTGAGGGAAGTCTCATTGGGGCTACAGTTCCATGTTATCCCCAGATGAAGCACTCCTCTGATGAGCAAATGCAGATCATATGCACATATTACACGTCATATGCAAATCTTGGGTTTCGACTCCACAATAAATTTCTCTGTTGTGTAGAAATGTACCGTCCATCAATCTCGTCGTCGTCATAAAGTTTGTTTAAACCACAATCCAGGCAGGTCAAGTTTTATCTCCCATTGGCGATCATGCAAAGCCATTTTGCCAAGCTGCATGGTATGGATTGTGTGGCACCCATAAGTTACAGTGCTTGTAAAGAATGGAGGACAACCCAGGGCCCTCTGAGAGGTGGGATGAAAGATGGGACTAAATGGATTTTCGGTGCTGTGGATTCTGGGAGTGGAAGCTGTTGTTTTGTTGTAGTTTGTGTTCTCGCTGATTGGGGATAGGGGCACGTATGCGTCCAAGTGTAACTGCTGCATGTGGAGGCACACGTGCCCCTGCTGGCCCATTTTAACCGACCAGATCGAGGTTGAAGGGCTGACTCGGGATGATGCTGAGGACTTGAATGGAAGACAATCCTGATGGGGTGGTAAACAAGGCTCAAACTCCTGCCATGGAGTCTTTCGACCCGCACACAAACACCCGAGCATTTTGCAGTCAAAATTAATTGTCGATACGATTGCTCAACACGTAAAGGAAACTCTTGAAAAGAACATAACTACAAATTAACATAACTAACCCAAACTTTTGGGAAGTCCAGCCATTCTTATTGTAATTTTCTTAATATCATTTATGCATCATAACCTCGAGTCGTTTGTGCTATGAAAGCATGAAAACGTTAATAACAGTAGTTGTGCAGTTTCACTTCCTCTGCAGTACTCATATTTGCTCCACCCACTCATTAAACATTCCCTCATAAGATGAGTTTGGGGTTGTTGTGCATCAAAATAGCGAATTATGCATCAATTATATTCAGGGAATTACAATAACAACTAGAACTGCCACTTTATAACTGACTGCAGTCATGACCGGTACCCGGAAGTCCGCCGTTTGATACAATGTGAACTTATATGATAGTCGCAAAGTTTCCCTTCGATAGGATAAGTGGTTGCAGAAAAACATTCTTTAATAGTGATATAAATGCAGCCTTGCTTCGGGACAGCGTGGGACATGAGTTATGAACTGGGTAGCACAAAGTGTCAATCTCGTTCTGACAGATGCAGTTAGCCCTTTTCCTGGGACACTCGTTGGCTTCAATTGAATTGCTATTCCTGTACTCAAACGCATGCAGGTGCAGCCAAGTGAGCCTCTTTGGAAAAAAAAATCGAAAAAGTTCTGATTCAAATAATTAAATAATTCTGGCTGCCAAACCCTGTGGCTGTTCGTGATGAAACTTTAAATCCACGTTTCTCATGTCGGCTAAATTATAATTGTGAAGTTTTGCATATATAGAAGCAGCGGTTCCAGAGTAAACATTAATTAATTATTAATCCTTCAATCCAACATGGCCGCCAACCATGTGACGTGTGACGTCATATATTTAACCATGTATGCAGCACATGATGGAAGATGGCAGTTGCAAATGTTCACTTCGATGGATTAAGCATTTCCAGAAAAAACATTATTTAATATTTTTCTTAAATCCAACATGGCTGCCAAACCATGTGACCTATCAATTAGAAATTAACAAACTTATATTCACTGCTCGTGTGCAATACGTTTGTGAAGTTTCCCTTGATCTGACCAGCCGTTCTGGAGAAGAAGATGTTTGAAGGTTTTAGGGTAAATTCAATATGGCCACCAAACCATGTGACCTATCAATTAGAAATTATCAAACTTGTGAAAGGATGTCTTGGGGAAAGTGTGTGAAATTTTGCCTCAATCTGTCCAGCCGTTCTGGAGAAGAAGATGTTTGAAGGTTTTAGGGTAAATTCAATATGGCCACCAAACCATGTGACCTATCAATTAGAAATTATCAACTTGTGAAAGGATGTGTTGGGAAAGTGAGTGAATTTTTGCCTCAATCTGTCCAGCCGTTCTGGAGAAGAAGATTTTTAAAATTAATTAATTTTCAATCCAAGATGGCTGACGAACCATGTGACCTATGACATCATAAATTTAAATTCTGCTTCCAATCGTGGACTGAATAAAGTGTGTGAAGTTTCGTGTAAATCGGATAGGGTGCATTTTTCTATCCAACATGGCCGCCAAACCATGTGACTTGTGATGTCATAATTTTTACTATGTATGCAGAAATGATGGAAGATGATAGTTGCAAATTTTCGCTTCGATAGATGAAGCAGTTCCAGAGAAACATTATTTAATATTTTTCTTAAATCCAACATGGCTGCCAAACCATGTGACTTATCAATTATTCATTTAACAAACTTATAATCATGCAATGTTGCAGATTATAATCGTAATCAACAAAAATACCCGTGCAGAATAGACTTGTGACGATTCCCCTTGATCTGATCAGCCGTTCTGGAGAAGAAGATGTTTGAAGGTTTTAGGGTAATTTCAATATGGCTGCCAAACCATGTGACCTATCAATAAGAAATTAACAAACTTGTAAAAGGATGTCATGGGGAATGTATGTGTAAAGTTTCGCCACAATCTGTCCAGCCGTTCTGAGAAGATTTTTTAAAAAAAAAATTCAAAACAAGATGGCTGCCGAACCACGTCACCGATGACGTCACAATAAATTTTTTCTATGGTGAATTTATGTGTAGATGACGCTCAAGAAATTCAGATTTTTCCCATGCAGCGTTGTACTTGAATTTCACCGGCATACTGCTTCACCGATGACGTCACGAAAAATCACCCGTGTTCCCCATAGGGAGCTTATTAAAATGTATCAAGCGAAATATAAACCTTGATTGATGCCTCCAAATATAACGTTGACATGTACGTGTATATTTTAATAATTCCATGTTCTTTAAGATGTCCCCTAAGAATGCCTACATCTGAAAATATTATTTCTGACTGATTCCAATGCCCTGCTCACCGACCAGTGGTACAGACAGTACTTCTACAACTTGAACGGCACTCGGTGGAGCGCATACCTCCACCAAGCTGAACGGTTTGTTTTGTTTCCCACAGGTCGGCCGGATCTGCATCTGTACCTTAGCTAAAATCTAATCGGCTTGGTCTTGTCACCTACCCAACTCATCCACCAAATTTTGTCCAAATCCGTCCATAGCTTTTTTGAGATTTTGTGATATATATTGTTTTTGGCCCGACCTCTCAATGGTGAAGAACAACTTTAATAATTCTCGGATCCGGATCCGGATGTTCACCAAAATCAAATCAATTTGTCCTTTCACACCCAACCTGCCCACCAAGTTTCATCCAAATTTGTGGATAACTTTTTGAGATAGCCTGCTTACAAACAGACAGACAAACGGGTGAAAAAAAAATCTCCATCCTTCTTTGGTGGCAGAGTTAATAAAGTGGCGAACAAAGGGTTTTTAATCCACTAGGTGTTTGATCCTTATGCAACAGGGTTGCTTACAATTTAATCCGTCAGTTACTCAATCATATCCTTGTTAGTAATGAACCTGTGTGCAGTGGTTTATCCATCAGCTGCTCACAATTAATCCAATGCTTGTACCATTGTTTGTGCAGTTTAATCCATGTACAGTTTTAATTTTCACACATGACATCCACCGTTTCATCCTTTTATCCTGTTTTAAATTTTTTAATTTTTTTTTTCAAATATTTTTGTCAGACGGTCACACCTATTGCATGCAGCCAGAGGTGTAATTGCCTTGGCTGTTGAAACGTGTGTTTTGTTTTTTAAAATCACGATAATTCCAACAATGTGTACATGTCGTGTCATTAGCTTTGAGCTGTCCAGTCTGGGTTTGATTTCTGGCCAGACTGTTAATTGTGGGATTAGCGCTTCGCAGGCAGGGCGATGCATCAATGTGTTTGCTGTCCTCGGATAAACAGTAATGAAATGAAGATAAAATTATAAACAGCAGATGACAAAAATGTGGAAACTGGATCTATGGAATGCGGCACTTTATACTGAATTAATCCGAACATGATATCCTTGTTTTCTCACCTGCAAAGGAAGTATGCAGACGTGGCATTGTGTACATTGACAAAAACGCAGCATGTGTTTTTTTGTTGTTGTTGTTGACAATCTCCTCTGTATTGCGATGATTTTATTCCGTTAAAAAAATAATAAAAGTTTCTTCAAAGTTGCACGCATGCGAAAATTTTGTTTTCGCCTGCAATCATATTTTCAACAAATTGGGGCAAATTTCGAATCAAATTTCACTTTGACTGGGCTCTCGAGCTTGTGAGATAGAATTTTATTCAGTGCGGTGTTTAGTGCCATCAGTCGATCGAGATTCACAGTGACGCTCTTCCAAAGGAGTTGCAATTGACACGAGCGCAGCAATTAGCCGAGCTCACACTCCGGGTATCGAGGGTATTCCTCGTGCATTGAATTGCGGTATTTCCTTTTTTATATATATATATATTTTTTTTTTCACTGCTTTTCATAATCACACTGTGGGAAAGGTGTCTGGAGAATCGCACACAAAATAAGACAATACTGTGTAATGAATTGTTTATTTGTAATCAAATAACTGACCAAATACGGCATTGTACTATCAGAAGGAAGTCAAATACAATAGACAAAGATTGAGTTATCAGGAGGAACCTGTCTTGATTTAACTAATTTGACCCAATCTTGACCTTTTTAAAGAAATTTGTCTGTGATTTTAAAACATTTAATTTTTTTTTTTTCCATGTCACATTCAGTTTTCCTTTTGAAGTCACCAATTCTGTTCGTTTTCCATGATCATGGAAAAATCATCTGGCTCTAAATTTGTGCTACAGGAATACTTGAACATAAACCCAACAGAACACTGGATGACAGATTTCAGGACGTGTTAACCAATCCCCAACTGGAATGCTGAGACCGTAACAGAACTTTTATTTTTCTAAAAAAATTCTCAAAGGAAATTTTACCTGGAAATTTCTCAAAGTAATACTATCCTCGTACATCTCACAAAAAAAACAAAAATCCAAATTGCAACCTGTGTGAGCGTAAGTACTATCAGTTCTAGGAAATCCTCGTCCCACTTTTATACACCCAATCAGATGTCACCTTCTTCGTAATCTTCTTCATCATCATGATCATCATCATCATCCAGCACAAAGCTGCGAGAATCATCGGCTGAGGTTGCGGCTCTGCCGCTAATGCAACACTCCCTGAAGGTTATAATAGGAATTTGTAATTTGTCCAGGGTATCGGCGATTACTGACATACTCTTCACGAAAGACGCCGTGGGGTCTTTAACGTCCACCAACTAATGCTGGCAAACTGGACTCCCAGTGTAACGTCCATATGAGCAACTGCACACACGTTGATGCCTCGCCCTGCCTGTGAGGCACCCAGGATGACAGTTTGTAGTTGGGCCGAAACTTCAACGTCGGCTCGATGATGGCTCAGAGGACAATGTGCATACCTCTAGGAGTCTAGGGCATCCTTCCAGCCCTGAAATCGCACCTGAGAGAGGGAGAAGAGCTCAATTTATACCAATACACCCTTTTGGGTGAAAGTTAATTCTGACCTTCCTACTGTTCAATTGTCCATTCTGGTCCCTTTTGTTTTTCTAGATCCGGCAGTTGATGGAGCTTGTTGTGCAGAAGATCGCAAAGATGGCAACTTACTCAGAAAAACAGAAGATCAGAGTACTGAATGCGCAGAGCCTGCTCAGCCAACACACCTGCTATGAGGCTGTGGTGGTGGCTTTTAAAAGACTCTGCTTTAACTGGAACGTGCCAAAGGTATCGTGGTCCTCTCCCTATATAATTACATCTTACTACCCACGACAAAGAGATGCTATCAAGAACTCACATTTTGCATGTGCTTTAGCTCATGAGATTTCTGACATATCAGTTGGTAAAATACAGCACTCTTTACAAAATAGGATTAGTGATATTTGTGGTTTTTGGGGGATTTATTGCGTTTGCTTAAAGTGCGATTCATTTGTTATTACTTATGGTTGCAGTGGTGTTGGTAGTAGATTAGCGGGTCATTGTATTTGTTTATGTTGTCCTAAGTCTACACTTAGTCGTGGTTGGTCGAGAGTAGTTGTTAGGTTTTTTTTTATTGTTTACTCTGGGATTAGAGTAGTCGTTGGGTAGTGCAGGTAAATAAATGCAGTGACAAAATGGTTGGGAAATGAGACCATAGAGAGTGAATTGATCTGGAACCAAGGAGAATGGAGGAAGATTAAAACTGTGATAAATGTTTGATTTGGGCAGTCATGGGGATTGGTAAGACAGACAGTAGGTAATCTTTGCTGTCAGTGGTATGTAAAAATAACACACCTGAGAATTGGTATTGATCTTGGTTGAAGGAATGGAGTGTGTAAGCAATTTGTATGTAAATGTTGGTTGTGTTTGTGGGGAAAGTCTTCAGCAGTGGCCAGGCTATGTTGAGTGATGGTGGTGGCGAGGGTGTGTCGAGTGGTGGCAGCGGTGAGGGTAAGGGTGGTGGTGAGGGTGAGAGTGTGCCGAGTAGTGACAGGGATGAGGGTGTGACGAGGCTGGCAAGGGTTAGGATATGTCGTGTGCTGGGGGCGGCGATAGTGTGTCGAGTGCTGATAGTCACTAAAATAGTCCTCATTGTCACAGTGAAAAAAAAAAGAAAAGCAAAACAAGTTCTGCAATTCGTATTTAAGTTTTTTTTTGCACTCAGCTCATTATCCAATAGCAGTAAATGCTGCAGTTTCATTGACTTTGGCCAAAATAACCTATTTTAATTAAAGCTGATTTGTGGTGTGTGCATTAAAATTACATCATAGAGCTGCAAGATACGGGTGGGAGATTTGAAGCTCTGAGGTTGGACTCAGAAAGCTCTATTGACGGTATAGTACTTCCCGCATCTGAACGATGTCATTAGCGGTGCAATTTACCAGGCTATGTTTGAGCGCAACACAAGTTCAGTTGACACCTGTGAAAGTCGACAGAATGTTGAAGGAAAACCTGTACAAAGCAAAAATGGTTCCATCAATGGCGGGTGTAATGGTGGCAGTGTTAAAGAACCTCTAGTGGTCGATGGTTCTGCTATGGGTGAGGCCGTGACTCAAGTCGTGTCAGCATTGCAACCCATGATTATAAGTGTCATAACTGCAGCTATTACTGCATCCACGAAACAAGTGATGGCTGATCTGA
>CM068961.1:124994674-125010108 GCA_035128595.1 Eptatretus atami
GGGATTCGAACGTTTGGCAGCACTCAGAGTGGTGCAGCTTCAAATATTCCAATTGGATCGTCACAAGCAGCATTCGAGGAAAGACAACATCTGGATGTTTGGTATCCCTGAAGTTCCAGTTGAAGATGCAAACCAGTCAATTGTCGACCTTGCTGCTGATATTGTTGTTGAAATTACAACACTTGACAGTAGCTCTCATCGGATTCTGGCCGGGGGTGCAGTCAGAATGCAAATTCGAATTATTGGGCCCCATAACCGAAATATTAACAACAATTGTGCAATTTGTGATAAAAGCACCAAATTTTGCACAGAGATGGACGAATATACAATGAACAAATCTGGATATTGGGGCATCGCAGATTTGGCCTCTAATGGCCGAAGGAATCATCTTACAAAATGGCCACCAGTGGTTGCAATGACTTCACAGACCTACTGAAGTCTGAGGATAAGATTATGGAAATACAAGCTCATTACCTTCAAGGCACTACCCGATGCAGCCTGGGCCTGCTACGAGCTTGTGTCTCCTGCAAATGCAAGGATGGTTGTGTGAAGCACTGCAAGTGCAGAAAGGCTGCAGTTGAATGCACAGCCGTGTGTGTGTGTGTGTGCGTGTGTGTGTGTGTGTGTGTGCGTGCACAAATGTTCACAGAATTGACACCCTGGCCGACAGCGACACATGATTAGAACCTTGACTGTGACAATGGTGAGGCCAAAGGTTCTGAACAAAATTAACTGTGATAGCTGATGAGGACTGCACTCGATATTCAACACCATTGTGACATTGTTCGACTGATCTATCGATTGCTTTAAGGAATTTGTACATTTGTTCTCAGCCAACCATGCCACAGTAATATTTTTATGCCTCCGCACCTAGGGTGCCGGAGGCATTATGTTTCCGGGTTGTCCGTCCGTCCGTCCGTTCGTCCGTCCACATTTTCGTTTACGCGATAACTCAAGAAGCAAATTGTAGAATTTCATCAAACTTGGTAAAAAGGTAAAGTAAGACAGGGCAATTAAGTGATTAGATTTTGGGCTAGATGTGATAAAGCCTAAAGGTCAAGGTCAAACTCTGAAATTTCACTGTTTACGCCCTAACTCAAGAAATAAAAGACAATTTCATTAAACTTTGTACAAATGTAAAGTAAGACAGGTCAATTAAGTGATTAGATTTTGGGCCAGATGTGATAAAGGTCAAGGTCAAACTCTGAAATTTCACTGTTTACGCCATAACTCAAGAAATATAAGACGAATTTCATAAAACTTGGTACAAATGTAAAGTAAGACAGGGCAATTAAGTGATTAGATTTTGGGCCAGATGTGATAAAGCCTAAAGATCAAGGTCAAACTCTGAAATTTCACTGTTTATGCCCTAACTCAAGAAATATTAGACAGAATTTCATCAAACTTGGTACAAAGGTAAGGTTAGACAGGGCAATTAACTGATTAGATTTTGGGCCAGATATGATAAAGGTCAAGGGTCAAATATGTCAATACTCAATCAAGTGTTTGTGCGGGAGAGCGGAGGCATACCCGTCGACTGCGCGCAGTCGAATTACTCGTTTTTTTCTGGTAGATGAACATGATGGACAGCTCTACCTGGATTTATAGTTTCCACTCATGATTTAGGCAAACACTTGGATATGGGTTAATAGATATGTAAGCACAAAATAGCTTCATTTTTCTTTCCTTTGATAATCTTCATTCACTTCACCGATTGTATGCTCTTCATGGTAATCAGGACAGGTCAGCTGACTGGCTTGGTCGTCTTGCTATGGTATTAATAAAACAAGGTTATTTCATCACAGAAAAAGACATTTTGACACCACTTTGTCACCAAAATATCCATTTTCTAACCCCACTAGCAAATACAACCAGTTGCTTCGCTGAAGGAGATTCTGGTGGTGCTGAGGTGTCGTCCACCAGACGGTGGTCTCCTCAGGTTAACCTGAGGTGGTCCCTTCGGGTGGGTGCCTGGAATGTCATATCCCTAAGAGAGGATGATCACATGTCTCTGCTATCATCTGAGCTCCAGTGTTTTACCGTCGGTATTGCAGCGTGCTCTGATGTTCGGAGACCGGATAGTAGTGAGATCATGGCGGGTGGTTGCACCGACTACTGGTCTGGTCACTCTGACGGTTACCATGCCCAAGGAGTTGCTGTAGCTGTGTCCAATAAGCTGACTCCCATGATAATTGAGGTAACACCGATCAACGAGCGTATTATGAGACTCAGGATTCGTCACTCCTTGGGCGTCATTTTCCAGGGTCTCTGTACATTTCCCAGGTCCTCACCACTTGCAGACGAGTTACAACAGGGGCTGCTCACAGCCTATGTTGATCTCCGCAAAGCATTTGATTCAGGGAATCGGGATGCCCTCTCGAGGATCCTCTGTCACCATGGGGTGCCAGCAAAACTGATCAACCTGATTTCTGAACTATACTCTGGTACTTAGAGTGCTGTGAGATGTGGTGTTTCCATCTCCAACGTATTTCCAGTTGCGACTGGAGTTCGTCAGGGGTGTGTGCTTGACCCACACTTTTCAGTGCTTGTACGGATTGGATTCTGGGGAGGATGTCTGAGAGATAAAGCTGTGGTGCATCGTTTGGGAATGTCAGGATCTCTGACTTTAATTTCGTAGATGATTCAGTCATCTTTGCGGAGACACTGGATATCCTTATGTGGGCCCTCGAGGCACTGAATGAGGAGTTGGAGCCGTAGTGATTACGGGTTTCCAAGGTCAAAACTAAGATCCAGGCTTTCAATGACATCTTGGATGCTGCTGTCTTGTCTGTTCCTGTTTGAGGCGAGGATGTTGAGGTCACGGAGAGATTCACTTACCTTGGCAGTGATATTCACATCTCCATGGTGTGAGCCAGAGGTCGATAGACGTCTGGGTCGGGCCTGGGGAGTTATGGATTCACTGGATAATGGGGTGTGGCGCTGCCGGTACCTGTGCGGGATGACGAAAGTCCAAGTCTTTAAGTCCTTGGTCCTTCCATTCTTGCTCTATGGATGTCAAACTTGGACTCTGATCAAAGATCTGAGACAGACTTACTCCTTCGGTACAAGGTCTCTTTGGAGAATCCTTGGCTATGGCTGGTCAGATTTTGTGTCCAATGAGCAGTTGCTTAGAGGGACTCAGATGAGAGTTACCTGTGTAAACCGTGAGTGCCAGCTACGGCTGTATGGACCTTTGCCTTGTTTTCCTGACGCTGATCTTGCTCACCAATTTCTCTCAGTGAGAAAGCTTGGTGAGTGGAGGTCAACAGGCTGACCACGTGCCTTGTGGTTGCAGCAGGTTGATCGTCATATCAAGGAGATTGGGATGGGCCAGGCATCTGCTTGGGGGTTGGCCAGATGTAGGCCCCTGGATTACTGGATGCAGCAACGTGCTGCTCTGGCACAGGCTCCCGTACCTGATCTGACCTTTCAGCATTTCTTGTGTCCAGAATTGTAGATTTTCTAGTTGGTTGTCATGACTCATGTTTGACTGATGTTCATAGCCCTGTTGAAGTATTGGCATAGTGATTGTAAGGGGTGGGTGGGGTTGTGGCAGATGTGGCGACCACCCCAAGCACGAAGTAGATGGGGGTGCCAAATGACATCCTCAAAAAAAACGTTTTCATTCTCCATTTGGTTTTATATATATATATATATATATAATATATACATATTGTTACGAATTTCGGTCCGCCCGGCGTGCGATCGGCCACGTAACTCGAATCGCGACCGCGTCGCCCACCGGAACGGACAATTCAGTCGTGACCCTCCTTGGAACTACCGCCAGGAGCTAGTCACGGGTGGGTCTTTCGACCACACCACAATCGTGCCAATCGGCCACCCGCGCAGGATAGGGTTGTTCGCCAAACTCGACCTACCTAAGTACCTGCCGGGTAGTTAACCGGGCACGTACCTCGCCGCTGGCCGGCCTAGGACACGAACCGCTTAAGCGGTCCGTTCCGTGCTTCAGTGATAACCGAGCGGTGTTATCGCCGGCCCCGACGGACGTGATTATTACCGGGTGCTTACACCCCTCCACATTCCTTCCGTGATGCAAGATGGAATTTCAAACAAGGGAAAGAACGAAACGGGGAACAGTTCAACAAGCCATTTATTGCACACTCAGACAAGCAGTATTTTACAGCCATACAGTAATTCAGGCACGTATACAGTGAAAGCAATGAAAGGCAGAGTTACAACCGAATACGAGCAATGAGAATGGACATGCACAGTCACTTACACACGTACTTTACAAGACGGCCCAACACATGCACTTACACAAAGCAAAGGAAAAAGCCACCCTCAAAGGCAAGGGTGCGGGACAGGTCCGTGGACCAAATGTGCGTGGAACCTGGATGACGGCCAGGTCCACGAGACCGAAGGGTCTTACCCGCGCCCTCGTGGCGCGATGGCGGGCAAGCCGCGATGTCAGCGTAGCTGCGCTGGCTTCATGCCCTGGCGTGGCCGGTGAGCTCTCTCCGTCGATCGGCCCCGTCTGCCTTCCCGTCTGCTTCGAGCTCCGTCTCCCGACTCTGCCCACCGACACTGTCGCCCGACACTGCGCCGTCTGCCTCTTCGAGCTCCGTCGGTTCTCCGACCCCTCCAGACTGCCACTCCACCGACCCGACTTGACTGCCGCTTGACTCGTCCGACCACTTGACTGCCGCTCTCCAGACCCGACTTGACTGCCGCTCTCCACACCGACTTGACTGCCACTTGACCACGAGCTGCGCCGTGCTCGCGCTTATATAGGGGGGAGGAGCGCAGCGGGTTCGGAGGCGGGGCTACACCACCTGATGCTCAGCCATTGGATGGAAGAAAAGTGGGCGTGAATCATTCTTGATCCGATTTCTCCTTCGAAAGGATCCCATTCACAACCCATGGCACGACGTTTGGTAGAAAGGCGAAGGTGGTGGAGTTGCTGTGGTGGTTTGGGAAGGGTGTTGGTGGTGGCGATTTGGTTGTTGGCGGGGTCGTTTGAGAATGGCGGTGAAGCGATGTTTGCGGGGTGGAGTTGTGGAGGTAAAGAGGCGAAGGTGGTGGTGTTTGAGTTGTAGTTGTTTGGGAATGATTGGTGGTGGCGATTTGGTTGTTGGGGATGATTGGTCCAAAATAACGACAGAGAAAAGAAAAACGGCTATCTCAAAGGATTGCAGCCCTGTGAAAACGGAAATTCCCTCTAAACAACGGTGGGAAATCTAACTACACATATACTTATCGTCATAACTGATCTAAGGTCCTTTATGGTGGTCTGCGAATTTCCACAGCCGTAACAATATATACATATATATATATATATATATATATTATATATATATATATATATATATATATATATATATATATTACGAAAAGCACGGGATCCATGAAGCTGTTCGTCCGTCCCTGCAGGCGGTCAATGAAGCAGTGAAGCTGTGTAATGATATGCCTATTAATTATATACTGTTTGAACGTTGGTTGCAGACGACACGTACGTCTATAAATTACGTACGTCATACCGTTATTACAGAGACCACGTCACAACGTGGCCGATCACCAGAGCCCGGATCGAGGGGCTCCTCCCAAGCTTCATCTGAAAGCCCTTGCAGACTTTTGCTTGTCATTATGGAGCTCGAAAGGTTTATCGACAGTTATGTGCAAGAGTACCTTGTCGAGTGGTGTCTAAACGATGTACTGAATGACACTGACCCTCAGAGGCCTCCTCCCCCCTGTATTGCAGGAAGAGCGGTCGGCAGACAGTTTTATCAGGGTCGCTAATGCCGTGAGAAAAGTTTGCCCACATGGCAAAGAGGAAACGGTGTCCATGACAACAATTTCACTCCATTTTAATGAAATGGGATCTTTTTGTGATTTTATTATTGCCAAACATCAGGAATTTTTCAAGATATCACATTGAAACTTACATTGTTTATTTGTATGCATGCGTAGTATATGTGTGTACAATCTGGTTAAAATTAGTCAAAGGTCAAGGTCAATGCCATCCAAAACATATAAACACCTATTAGGCAGCAATTAGAAAATGTATTAACCAAATTTGTTATGCACAACATTCTATCATGTAAAACACTTGGTAGGTCAAATTTTCAAAATTAACAATTTGCTGTTGCCATGGCAACTATTGTTTATTTTGATTTTGTAAGTATCGTGCCATGCAGGACACATGCGCACATACATGCATGCATGCATGTATATGTTAAAAAAATAAATAAATAAATAAATATATATATATATACACACACACACATCCACAGTGCTGATTGAAAGTCCACACCTCCTTTCAAAATTTTCACCTTTTGTTGCCTTATAGCCTTGAATTAAATCAGATTTTTTCCACCCTTTATTTACACATCGTAACCGGCGCAAAATTCTACAAATTTCAGAAAATTAATTAAAAATACAAAACTATAATATCTTGGTTGGATAAGTGTCCACCCTCCTGAGTTAATACTTGGTAGAAGCAACTTTGACAGCAATTACAGGTATGAGTCTGTTGGGATAGGTCTCTACCAACTTTGCACACCTTGATCGGACAATATTTGAACCATTCTTCTGTACAAAACTGTTCAAGATCAGTGAAGTTGTGTGGGAGTGCTGATGGACAGCAATCTTCAAGTGATGCCACAGATTTTCGATTGGATTTAGGTCGGAGCTCTGACTGGGCCACTCAAGGACATTTATCTTTTTGTTCCTTAACCACTCCATTGGAGCTTTGGATGTGTGCTTCGGATCGTTGGCATGCTGAAAGGTGAACTTCCATTCCAATTTCAGGTTTCTTGCAGAGAGCAGCAGGTTTTCCTCTGATATTTTTCTGTATTTTGCTCCGTCCATTTTCCCTTCTATCCTGACAAGTGCCCCAGTACCTGCTGATGAGAAACATAAATGCAGGTGAGTGACCCGAGACAATGGGGAAGCACAGTAATTTTGTGTGCTGACGGACATCAAAGCCGCTACACGAAGAAATCACAGAACCGTGGGAAAGCATCCGTAAATGAAAGTATAAATGAAAAATCAAATGCAGGTGAGTGACCTTGAAACAATGGGGAAGCACGGTTCATATGCTTACACAATGTGTGAGCATACCTTGCTAATATATATATATATATATAGTATATATATATAATTTTAATCACAAATGATAGTTCTTCTTTTGAGTGAACTGCCATTGTCTGTAAGGTAGACATGCACCACACCACGTGTCACGGTCCACATCACTTTATGTTGAATTTCCATTTATTCCAATGCACACTCCAAAAAATTGCCCATTCAAGGTGAGATATCTACGAATCAGTCGGAGACAGGTATTTTGCTAGTACCTTGAAAAAGCACAGCACATTAAAGATATGTAATTGGTGGTTTAAAAATGAAGCTTGTAACTGGTGCCATCGAAGCAATATATTCTTCAATAAGAATCACCTTTTAATAGCAGATTATGAATGTTTTGTTTTTATTCCAGTACGAATATGCTCTTCGTCACCTCTTCGTCTTCCAGAACATGTGTGAAGAAAATATTCACCCTGAAAGGTAATTTCATTTAATGCTGGAACCTTTTAAAATTATCAACCTCGAGTTCTCTCTCTAATCCACCCAGCATGATTTTTTAATTTGTTTCTTGTTCTCATAGAGGAAGCATAAAGGTTAGCTGAAAGATGACTGTAAAATAAGGACTAGTCATCTAAATGTTGAACAAGAAAGAACTTTGTGATAATGTTGTTTTCATAACTTGTTCAACTTCATTTCTGTTGTCAAGACAGTTATCATGACACGATGCAATGGTCATGAGAGGTTGAAGGAAAATCGCTCAAATATAAATGGAGTTTCATGTCCTGCAAGACGTAATATCTTGCAAAATTGTTCTGATTATAAATCATCTGTCATAGTTAATGAAAGAGATACACCTCCATGTTGTAATAGACAAAAGTTTTTGTTTTTGTTCCAGGATGCAGCAAGTTATGTTGAAGGTCTGCCAAGGACTAAATTAATATGACATGTTGTACCGACACCACTTCTGACAACCAACTGTTCACCGATTCAACGATCATTTTGATTTGAGTTAATACTTTTATCCTCGATTATTCGAGTTAATACTTTTATCCTCGGTTATTTCTCGATTACCACTTATATATAGTTATGAATTTATGTCAGAAAGAGTGTTATCCTTTTAGTTGCTCCATCTTTTGCTGCTTTCTCAGATTGATTAAATGATTCTGCTCGATTAATGACATTTTTTGCAATCGCAGTGTTTTTGTTTACATTTTGCAACTAATAAATGGATGATGAATCTGAACATTCCATTCTGACCTGTTTTAAACGCTTTTATATGGTGAAAACAAAATGTCAGAGTGGTGGATGGAAAAATACCAGTTGTTGGACTAAAACGATCACTTCATATAATGGCTAATCTGTTGGGCTAAGAGCACAACAATGTCATTTCATAACCTGAAGATACATTATTTGCATGTTCATTCTGTAGGATAGGGTGGATTTCCTTGAAAACTTTCACTTGGTTTCCACTTTCCAGTCTCAGTAATAACACCACTCCTGTTCACGATGTAAAGGGCTGGAGGAGATTCACGGATATCCCCAACTGACACAATGTACATAATGATAACTGATAGAGGGGCCCCAAAAGTTTGAATGAATTAAATACAAGACCAAATACAGCCTTTTATCCATCAGGAGGAACCAGAATAGGCAAAAATGGAGTTGTCAGGAGGAAACTATGTAGGATTCTGCTTTAGGCTGCTACATCTCTAACCTCAAACCCATCCAGGACTTCGTCAAGAGGATTGTTAAAGAAGTAGATTGGAGTGTTCACCACAATATTTATGGAGAGATAGAGTGAGATTTGTCAGGATTGAAAGACATATTTCAAGTGTTTGATCAGCTTATGATTCTATCTCGGTCAACAGAGAGAGAGAGAAGAGGCTGCTGCCTACCTATCTGAAGGATGAAGGATGTTACGGTGGAGTCATCAGCAAAGAGATTGAGGATTTTCCTGAGAGTCAGAAAGATCATTGATGATCTTCTTGCGTATGGCAGCTTGGCTGCTGGGTAGCTATCATTTTGTTGGAGCGTGACTATGCCGCTGATGCTGTGCCTCAAAACTAGTCCACTGGTACTCGTTTCGCCGACCTCGGAAGGATGACAGGCTGAGTCAACCCCATCTGGTGTTCATTCAGTGCCCAACAGGGTGTGAATTCAAGACCCAAGATCTCAAGCCAGACACCGTAACCACTAAGCCAACACCAGGCTGAGATCATTGATGAAGATTCGGAATAAGGCTGGGCCCAGAACAATGCCTTGGAGCACTCCATCCTTGACATAGAATGGAGAGGAGTGGATCCTGTTGCGAGCCATGTGTTGGCTACAAGAGTCGAGGATGTCAGAAGGTCATGTGTGGAGTTGTTCTCAGACACCAGAAGCAAAGAGTTTGGAGAGCAAGGTGGGTGCCAGACTATATCAAATGCTTGAGATAATATGTCTCGAGAGATTGCTCTGATCTCATGCCTAAGATTGAGGGCCTCAATCCACTGTTGGGAGAGCATAAGCAGCTTGTCCAGGGTAGAGTAACTGGGTAGGAATCCAAACTGATGGTCTGAGATCAGTCCGTTGCACAAGAGGAAGGACTTTGTCGACTGTGATAATGGATTCCATAAAAATAGATAAAGCTTCCCTTAAATGGAGGTTGATCCACCTTGAATAAATGGAAAAACTGACGTTTTGGACCTTACCCTTTGCTGGAGAAAAAGGGAGAACAATGGGAGCAGAAGTTCAAACAGGAGAACCATGAGTAATGCCGATTGGGAAGAGATGTACATGTCACATGTGATGCATTACTTGAGGTGAAACGTCATGAGTTACTTGCATGGTGGAGAGGAATAGGAAGAACTGGAAATGGGAGAGAAGGAGAAGACAAAGGAAAGGGTGAGGGGTGGGTAGGGGTGGGAAGGAAGAATCTTGATTGACTTGTCAGATGAGAGTAAACATCATTTTAAACTGTGCGCTACTAATTTTCCAGGTTTATAGATGGTTTGCTGTTCTGTGAGTTTCCTGGAGTTGTTGCTTCCATGGAATAGTGTCTATCCACAGGCTGACATGTGAAGAACAGAGTGTCTGTCCTCAGTGGTTGAAGTGACATGAGACTCATTTGCTGATATTCTTGTTTGTTCCGACATCATTGAGATGTTCACGAAAGTGATCTCCAAGTCATGATCCAATTTTGCCTTCATTCGTATCCAGCGCAAGGCTGTGCTGCTGATGCAATGGCCTCTGCTCGTTTGGGCAGGAATTTAGCATTTGTTCATGGTGTAGGTGATAGCTCACTAATTCTTCACAAAGGACAGGACACCATGGGATCTTTATAATCTCTTTTTTTCAGGAATTAGTGAGGCAGCGGTCTGATGCCTATATACTGCCCAGGTTCAATTTTTGGTCTGATTGAAACAGAACACCTTGGCATTTCCAATCATGTAGTATTCTTACTGATCTGTAACCCTCATCCCCACCCCCTCCCCCCCTTCTAAAAAGGAAGTTCAACCAAAGCAAGAACTTTCTTATCATCCCCATCAAATCTACACAACAATTCAGCTTTAGAAATACAATAAGGCACCAATGCAGCTTTTCCTTCCTCACACTTCCCCACAGACGACGAGAACAATTTCAGTTATTCTGATCTTGACAAAGCATCTGCAATAACATTGTCTGTGCCTTTGATGTGTTTAATTACCAAGTTGAACTCTTGTAAAACTAAGATCCATCACATCATGTATGTTATCCGTGGTGTCGAACCGAGCTCGTCCTCAAGCGACTGCAACCCAAGGTTTGTACTTCACGAGAATGAACGATCGTACAGGTTGGCTGACGATCAAATGGATCTTTGTCAGTTGGGGTCTGTGACTTCTGAGTGAAGTTACAGTGATCACATCAACAGCGTAACGTTTTTTTCGAAACTTGGATTTCAAATAAACATATACAAAGTCAAATGAGGAAGTTCACCATCACGTACAATGTCCAACTCCGATTCCCATGTTCAGTTGATTCCACCTAGTGTCCCTGTCCTGCTTGCTCAACTCACATGCGTTCAGCTCGTCCTCCGGGGCTGTCGAACAATTGAGTCCTGTTGTGTTGTTCTCACTCGTGCACCAGCCAGTTCAGGATGATTAAAGAGCTCAAAGTAATTCTTTCCCAATACACAATCTTAATGAGTTTTAAACAACCTGATTATAATCGGCTCCACGCATTGACAACCACTCTGGACATACATTCACACCTCGTTTACTCATCAGATCAAATCGAGCATGGAGAGGAATGACACACATCTCATCACATGTCATCTGTCTCTTCACACTTAGTCTCTCTCTCTCTCTGTCTCTGTCTCTGTGTCTGTCTCTCGCTGCTTTCTCTCTGTCTCTGTCTCTGTCTCTTGTCTCTGTCTCTGCTCTGTCTCTGTCTCTCTCTCTCTCTCTCTCTCTTTTTCTCTCTTCTCTCTCTCTCTCTGTCTTGTCTCTGTCTCTGTCTCTGTCTCTGTCTCTGTCTCTGTCTCTGTCTCTGTCTCTCTTTCTCGCTCTCTCTCCTTCTCTCTCTCCTGCTTCTCTCTGCTCTTTCTCTCTCCTGCTCTCTATCTCTCTCCTGCTCTCTATCTCGCTCTCTCTCTCTCTCTCTCTCTTGCTCTCTCTCTCTCTCTCCTCCTCCTTCTCCTTCCTCTCCCTCACCCTCACTCTCACCCTCTCTCACACACTCACACCCACTCACACCCACTCTCTCACACACCCTTCTCTCCCACACCCACTCCTACACACCCACTCCCACCCCACTCCCACCCCACTCTCACACCCCTCCCACCCCACTCACACCCACTCCCACACCCACTCCCACTCCCACACCCACTCACTCCCACACCCACTCCCACTCTCACCCACTCTCACCCACACCCACTCTCACACCCACTCTCACACCACTCCACATGCACTCACACCACACCCACTTGCACACCCACTCTCACTCCCACACCCACCTGACTCTCACCCACTCCCACACCCACTCCCACACAAACTCTCACACCCACACCCACTCCCACACCCACTCCCACACCCACTCCCACACCCACTCCCACTCCCACTCCCACATGAACTCTCACACCCACTCCCACCCACTCCCACACCCACACCCACACCCACTCCCACCCACGAACTCTCAAACCACTCCCACGCCCACTCTCACACCCACTCTCATATCCACAACCACTCTCTCACCCACTCTCTCACCCACTCTCTCACCCACTCTCTCACCCACTCTCTCACCCACTCACCCACTCTCTCACCCACTCTCTCACCCACTCTCACACCCCACTCTCATCCACACCCACACTCACACCCACTCCCACACCGAACTCTCATACCACCACCTACACCCACTCCCACACGAACTCTCACACCCACGCCCACTCTCACACCCACTCTCACACCACAACCACTCTCTCACCCACTCTCTCACCCACTCTCTCACCCACTCTCTCACCCATTCTCTCACCCACTCTCACACCCACTCTCACACCACTCTCACACCCACTCTCACTCCCACAACCCACTCTCACACCCACTCCCACACAAACTCTCACACCCACTCCCACACCCACTCCCACACCCACTCCCCACACCCACTCCCACACCCACACCCACTCTCACTCCACTCCCACCCCCTCACAGCCACTCTCCACACCTCTCACACCCACTCTCACACCCACTCTCACACCCACTCTTCACTCCCACACCCACTCTCACACCCACACCCACTCCCACACAAAACTCTCACACCACACCCACTCCCACACCCACTCCCACACCCACACCCACTCTCACTCCACTCCACCCCCCCTCACAGCCACTCTCACACCCTCTCACACCCACTCCCACACCCATCCCACACGAACTCTCACACCCACACCCACTCCCACTCCCACATGAACTCTCACAACCACTCCCACTCTCACACCCACAACACTCACACCCACTCCCACACCCACTCTCACACCCACACCCACTCTCACACCCACTCACTCCCACACTCACTCCCACACACACTCAGACATGAACTCTCACAACCACTCCCACTCTCACACCCACTCTCATACCCACAACCACTCTCTCACCCACTCTCTCACCCACTCTCTCACCCACTCTCTCACTCACTCTCTCACCCACTCTCTCACCCACTCTCTCACCCACTCTCTCACCCACTCTCTCACCCACTCTCTCACCCACTCTCACACCCACTCTCACTCCCACACTCACCACCACTCCCACACAAACTCTCATACCCACTTACACCCACTCCCACACGAACTCTCACACCCACGCCCACTCTCACACCCACTCTCACACCCACAACCACTCTCTCACCCACTCTCTCACCCACTCTCTCACCCACTCTCACACCCACTCTCACCCCCACTCTCTCCCACACCCACTCTCACACCCACACCCACTCCCACACTACACCCACACCAACTCCCACACGAACTCTCACACTCACTCCCACGCCCACTCTCACCCCACACCCACTCACACCCACACCCCACTCTCACACCCACTCTCACTCCCACACCCACTTCACACCCACTCTTCACGCCGTTCCCACACCCACTCCCAAACACACTCTCACACCCACACTCACTCCCACACGAACTCCACACCAACTCCCACAACCACTCCCACACCCACTCCCACAACCACTCCACAACCACACCAACACCCACTCTCACACCCACTCTCACACCCAAATCACTCTCATACCACAACCTACTCTCACACACACTCTCACACCCACTCTCACTCCCACACCCACTCTCAAACCCACTCCCACACTGACACCCACACCCATTCCCAAACCCACCTTCACACCCACTCCCACATGAACTCACACACCCACTCCCACAACCACACCCACAACCACTCTCACACCCACTCTCGCACCCTCTCTCACTCTTACTCTCACACCTACTCCACCCCCACTCCCAAACCACTCTCACACCCACACCCACTCCCACACTAACCCACACCAACTCCCACACGAACTCTCACACTCACTCCCAAGCCCACTCTCACCCCACACCCAACCCACTCTCACACCACACTCACTCCACACGAACTCCCACAACCACTCCCACACCACTCCCACAAACCACTCCCACAACCACACCAACACCCACTCTCACACCCACTCTCACACCCACAATCACTCTCACACCCACTCTCATACCCACACCTACTCTCACACACACTCTCACACCCACTCTCACTCCCACACCCACTCTCAAACCCACACCCACTCTCACACCCACACCCACTCTCACACGCACTCACTCCCACACCCACTCCCACACCCACTCCCACTCTCACTCTCACTCCCACTCCCACTCTCACACCCACTCCCACCCACTCCCACCCACTCACACCCAATCTCACACCCACTCTCACACCACTCCCACACCACTCTCACACCCACTCTCACACCCACTCTCACACCACTCCACAAAAACTCACACCCACTCCCACACCTACACCCACTCACACAACCACACCCACTCTCACACACCCCACACCCACACCCACTCTCACACCCACTCTCACACCCACTCTCACACCCACTCTCACACCCACTCTCACACCCACTCACACACCCACTCGCACACCACTCACACACCCACTCACACTCCCATCTCACACCCACTCCACCCAATCTCACACCCACTCTCACACCCACTCTCACACCCACTCCCACACCCACTCCCACAAAAACTCACACCCACTCCCACACAATACACCCACTCACACAACCACACCCCTCTCACACACCCACAGCCCACACCCCATCCACTCCCAAACCCACTCTCACACCCACTCTCACTACCCACTCACACCCACTCTCACTCCCACACCCTACTCCCACATCCACGCTCCCACATGAACTCTCACAACCACTCCCCACTCTCACACCCACAACCACAACCTACTCACACCACTCCCACACCCAGTCTCACACCCACACCGCTCTCACACCCACACCCACTCTCATTCCCACACCCACTCCCACACACACTCACACATACTCTCACACCCACACCACTCCCACTCTCACACCCCACACCCATCCCACTCTCACACCTACACCCACTCTCACACCCCACTCACACCCACTCTCACTCCCACACCTACTCCCACACCAACTCCCACGACGAACTCTCACACTCACTCCCAAGCCCACTCTCACCGCACACCCAAACCCATTCTCACACCCACACGAACTCCCACACCAACTCCCACAACCACTCCACACCCACTCCCACAACCACTCCACACAACCACATCTCAACACCCACTCTCACACCCACTCTCACAACACCACAATCACTCTCACACCCACTCTATCTCTCTCAT
>CM068961.1:125012632-125031919 GCA_035128595.1 Eptatretus atami
TCTGTCTGTCCCGAGCATAGTCCGTGGGTTTTGATCCGATCCTGATAAAATGTGGGTGGGAGGTTTATTATCATGATCTTGATGTGTTTTCCTGAGAATGGGCGTGGTGCGCCCATTATGGGCGGAGCCACGCCCAAAAAACATGTTTTTAGGGGGTAGCCAATTTCAAGTTACATTTTCTCCGAGGGGTTTGTCGATTCTGGCAGGGGTTTCGGTATTTGGGTAGCCCAATGGCCCTGCATAGCCCACAGAGCTCGATTTTTCATTTTCGTCCCAAGGTCAAGGTCACAAGGTCACGAACTTAGAAAATTGCGAATTTTGACATAAAAATCAGACGACCGCCCAAACTTTGAGAGCTAGGATGACAATATTTTTTATGCATAATCTTGAGGTCATTCCCCACCTAAAGTCTTGAAACCATTTTGCTCTATCTCGAACACCTTGCCCGTGGCGCCCCCTTCAAGTTTGTTTTTTACGCTGATTTCATCAAAGTATGGATAATCCGATGAGTGCGAAATGCCATATAGCCTATATGACGTTATATTGTTCCTGGAATGTTCCAGAGGAAGTTTTGCACCAAAGGTATAATCCTTGACCTTTGACCTTTAAAGTTCACAAAGGTCAAATTTTCAAAGTTGTGGGAATCGAACGGGTTTTCGACCTTCGACGAACTAACTCCAATAAGCTATAGCACGTATCCTGTTTCCTTATTTTAATGTCCACAACATTGTTTTGTGACCTTTAAAGGTTATGCAAAGGTCAAATTTTGAAAGTTGTTGAACGAAACCGGGTTTTCGACATTTTGCAGCTAATAACCTGTCACTCGTACACATCATGTTGATCATCTATGTATAATTCCAGCAATCTGTGTGTGTGTCTGTCTGTCTGTCTGTTTGTCTGCGACCGCCGTTCTCGACGACCGCCGGACCGATCTGATTGAAACTTGCCAGGAATATTGCCGGGGCCCCGCAGATGTGCTTTTCGAGGTTTGATGTCAATCGGACGAGCGGTTCCCAAGTTACGGCCATTTATCTGTCGACCAATGACAAGACAGTGCTATGACGTCACGAATGACGTCAATTAATGTTTTTTTTTTGTTTTTGTTTTTTTTTGCACGATTGACGGTCCGATCTGATTGAAACTTGCCAGGAATATTGCTGGGACCGCGGATGTGCCTTTTCAAGGTTTGATATTAATCGGATAAGCGGTTCCCAAGTTACGGCCATTTATCTGTCGACCAATGACAAACACGGTGCTATGACATCACGAATGACGTCACAATTAATGTTAATTTTTTATTTTATTTTTTTTTTTTGCACAAATGACGATCCGATCTGATTGAAACTTGCCAGGAATATTGCTGGGGACCCGCGGATGTGCCTTTTCGAGGTTTGATATTAATCGGATAAGCGGTTCCCAATTTACGGCCATTTATCTGTCAACCAATGACAAGACACGGTGCTATGACATCACGAATGACGTCACAATTAATGTTAATTTTTTTATTTTTTATTTTTTTTATTTTTTGCACGATTGACGGTCCGATCTGATTGAAACTTGCCAGGAATATTGCTGGGGACCCGCGGATGTGCCTTTTCAAGGTTTGATATTAATCGGATAAGCGGTTCCCAAGTTACGGCCATTTATCTGTCAACCAATGACAAGACATGGTGCTATGACATCATAACGAATGACGTCACAACTTATGTTTATATAATATAATATTTTTTTTTTTTTGCACGATTGACAGTCCGATCTGATTGAAACTTGCCAGGACTATTGCTGGGGACCCGTGGATGTGCCTTTTCAAGGTTTCATATTAATCGGATAAGCAGTTCCCAAGTTACGGCCATTTATCTGTCAACCAATGACAAGAATGGTGCTATGACGTCACGAATGACGTCACAATTATTTTTTTTGTTGTTTTTTGCACGATTGACGTCACAATTCTTCTTCATTTAGTATGACGTCACAATCGACGCTGGGGACCTGAGTATGTGCCTTTTCAAGGTTTGACATCGTTCTTCATCCGTTTCAGCTGTTTCCCAAGTGTTTCCCAAGGTTTGAAGCTGTTTTTCCCCAAGGTTTGAATTAATTGTTCAAATTATTAATTAATCCCAAGGTATGAATTTTCCCAAGGGAAAGAGCTGTTTTCCCAGGGTTTGAAAGCTGTTTTTTCCCAAGGTTTGAATTAATTGTTGTGCTTGGTAGACATTTGGAATACATTTACAGAAAGAGGAGGGGGAGAGAGGGGGGGTGAGAGAGGAGGGGCGAGAGGGGGGGGAGAGAGGGGCGGGAGAGAGGGGGGCAAGAGAGGGGGGTGAGAGAGAGGGGCGTCACAATTCAAGAGGGGACGGAGAGGGGATGGGAGGGGGTTGTGAGAGGGGGAGTGAGAGTGGGGGCGAGAGAGGAGGGGCGAGACTAGGGGTGAGAGAGGGGGGGAGAGAGAGGGGGCATCACAATTCTTCTTCTTCTTCGTTTGATATGACTTCACAATTGACGCTGGGGACCTGAGTATGTTTCCCAGGTGTTTCCCAAGTTATGGCCATTTATGATACGGTTGGTCCGATCTAATTGAAACAATGCCCCAATCCAGTCGTCGTTTACGAGAGCGAAGGAACGAAGCTGCACCTACGGGCCCGCACTAGTTTTTATAACTTGGTCAACATTATCACATTGTCTCATCCTTGACTTCTGAAACAATCTATATCGTCAAATACCGCTCGTGAACCATTGCCGTCTCCAGACTTGTCAGCATTTTATTGTTTTTTTATCACCCTCATTCCATTATGCTAATTTCAGAGAAATTGCTATCGACACCCCAACTCCCCACTTCAGCCTGTTCGCAAACTTGACCTCCTCTCTCTTCCTTGAGCTTGCCAACATCCAGCCAGGATGGGATGGTACCATTCTCCTGGTGCAACTTCAGGTGCAACTTCAGAGTTGCGACAACAACACCTGTGGTCGGTATTGAGGAACTGAGCACTCCTGCAGACCAAACACCCTCTCCACGACGGCGGTCGGGGTGGACGAGTCTTACTCATCGCACACCTCAGCCGGTGTGGGTGTGGGTGCGGGGCTTGGCTCCCGATTAATCTTATCCCCATAAGTATGGTGGGGAGGGTGGTGGGTGTGGAGTGGGTGTGGGAGTGAGTGAGGGTGTGAGTGTGTGTGTGGGTGTGGGAGTGCGTGAGTGGGTGTGGGTGTAAGAGTTTGTATGGGAGTGGGAGTGGGGTGTAGGGTTGTGAGGTGGTGTGATAGTGAGAGTGGGTGTGAGAGTGGTTGTGGGTGTGAGAGTGGGTGTGGGAGTGAGAGTGGGTGTGGGTGTGGGGTGAGAGTTCGTGTGGTGGTGGGTGTGGGAGTGGGTGGTGAGAGTTCGTGTGGGATGGGGTGTGAGAGTTCGTGTGGGAGTGGGAGTGGGGTGTAGGGGTGTGAGAGTGGGTGTGATAGTGGAGAGTGGGTGTGAGAGTGGTTGTGGGTGTGAGAGTGGGTGTGGGAGTGAGAGTGGGTGTGGGTGTGGGGTGAGAGTTCGTGTGGGTGTGGTGTGGGAGTGGGTGTGAGGAGTTCGTGTGGGAGTGGGTGTGAGAGTTCGTGTGGGAGTGGAGAGTGGGTGTAGGTGTGAGAGTGGGTGTGATAGTGAGAGTGGTGTGAGAGTGGTTGTGGGTGTGAGAGTGGGTGTGGGAGTGAGAGTGGGTGTGGTGTGGGGTGAGAGTTCGTGTGGGTGTGGGTGTGGGAGTGGGTGTGAGAGTTCGTGTGGGAGTGGGGTGGTGAGAGTTCGTGTGGGAGTGGGTGGTGATGATGTGAGAGTGGGTGGTGAGAGTGGTTGTGGGTGTGAGAGTGGGAGTGAGAGTGGGTTTGGGAGTGGGTGTGGGAGTAGGTGTGGGGTGTGAGAGTGGCTGTGAGAGTGGGTGTGGGAGTGGGGTGAGAGTGGGTGTGAGAGTGGTTGTGGGTGTGGGGTGGTGTGGGAGTGTGTGTGTGAGAGGGGTGTGAGTGGGGGTTGGAGTGGGAGTGGAGAGTGGGTGTGTGTGAGAGTGGGTGTGGGTGTGGGGTGGGTGTAGGTGTGGGAGTGGGTGTTAGAGTTCGTGTGGGAGTGGGTGTGAGTGTGGGGAGTAGGGTGTGAGAGTGAGAGTGGGTGTGAGAGTGGGTGTGGGTGAGAGAGTGGGTGTGAGTGGGTGTGGGAGTGAGTGCGTGTGAGTTCATGTGGAGTGGGTGTGGGAGTAGGTGTGGGTGTGAGAGTGGGCTGTGAGAGTGGGTGTGGGAGTGGGAGTGGAGAGTGGGTGTGAGAGTGGGTGTGGGAGTGGGTGTGGGGTGGTGTGAGTGGGTGTGGAGTGGTTGTGAGAGTGGGTGTGAGAGTGGAGTGGGTGTGCGTGTGAGAGTGGTTGTGGGGGTGTGGGTTTGGGAGTGGGTGTGAGTGGTTGTAGGTGTGAGTGGGTGTGGGAGTGAGTGCGTGTGAGAGTTCATGTGGGTGTGGTGTGAGTGTGTGAGAGAGTGGTTGTGGTGTGGGTGTGAGTGGTTGTGGGAGTGGGTGGTAGTGTGGGGTGTGGGGTGAGAGTGGGGCGTGGGAGTGGGAGTGGGTGTGAGTTCGTGTGGGAGTGGGTGTGAGTGGTTGTGGGTGTGAGAGTGGGGTGTGGTGTGGGTGTGGGGGTGAGAGTTCGTGTGGGTGTGGGTGTGGGAGTGGGTGTGAGAGTTCGTGTGGGAGTGGTGTGAGAGTTGTGTGGGAGTGGGGTGAGTGTGGGGAGTGGGTGTGATGGTGAGAGTGGGTGTGAGAGTGGTTGGTGGGTGTGAGTGGAGTGAGAGTGGGTTTGGAGTGGGGTGTGGGAGTAGTGTGAGAGAAGAGTGGGTGTGAGAGAGACTGGATGTGAGAGTGGGTGTGAGTGGGTGTGGTGGTGGGAGTGGGTGTGAGAGTTTGTGTGGGAGTGGTGTGAGAGTGGGTGTGAGTGGGTGTGGGAGTGGGTGTAAGAGTGTTTTATGGGAGTGGGGAGTGGTGTAGGGTGTGAGAGTGGTGTGATGATGAGAGTGGGGTGTGAGGTGGTGTTGGGTGTGAGAGTGGGGTGTGGGAGTGTAGAGTGGGTGTGGGTGTGGGGTGAGAGTTCGTGTGGGTGTGGGTTGTGGGAGTGGGTGTGAGAGTTCGTTGTGGAGTGGGTGTGAGAGTTCGTGTGGGAGTGGGTGTGGAGTGTGGGAGTGGGTGTGATAGTGAGGTGGGGTGTGAGAGTGGTTGTGGTGTGAGAGTGGAGTGAGAGTGGGTTTTGGGAGTGGTGTGGAGTAGGTGTGAGAGAGAGTGGGTGTGATGAGAGAGCTGGATGTGAGAGTGGGTGTGAGTGGGTGTGGGGTGTGGGGAGTGGGTGTGAGAGTTTGTGTGGGAGTGGTGTGAGAGTGGGTGTGAGTGGGTGTGGGAGTGGGTGTGAGAGTGGTTTGAGAGTGGGTGTGGTTGAGAGTGGGAGTGGGAGTGGGTGTGTGGTGTGGGAGTGTGTGGGAGTGGGTGTGAGAGTGGGTGTGAGGTGGGGGTTGGAGTGGGAGTGAGAGTGGTGTGTTGTGAGAGTGGGTGTGGGTGTGGGGTGGGTGTAGGTGTGGGAGTGGGGTGTTAGAGTTCGTGTGGGAGTGGGTGTGAGTGTGGGAGTAGGTTGTGAGAGTGAGAGTGGGTGTGAGAGTGGGTGTGGGTGAGAGAGTGGGTGTGAGTGGGTGTGGGAGTGAGTGCGTGTGAGTTCATGTGGGAGTGGGTGTGGGAGTAGGTGTGGGTGTGAGAGTGGCTGTGAGAGTGGGTGTGGGAGTGGGGAGTGAGAGTGGGTGTGAGAAGTGGTTGTGGGTGTGGGAGTGGGTGTGGGAGTGGGTGTGAGTGGCACCAATAATGAATATAGTGGTCACTTACTGACTCGTGAACCAATAATTAAAACTTGATATTAAAAATGTATTAAATCTGAAATAGAAAATGTACTCAAATATGATATCATTCTATGTGCTTGAAAATGTATATTTTAATTTTAATTAACATAATCATATCTTTTCTTTTTAAAAGAAATTTCTAAGTCATCCTGTACATTTGAGCATTTATTTAACAGGGGGTCTGGGAGTTTTGATGAGTTGTGGAGCACCTTCAAGATGACCATCCTTGATCTGTGTCGGAGTAGCGACCCGTCCAGGATTGTATCCAATAGCCAAGGAGACTGCTTCGGCAGCACCAACGCTCTGCACAGAGTGTGGTCCCCAATGGATGGATGGATCTTTGATGTTTCCGGTGGATGTCTTGGAACCCAGTGTCAAGCGAAGAATAACTTTGATTCTGGTCAATGGTATCCAGTGTCCCTTGAGAGACAGGGTCAGGCTTAATGGCAGAGCTGAGCTGTTCAGAGAGTTGTCATAAAACTATGTGTACACTGACAGCGACAAGGAGACCTATGTGGGAGGAATCTGTGAGGGGGTAGAGCATCACCTGTGGTCAAGTGATTCTCATCCTGCTTACAGGGGAATGAGACGGAGACTTAATTCCTTTGGTACCAGGTCTCTTTGGAGAATCCTTGGCTATCGCTGGTCGGACTTTGTGCCCAACGAGTGGTTGCTGAGAGAGACTAAAATGAGATTTGTTACCTGCATAGTCCATGAGCGTCAGCTGCGGCTGTATGGACATGTGGCTCGTTTTCCTGACGCTGATCCTGCTCACCAGATTCTCTCAGCGAGGAAGCTTCGTGAGTGGAGGAGGCCAATGGGCCGACCACGTGCCTCGTGGTTGCAGCAGGTTGATCGGCATCTCAAGGAGATGGGGATGGGCCAGTCATCTACCTGGGGGATGGCCAGACGGAGGCCCCTGGAGTACCAGCGGAAAGTGGACGCAGCGACGCGCTGCTCTGGCGCATGCTCCCGTACATGACCTGACCTGAGCCCCTCCCCCATAGACCCCGATCTCTTTTTTTAATGGTGTGAACAATCTTTGGTACATCACAGGTGATATGAGGATTGTGATCGTTTCATCAGAATTGTATATGTAGTTTCTGAGAAGAAGTTGTAAATATATGTGGATGGATGGTCGGACGACGCGCCGTCCCCATAAGCTCTCCGGAACTACGTTCCAGGTGAGCTAAAAGTTGAAGTCTAAGAGGTTGGGGTGGGTTGCCCCATAAAGGTATTTGCAAGAACATTGGTTCATTGGTACATTTTGCCGATTCTGTCCCACGATGACTTCCTCCTCAGTGTCATTATTCCACCAGGTGAGCACCCAGGGGAATTGCCGCTATTTTTCTCTCTTAAAATGTGTAAACATCTTTTTGAAGCACCCTGTATATTTGCTGTGCAAACGGCTTCAGCCACCTTGGAAATAAACATCATCATCATGTACCATGCTCGATGCACAGTGTTGATGTTGCCAAAGTCGTTACCTACACTATAATCCTGGTTGGATTACCACTCAGACTCTGGAAGTCAGGGGAGGAATTCGTACTTTGTTCAGGGTGCCAGCGATAGCTCGCCTTCTCTTCATGAAGGACACCGTGGGATCTTTATCCACCACCAATTAATGCCTGAAGATGGGAAGGCTCAGTTCAATGTCCACCCAAAGGATGGCAAACACATTGATGAATCACCTTGCATGTGAAACACCGGGATGACAGTTTATAGCTGGGTCAGGATGCAAACTCAGGCGAGACAGCTCAGAGATGAGTGTGCGTACCTCTAGGCCATCCTGCCAGCCACACGTACGACAGTTCATCCTCGTCACACACTCAACTTAACATACTAAAATTGGAAGCACCAAACATGATATTGCTTCATCATGGAATGACTTGTGATTTCCTGTTCTATTAATAATTTATTCAAAATAACAGTTTTGGTCAGAAACAAATGCACTTGGCCAAAGTAAGAAGTATAACGATTAGCTATCAATTCAGTGGTGACACGAACAAACATTCGTTCAGGTGCCAACATACATAGCAAATCAGAATCAATTTGAAATGTTGAAAGCAACATTATCATTTACAATGAGGTGCAAGCAGAGTTCTACGAGCTTCCGCACATCCTCCAAACAAAAGTGTGCTCATCGATGCTGCATTATCTGTGCACAAAATGAGAAGCTAAATTTCTAACTTGATGATTTCTGTCAGAGCTCAGAATCTTCCAAACAACTGACTGGTGGGCACACACGGATAACAAATACACAAGGATTTCTCTTTAAAGCAGCAAAATTGACAATTCAACTTTTTATAGACTGCAGAATACCGACATAATGCAGCCTCCCATGACCGAATGAGGATGAAATTACTGCCTTCATTAGTGTCGATCCGCCGTCATCATCTTCGCCAATACTGGAAAGACAAGTAAAAAAAAAAAAGACATAAAATGTCAGAGCCCCCCGCTGTCTTCGTAATATTGCTGTATGGAGTTAAAGAGTTAGCCCGTATTTATGTACGACTAAAATGGCCACCAGTCTACCAGTCGGCCAACTTTGCTCAGGCCGCAAAATCAGGTGAGGTGCACGTGTGTGCCATCGTGTACTGTGCTTGTGCCAAGTTTGAACAAAATCGGACCATGCATGCCTGAGAAATGGTTGTGGACACATTTGAGTAACAAAATGGCCGCAACTCGGCCATCTTGGATGTGATCTCGAAAAAAAAATGACGTGCATATGCAGGCGTGCCTGGTGTTGGTTTTTTGGTTAGGGTGGTGGGCTTGGGATCCGAGGATCCTGAGTTCAAATCCCGCTCGGTGTTAAATTAATACCAGGTGGGGTTGACTCTGCCTGTCATCCTTCCGAGGTCGGCAAAATGAGTGCTAACTTGCTGGTATCCTGTGTCGGAGTGGTGACCCGTCTAGGATTGTGTCCAACAGCCAAGGAGACTGCTCAGGCAGCACCAACGCTCTGCACAGAGTATGGTCCCAATGGATGGATATGTAAGCCATCATTGATTAATTATCTGTGTGCCAAGTTTGAACAACATCGGTAAATGCATGTCTGAGAAATACTTGAGGACGTGTTAGACACCGGGTTTTTTTTCTTTTTCTTATAACTAAAATGGCTGCCAGTCGGCCATCTTTGATCGCATCATGAAACAAAATTATGTGCATATGTGCACCATCATGTGTTGTCTTCCTGCCAAGTACGAATAAAATTGGTCCCATACATGTCAGAGATATGGTGTGGACGCATGCACGCACACATGGGGGGAGGGGGGAGAAATAGAGCCCAAATCCATCAGCCCCCGTTTCGGACTAAGTCCAACAAGGGCTAAAAATATAAAGGTTAATTGAATCAGCACAACATAACACAAGACCATCTGTTTCATAACAACAAGTATATTCACAACCTGCTATGATAAAAAAATGGGGTCACTAATGGTCTCATATCACCCAATGATTGTAAAGAAAAAAAATAATAATAAGGAAAACTACAAAAAGAAATATCGGCAGATATACTCTGACAAATGGGAGAATGATAAGAGAGCAGAAAGATTAAAAAAAAGAGCTCGACAGTACAGGGATCGACAAGGAAGGCTAATTGGAATGGCTAAGAAGAGGTCAAATTAATTGTGATGGAGAACGAGTCATCATAAATAATTATCAATACCAAGGACACTACACGAATGCTTTGAAGAAAATGGCGGGATTGAGCCAATCGGACAAATGCAGGTTTTGTGGGATAGAAACAGGAAGTACCAGTCACCTCGACTCGGGATGTAAAAAAACTCATGTCGGAACAGCTGTACACAGAAAGACATGACAGCGTCTGTCGAGTAATCCACTGGCACATATGTAAAAATTTCAACATCCCGGCCCCAGAACAATCATGGAAACACAAACCAAATCCGATCCGTGAAAATAAACATATAATGCTCACGTGTGACAAGATGAAACAAAGCATTGCATCCGGACATAGTGCTCAAACACAAAAAGGAAAAGTCAGCATTGTTGATCGAAGTTTCAGTTCCCAACGAGTTTGGACTAAACTAATCCAAAAATCAGGAAAAATGACCAAATACCAGGATCTCAAAAATGAGGTCAAGAAGACTTGGAAATTGAAGAAAGCTGAAATTATTCCAATGATAGTTAAAGCTACAGGAATGATAAAGAAAACCCTGACTGAAGACTTAAAAATCATTCCAGGGAATATCACTCGAAACGAGCAACAAGTGGAGGCTGTCGGGAGTTCATGAAGATTTTGAAAAGAGCCCTTGGAACGAGGCTATGAGAACGAAGTTTCACAGTTTGGTTCATGAATCATGATCCTTCACCAAAAAGGAGGTGGAGATTTTCAGTTCTGAAAGAACTTCCTCCCACCTCCTGAAACCCGCAAATGGAGATAACAATCAACGGGAAGACACTTATAACTAACAGACTGGCGGCCAACAAGAGAGAAAGATACATAAACTAGAGCGCTGCAATCGGAGATCGCTGATGGTTCCCAATAGAGCCAACTCGTAATATTAGCCAATTGGTAGCACTTAAAATTCTGCCTCATAATCAAAACAAACTTTTTTCTCTCCCAAAAAAGTGGGACATCACGGACGCCAAGACTAAACACTTAACGCTCCCTCCGGAAACCATAATAAGTGAAACAATTTAATGCTTTTTCTCTGTATACAAAGGTCTAAGCAGGTGAAATAGCTGAGATCATCATCATCATCATCAATCAGCATCAACAATCATTCACCCTCTGTGGACACAATGGCCGAAACATTTTCTTTCACTCTCAATGACCGACGGTTCTTCACATTTTGCCACAACTGTACACAAGAAGGAAGTCAGGGCACAAATAAAAATTTTCATGACAGTACAAGTACCAGCAATGGCCGACTCCTTTTGAAAGGTACCGTATGCTCTTTAGCATCCACCAGCCAAACACGAACAGAAAGGACAGCCACCTTAATGAACTTCCAAAAGGACAGTGAACTTGATAATGTATTACCTTGGTTTCAGAACACCAGACCAACAGTTTATAGTCGGGTCATGTCCAGATGAGGCTAGACCCCAGACGAGACTGTTTAAAACCCAAAAACACTACCTCTGAGCTATCCTATCAGGTTAGAGCTGAACTACAGAGGGTGAATGTTGACAAACTGAAAAGGTGGAAATTAACATTCGAACAAACAACAGTTCAGCACTCGGTGCAACGCATACCTCCGCCAGGTTGAACAGCATACGTGTTACATCCCAATGATAGGCCACATTTGCATCCGGACCTTAACCAAAATCGAATTAGCTTGTTCTTATCACATAACCAACTCATCCACCAAGTTTTGTAATAACCAGTCCATAACTTTTTGAGATATCCTGCTCACAGACAGACAGACAGTGGTGAGAATATAACCTCCATACACTTTCAGTGGTGGAGGTAACAACATGTACACATGTAACATCAAATCAAGTGGATAAAGTTGACAGCCAACAAAGAGGCAAGGGTAATGAAAGATCATGAGTGTGGGAGATGAGATGAGATGAGATGAGATGGAAATGAGCCACACTTCATTTTATCTCCACTCATACCGTGATGCAAGAGTAGTCTTAAAAGACCGACCTGTGCAAATTTATGAATCTGCTCAACGACGGCAGCAAACAATGCTCCAACGCTATCATCGATGAGGTTTTGCATGTACAGCACCGCCTCTTCGTCAGACAGGTCCAGGCGGAACTTGTCTTGCACCTGCAGAAAAATGAAATATGACATGAATGATTCTTTAATAAAATCCTATCCAATGGAATTGGAGCTACAAACAAGTGTCAAACTCCTTTTGTTAAAATCTATAAAACCAGGACGTGAACACAAGAGTATAATGGTACACGAGAGAAGCACCTCAAGATAAAGAAAAAAAAATTCGACATAATTTGACGTCGTGACCTCGACCGATATGCCTCCACCCACATTAAGTCTTTGCTTACTCGAACTTTGACCTAAAACCTCAAGACCATTTGACCTCAATATCTAATCTGTACTGATGTATCTTGGTACTCGTACTTCGTTTACTTGAAATCCCATAGCCATAACAACCCTAACCCGAACAGCTCACATGAAAAGGAGCTTTAATGTGACCTCTGACCCTTGACCTTTTAGGAACAAATAACACTGGGCAACAAAAAAAAAACTTTTCGCCTGCTACTCTGGGAAATGCAGGTGTTCTTGGCTAAATCTGGGCCGCTGACTTCAAATCTGTAGTCAGAATTTAGCGAGCACGTCAGGTTTTCAAAGTATGTACATGGTTTAATGATACCCAGCATGCTAGATTGGATACTTTATTAGTGCAGATCGCCACATTCCATCCATCCATTGGGACCGTACTCTGTGCAGAGCGTTGGGGCTGCCTAAGCAGTCTCCTTGGCTGTTGGGCACAATCTTGGACGGGTTGCCACTCCGACACAGGATACCAGCAGGCTGGCACTCATCACTTACCACATTGTACATCTAATATCAGTGCTTTGTAATTACTTTCACGTCATATTGAGATAGCAATTGATCTCCGTGTATAATGTGTAGTATATAAACCAAGAACACAAACAAGTCGCAAAAAAAGAAGTTGATAAAACATTAGAACATGGTAATCTTCGGAAGGAAGTAAACTTGATTGGGTGGGAAATCTGCCCCATTGTGAGCCATTCAGAAACAACATTGAGAGACTGGGCCAAAAACTATATAGTCCTGAATGGCATGATATTTCAAACATGTATTGGGCCCGATATGTTCTCGTGGATCAGGGATTACGTGCCGGAGGTATGCGCTCTACCGAGTTCTACCGAGTGCCCTTATAGTTGAATTTGAGATCACAAATCAGTTCTCGGATCTGGGGCCCAACAAAAATGCATGCTTTGAGTTTAGCATCACCTTTCTCTGTGCCAAACTTCTCTCTGAGATATTGGAAGCCATTACCGTCGTGATCCAATGCCTTTACAAAGTTTTTCATAAGCCTGAGGGTTGATTAAAAGTTGTAATGCCGCGTGGAAAATTTTACTTTAAAATTCATAGCTTGGTCAGTTTTCATCCATTTTTAATAATTCAAAGTGTATTCTAAAGACTGGCGGCCAACTCCGCCAATGCAACTCTAAATGCTCCGCCAATGTGTTGCGCCATCTCCCCTGGCAGAGGGCAAGAGCGGCTTTTCCCTGTCTGGCGGAACGTGTGGTTGTGCATGGAGAAAGCACAGTTTTTATCATTGCACTTGGAATGTTTGAAAAAAGAAAAGAAAAAAGTGATTTAAACCTCTAAATGTAGGTAAGCTGCCTGGAGCATTCTTTCTTCAAAGAATCAGGACACGGAGACCGTTCCAGGATAATAAAAACCTAACTTCAGGTTCGTCTCGCCGCTGGGAGGAAGAAGAGCCACCATGTCGAGCTCGCTTCACACATGCACGGTCTGTCGCTAGTTCGTCCAACTCTTCCAGGTCTTCACTCATGTTGAAGGCCTCAGTGGAAGCAGCCGAGGCCTCTGTCAGAACTGCCATGGGATGTAAATAAGCCGAAGCTCAATTTCTACTCGAAGAACAACAGATGCAGCAATGATTGATGGCTGCGCAGCAACAGAGTGATCTCGAGCAGCAGCAGCAGCAGCAGATGCAGCAACAGATACATCTCAAACAGCTGAAGCAGGAGGAAGAAGCTGCCATAACTCAGGCCCATTTGGAAGCGATGCCTGACACTCTGTGTTGGAGTGGATTCGACAATATTTCGGCAGCTGGATTACCTACACCTGCGGAGAAGGTGGGAATGTTGTCCAGGAATACCATGTCTCCACCGACATCCATTCTATCTGAAGACAATATTGAAGGGATTCCACTGGATACCCGGGTACATAGTACTTACAGACCCGGCTATGTCACTCGAACCAGTGTCATTTTAGGCAGACCCGTTTTCACCAGCCGTCAATGCTGCAGCACCAGCATCCACGGAGAACTCATCGACGTCAAACGTGTCCAACAGGCATGTTCTGTCTGCTCAGTATAACACAATGCCAGCTCCTGGTCTATCGTACAAAACTCACCAGAGACAAACAAATGCCTTACACACAACCTTGGTGTCGTCATCATTCTCCAATGCTATGTGTTACGGTTGCACATTGACCCCCACTGTGTTAACGTGTCCCGTTATCAGCTCGTGGGTCACAAATCCGACTCCAGTTACGACCGATCGGTATCCTACCATGTACACTGACCTTACATCGCCATCCAGTGGGATTACAACCAACAACCAATCGGGTTATTTCTCACCAAATCCAATGTACACCCATGCTGTACCCGCATATGCTGTGAGGATGTACAATATACACATCCGGCAACAACATTACCGGTGTCTTGCTATTCACTATTGGGTCGAGACGTCAAGCCAGCAATCATGCCAACAGTGATGCCTGCCATACAGGACTGTCTAAACTATGTCTCGTCGAGACTTAGTTTAAAATAGGATTTATATGTTTGACGATAAGCCTGAGAAATTCAGTACATGGCACACGGCTTTCCAGAACATGATCAGAGGAATACCGCTAACATCTGATGAACAGCTTAACCTCATGGTTCAACGTACATATGGCTGATGGTTCAGAATCCAAAGCACTCGTAAAGTGTCTTAACCGAGTCTACACTTTGAACACTGATGTCGGTTTCGAGCAGGTGTGGAATCACCTTCAAGAAAGATTCGGCAGCGATGAAGTCATTACACAATCATTGCTAAACAATCTGGAACTTTTGCCTGAAGTCTCTCCTCATGACCACAAAACTTTGCAGAAGTTTAGCGACACCATCGAGGAAATAGAGGCCACCAAAAATGATGCTTCCCTTCCTGGACTTGCAGCTTTGGATATATCTCTGTTCTTCCAAGCAATCATGGCGAAGCTTCCCCCTGAACTTGTGGATCATTGAAGGATGGAGGCCTTCAACTATAAAGAAAGGACTGCAATTGGAGATCGCTGATGGTTCCCAGTATAGCCAACTCGTAATATTAGCGATGCCAGCTCCTGGTTCCACAGATTGTTGAGCAACTGACCGCAGCAGTCGCATCGCCTTCTGAAAATCAGCACACTCGTCGTCAAATGGAAGATCCTCAACAATTCTGCCCTATTCACAGGACCAACATCCTCTTGCGCATTGCAGAATATTCAAAGCAAAAACATTGCAATCCAGACTCATCCTTCGTATCCAATGGAAAACATGTACCACATGTGCTCTGTCAACTAACCATTTAGCCAAGGAGGGTCAAGTAAAATCACGTTGTTCTCAGTGCGACAGCACCCGTCATTGCTCAGCAATTCATGATGCCAGTTGTGCTACCCTCGAAAGACCAGTTGGGAGGCAATTTATCAGAAGCTCTTCGAACCCTGGGAGAGTATTGGATAGGCTTCAAAAGCACGGTGAGGAGCGACCCTCGTCGATTAACAGGCGTAGAGACATTTGCAGTGACAGTGGATCCAGAGGAAGGTCTGTTCCAAAATCTGTCTTGTGAAGGTATTCAATCACTGGTAATCCTGAAAACTTTCTGAAAACATGTCACGTTTGATGACTAGTCAAATCGGTCTCTGGGCCACAGTGAACTCTTTGACTACTTCAACATATTGATGCTCGGCCCGTGTGTTGCATCATCTCCGCTGGCTCTTTCCTGTCTGGTGGAACGCTGGTTTATGTGGAGAAAGCACGTTTTTTTTACCATCACACTTGGAGTGTTTTAAAATAAAGAAAAAGTGATTTAAACCTTTAAGTGTTGCAAAGCTGCCTGGAGCATTCTTTCTTCAAAGAATCAGGACACGGATGCCATTCCAGGATACTTGTACCAAGTTTGACTTGGATCCCACCAGCCGTTCTGAAGTTATCGTGGAAACGAAAACCTATCACGGACGGAAGGACGGACAACCCAAAAACATAATGCCTCTGGTGACTTCAGCAGCAGAGGCATAAAAAGTACCATTTTTCTTCGAACTACGATAAAATTAAAATATAATATCTTGTACATTTTGCACATCTTTCAACAAGTCTGTTGAGACTATAAAATAGTAATAGGCATCCACAATAATCCTTGATCATGTTGTGGGATATCGGCCGAGGCCCCTGTGTGAATGGGATGAGAAAGGACTCCACTGAAAGTTCCGGTCAACAAAAAGATCAGGATAACATTTTAGTGCTCATTATCTTCTCCGCTGTCTATTGTGTCACACCGGCAGCAATTGTGCCACATCGCTGACACGCAGCAGAATGATTGAGATGAGAGATGGTGCAAGCTTCATTTTATTGAGCCTAAGCTGAGAAAAGCTTTCAAACAAATCGAGCCCAAGCCGGTGTTGCTTCCCGGTAAATCGCTTCCAGGGAATTCCGGGAAATCGATTTGGGATTCCTGCCTTTTCTCGATTTGGGCTCGGAAAAATTTGGGCTCGAATCCTCTCCAGTGGTAAGTGTGGATGTGCTTGCGCTTGGACGGTGTGCCCCTTGCACTTCCTTTCCGAACATTAAGGAAACACTCATCAACTTGTATTTTTGGCCTTCAAAGCCATCCATCCCACAAGCAAGTTGATGAAATAAGAAATGTGTGCAACGGTAAAGCTCCGTACAAAGTTTCACGATGCTTGGATGGAAAATGCGGCCGGCGTTCCAAAAAAAATCTGTTTTCTGTCAGCATGGGTTACAGTGTGTTTCACGTAGCAGGAACAAACAGCCTCAACCTTGCTTGGCTCGGCCTCACCCTCCTGATACAATACTAATTTGAGTAAAAGTCCCAGGTTTTGGCAAGAAATTCCAAAAAAACAAACAAAATAAAACACAGAAGGAGAACGCCACTCAAAGAGCGCATAGTCTCGCCTCGTCTCGCCTCATCCATTCTGAACAAAAATAGCTTCGTTAACCGACCACCCATCCATTATGGGCCACTGCTATTATGGCCCATATACCAATATTATCCATGCACCCTATTATGTCACAGTTTCTTGGCATGGGTTATGAACGTCATAAATTAAATTCTTCACTCAAATCGGATCATAGATCAGACATATGAAGTTTCAGATTTTTGAGATAAAGATTTTAATTTCAACCAATTATGGCTGGAATACCACTTCACTGATGATGACATCATTATTACCCTATATACCCAATGGGGAGTTGATGACAAATGATGTTTCAAATTTTTTTCGTTGAACGGTTTTAGAGAAAATGGTGTCCAAATTTTTTCCTTTAATCCAACATGGCTGTCATACCATGTGACCGATGACATCATAAATTTAATGATTCACTCATATACATCAAATACGGTATTGTTGGACCCCACAATTCGTGGATTCGCTACTCGTGGATACCATGTATTCACGGGTCATAAAATGTGACCTGCTTCGACATTCTCAGTTATTTATTTATTTATTTATTTATATTTAAACACTTCAGGACTGGTTTCCTAAATCCACCTGGGAAATTGGAAATCGGCCAACATCACAACATTACATTAAAAAGGCGCAAAAATGGATCCCCTTAACTACAGCCCAATTAGCTAACTGTACTTCCAATCATCAGCAAGGTCATGGAATCCATCATCACAGTTGATTCGTTTTCTCCAACAACCTCATCTCAGATCATCAATTCAGATTCAAACCCGGTCACTCTACCTTGGCCATGCTGCTTCTACTCTCCCAACAATGGATGGAGGCCCTCATTATCAGACAAGAGATCAGGGCCGTCTCTCTGGACATATGTCAAGCTTTTGATACAGTCTGACATCCTGCCTTGCTCTCCAAACTGTCTGCCTATGTAATCCAAGGCTAACTCGACTCTTGGATTACCGACTTCCTCCACTCTCGTAGCCAACATGTGGCTCTCAACGGAACCCTTTCATCTCCTCTCCCTGTCAAGGCTGGAGTACCCCAAGGCAGTGTTCTCAGCCCCATATTATTCCTAATCTTCATCGATGATCTCACTGACTCTCTGGAAAATCCTCTTTATCTCATTTGCTGATGACTCCACACTCTGCCATGACATCTCTAATCTTTCTGAAAGACAGGCAGCAACCTCTCCCCTCTCCCCAGACCTTGACAAAATTCGCAAACTGTTCAAACACAATTTTCCTAACATATCCATATTGTCCACCAGCCTGGTGTTGGCGCAGTGGTTAGGGCAGCGGCTTAGGATCCAAAAGGTCCTGAGTTCAAGCCCCGTTGGGCCACTGAATTAATACACCAGGGGGTTGACTCAGCCTGTCATCCTTCCGAGGTCGGCGAAATGAGTACCAGTGTACTGGGCCGGTGTATACCCCGGTTAAAATAGGTGTACCATATCCCTGTGTCGTAAGAGGCGACCAGGGTTGCGTCAGGAAGGGCATCCGGCGTAAAACATGTGCCAAATCACTATGCGGATCATACGGATGATCCGCTGTGGCGACCCCGAACGGGAGCAGCCGAAAGAAGAAGAAGAAGAAGAGATCCATATTGTCCACCCTTTGTGCGTTCCCTTATTTGCATCATTATCTGCATCCCTTGTTTATCCGCCTCAGTCTACTTTCTCCCTCTGCCCTGATGTTGGTGTTTACTCCTTTCTCCTGCTGTTCCCTTTGTCATGTTGTGTCCTGATTTGTTCTGTGTAGTCGCTCTTCCACGAGCCTAGACCATGTTAAACTAGCATCCGTTGAAGACAAAGTCTTCGATATCCCCCGCCATAGTAAATGAGGATTAACAAACTTATATTCCCTAAGCGTGTGCAATATGTATGTGAAGTTTCCCCTTGATCTGACCAGCCGTTCTGGAGAAGAAGATGTTTGAAGGTTTTAGGGTAAATTCAATATGGTCGCCAAACCATGTGACCTATCAATTAGAAATTAACAAACTTCTGAAAGGATGTCTTGGGGCAAGTGTATGTGAAATTTTGCCTTAATTTGTCCAGCCGTTCTGGAGAAGAAGATTTTTAAAATTTATTAATTTTCAATCCAAGATGGCTGACCGAACCATGTGACCTATGCCATCATAAATTTAAATTCTGTCTCCAATCCTCCAGTGGAATACGTGTGTGAAGTTTCGTGTTAATCGGATGAGGTGTGTTTTTCTATCCAGATGGCCACCAAACCATGTGACTTGTGACGTCATAATTTTTACTATGTATGCAGTCATGATGGAAGATGATAGTTGCAATTTTCGCTTCGTTAGGTTATGTGATTACAGAGAAAACATTATTTAATATTTTTCTTGAATCCAACATGGCTGCCAAACCATGTGACCTATCAATTAGAAAATATCAAAAAGCAACCAAGTTCACCACTTGCTTGATATGTGTACCAAATTTCGTAAATATATTTTGAGGGGATTTGTAATTAAGCTCCGGAAACGAAATGTGACGGAGGGACGGACGGACGGACGGAACCCATTTCTAT
>CM068961.1:125033059-125046488 GCA_035128595.1 Eptatretus atami
CAGCATGCTAGATTGGATACTTTATTAGTGCAGATCGCCACATTCCATCCATCCATTGGGACCGTACTCTGTGCAGAGCGTTGGGGCTGCCTAAGCAGTCTCCTTGGCTGTTGGGCACAATCTTGGACGGGTTGCCACTCCGACACAGGATACCAGCAGGCTGGCACTCATCACTTACCACATTGTACATCTAATATCAGTGCTTTGTAATTACTTTCACGTCATATTGAGATAGCAATTGATCTCCGTGTATAATGTGTAGTATATAAACCAAGAACACAAACAAGTCGCAAAAAAAGAAGTTGATAAAACATTAGAACATGGTAATCTTCGGAAGGAAGTAAACTTGATTGGGTGGGAAATCTGCCCCATTGTGAGCCATTCAGAAACAACATTGAGAGACTGGGCCAAAAACTATATAGTCCTGAATGGCATGATATTTCAAACATGTATTGGGCCCGATATGTTCTCGTGGATCAGGGATTACGTGCCGGAGGTATGCGCTCTACCGAGTTCTACCGAGTGCCCTTATATTTGAATTTGAGATCACAAATCAGTTCTCGGATCTGGGCCCAACAAAAATGCATGCTTTGAGTTTAGCATCACCTTTCTCTGTGCAACTTCTCTCTGAGATATTGGAAGCCATTACCGTCGTGATCCAATGCCTTTACAAAGTTTTTCAATAAGCCTGAGGGTTGATTAAAAGTTGTAATGCCGCGTGAAAATTTTACTTTAAAATTCATAGCTTGGTCAGTTTTCATCCATTTTTAATAATTCAAAGTGTATTCTAAAGACTGGCGGCCAAACTCCGCCAATGCAACTCTAAATGCTCCGCCAATGTGTTGCGCCATCTCCCCTGGCAGAGGGCAAGAGCGGCTTTTCCCTGTCTGGCGGAACGTGTGGTTGTGCATGGAGAAAGCACAGTTTTTATCATTGCACTTGGAATGTTTGAAAAAAGAAAAAGAAAAAAGTGATTTAAACCTCTAAATGTAGGTAAGCTGCCTGGAGCATTCTTCTTCAAAGAATCAGGACACGGAGACCGTTCCAGGATAATAAAAACCTAACTTCAGGTTCGTCTCGCCGTGGGAGGAAGAAGAGCCACCATGTCGAGCTCGCTTCACACATGCAGCGGTCTGTCGCTAGTTCGTCCAACTCTTCCAGGTCTTCACTCATGTTGAAGGCCTCAGTGGAAGCAGCCGAGGCCTCTGTCAGAACTGCCATGGGATGTAAATAAGCCGAAGCTCAATTTCTACTCGAAGAACAACAGATGCAGCAATGATTGATGGCTGCGCAGCAACAGAGTGATCTCGAGCAGCAGCAGCAGCAGCGATGCAGCAACAGATACATCTCAAACAGCTGAAGCAGGAGGAAGAAGCTGCCATAACTCAGGCCCATTTGGAAGCGATGCCTGACACTCTGTGTTGGAGTGGATTCGACAATATTTCGGCAGCTGGATTACCTACACCTGCGGAGAAGGTGGGAATGTTGTCCAGGAATACCATGTCTCCACCGACATCATTCTATCTGAGACAATATTGAAGGATTCCACTGGATACCCGGGTACATAGTACTTACAGACCGCGGCTATGTCACTCGAACCAGTGTCATTTTAGGCAGACCCGTTTTCACCAGCCGTCAATGCTGCAGCACCAGCATCCACGGAGAACTCATCGACGTCAAACGTGTCCAACAGGCATGTTCTGTCTGCTCAGTATAACACAATGCCAGCTCCTGGTCTATGGTACAAAACTCACCAGAGACAAACAAATGCCTTACACACACACCTTGGTGTCGTCATCATTCTCCAATGCTATGTGTTACGGTTGCACATTGACCCCCACTGTGTTAACGTGTCCCGTTATCAGCTCGTGGGTCACAAATCCGACTCCAGTTACGACCGATCGGTATCCTACCATGTACACTGACCTAACATCGCCATCCAGTGGGATTACAACCAACAACCAATCGGGTTATTTCTCACCAAATCCAATGTACACCCATGCTGTACCCGCATATGCTGTGAGGATGTACAATATACACATCCGGCAACAACATTACCGGTGTCTTGCTATTCACTATTGGGTCGAGACGTCAAGCCAGCAATCATGCCAACAAGTGATGCCTGCCATACAGGACTGTCTAAACTATGTCTCGTCGAGACTTAGTTTAAAATAGGATTTATATGTTTGACGATAAGCCTGAGAAATTCAGTACATGGCACACGGCTTTCCAGAACATGATCAGAGGAATACCGCTAACATCTGATGAACAGCTTAACCTCATGGTTCAACGTACATATGGCTGATGGTTCAGAATCCAAAGCACTCGTAAAGTGTCTTAACCGAGTCTACACTTTGAACACTGATGTCGGTTTCGAGCAGGTGTGGAATCACCTTCAAGAAAGATTCGGCAGCGATGAAGTCATTACACAATCATTGCTAAACAATCTGGAACTTTTGCCTGAAGTCTCTCCTCATGACCACAAACTTTGCAGAAGTTTAGCGACACCATCGAGGAATAGAGGCCACCAAAAATGATGCTTCCCTTCCTGGACTTGCAGCTTTGGATATATCTCTGTTCTTCCAAGCAATCATGGCGAAGCTTCCCCCTGAACTTGTGGATCATTGAAGGATGGAGGCCTTCACTATAAAGAAAGGACTGCAATTGGAGATCGCTGATGGTTCCCAGTATAGCCAACTCGTAATATTAGCGATGCCAGCTCCTGGTTCACACAGATTGTTGAGCAACTGACCGCAGCAGTCGCATCGCCTTCTGAAAATCAGCACACTCGTCGTCAAATGGAAGATCCTCAACAATTTCTGCCTATTCACAGGACCAACATCCTCTTGCGCATTGCAGAATATTCAAAGCAAAAACATTGCAATCCAGACTCATCCTTCGTATCCAATGGAAAAATGTACCACATGTGCTCTGTCAACTAACCATTTAGCCAAGGAGGGTCAAGTAAAATCACGTTGTTCTCAGTGCGACAGCACCCGTCATTGCTCAGCAATTCATGATGCCAGTTGTGCTACCCTCGAAAGACCAGTTGGGAGGCAATTTATCAGAAGCTCTTCGAACCTGGGAGAGTATTGGATAGGCTTCAAAAGCACGGTGAGGAGCGACCCTCGTCGATTAACAGGCGTAGAGACATTTGCAGTGACAGTGGATCCAGAGGAAGGTCTGTTCCAAAATCTGTCTTGTGAAGGTATTCAATCACTGTAATCCTGAAAACTTTCTGAAAACATGTCACGTTTGATGACTAGTCAAATCGGTCTCTGGGCCACAGTGAACTCTTTGACTACTTCAACATATTGATGCTCGGCCCGTGTGTTGCATCATCTCCGCTGGCTCTTTCCTGTCTGGTGGAACGCTGGTTTATGTGGAGAAAGCACGTTTTTTTTACCATCACACTTGGAGTGTTTTAAAATAAAGAAAAAGTGATTTAAACCTTTAAGTGTTGCAAAGCTGCTGGAGCATTCTTTCTTCAAAGAATCAGGACACGGATGCCATTCCAGGATACTTGTACCAAGTTTGACTTGGATCCCACAGCCGTTCTGAAGTTATCGTGGAAACGAAACCTATCACGGACGAAGGACGGACAACCCAAAAACATAATGCCTCTGGTGACTTCAGCAGCAGAGGCATAAAAAGTACCATTTTTCTTCGAACTACGATAAAATTAAAATATAATATCTTGTACATTTTGCACATCTTTCAACAAGTCTGTTGAGACTATAAAATAGTAATAGGCATCCACAATAATCCTTGATCATGTTGTGGGATATCGGCCGAGGCCCCTGTGTGAATGGGATGAGAAAGGACTCCACTGAAAGTTCCGGTCAACAAAAGATCAGGATAACATTTTAGTGCTCATTATCTTCTCCGCTGTCTATTGTGTCACACCGGCAGCAATTGTGCCACATCGCTGACACGCAGCAGAATGATTGAGATGAGAGATGGTGCAAGCTTCATTTTATTGAGCCTAAGCTGAGAAAAGCTTTCAAACAAATCGAGCCCAAGCCGGTGTTGCTTCCGGTAAATCGCTCTCAGGGAATTCCGGGAAATCGATTTGGGATTCCTGCCTTTTCTCGATTTGGGCTCGGAAAAATTTGGGCTCGAATCCTCTCCAGTGGTAAGTGTGGATGTGCTTGCGCTTGGACGGTGTGCCCCTTGCACTTCCTTTCCGAACATTAAGGAAACACTCATCAACTTGTATTTTTGGCCTTCAAAGCCATCCATCCAAACAAGTTGATGAAATAAGAAATGTGTGCAACGGTAAAGCTCCGTACAAAGTTTCACGATGCTTGGATGGAAAATGCGGCCGGCGCGTTCCAAAAAAATCTGTTTTCTGTCAGCATGGGTTACAGTGTGTTTCACGTAGCAGGAACAAACAGCCTCAACCTTGCTTGGCTCGGCCTCACCCTCTTGATACAATACTAATTTGAGTAAAAAGTCCAGGTTTTGGCAAGAAATTCCAAAAAAACAAACAAAATAAAACACAGAAGGAGAACGCCACTCAAAGAGCGCATAGTCTCGCCTCGTCTCGCCTCATCCATTCTGAACAAAAATAGCTTCGTTAACCGACCACCCATCCATTATGGGCCACTGCTATTATGGCCATATACCATAATTATCCATGCACCCTATTATGTCACAGTTTCTTGGCATGGGTTATGAACGTCATAAATTAAATTCTTCACTCAAATCGGATCATAGATCAGACATATGAAGTTTCAGATTTTTGAGATAAAGATTTTAATTTCAACCAATTATGGCTGGAATACCACTTCACTGATGATGACATCATTATTACCCTATATACCCAATGGGGAGTTGATGACAAATGATGTTTCAAATTTTTTTCGTTGAACGGTTTTTAGAGAAAATGGTGTCCAAATTTTTTCCTTTAATCCAACATGGCTGTCATACCATGTGACCGATGACATCATAAATTTAATGATTCACTCATATACATCAAATACGGTATTGTTGGACCCACAATTCGTGGATTCGCTACTCGTGGATACCATGTATTCACGGGTCATAAAATGTGACTGCTCTCGACATTCTCAGTTATTTATTTATTTATTTATTTATATTTAAACACTTCAGGACTGGTTTCCTAAATCCACCTGGGAAATTGGAAATCGGCCAACATCACAACATTACATTAAAAAGGCGCAAAAATGGATCCCCTTAACTACAGCCCAATTAGCTAACTGTACTTCCAATCATCAGCAAGGTCATGGAATCCATCATCACAGTTGATTCGTTTTCTCCAACAACCTCATCTCAGATCATCAATTCAGATTCAAACCCGGTCACTCTACCTTGGCCATGCTGCTTCTACTCTCCCAACAATGGATGGAGGCCCTCATTATCAGACAAGAGATCAGGGCCGTCTCTCTGGACATATGTCAAGCTTTTGATACAGTCTGACATCCTGCCTTGCTCTCCAAACTGTCTGCCTATGTAATCCAAGGCTAACTCGACTCTTGGATTACCGACTTCCTCCACTCTCGTAGCCAACATGTGGCTCTCAACGGAACCCTTTCATCTCTCTCCCCTGTCAAGGCTGGAGTACCCCAAGGCAGTGTTCTCAGCCCCATATTATTCCTAATCTTCATCGATGATCTCACTGACTCTCTGGAAAATCCTCTTTATCTCATTTGCTGATGACTCCACACTCTGCCATGACATCTCTAATCTTTCTGAAAGACAGGCAGCAACCTCTCCCCTCTCCCAGACCTTGACAAAATTCGCAAACTGTTCAAACACAATTTTCCTAACATATCCATATTGTCCACCAGCCTGGTGTTGGCGCAGTGGTTAGGGCAGCGGCTTAGGATCCAAAAGGTCCTGAGTTCAAGCCCCGTTGGGCACTGAATTAATACACCAGGGGGTTGACTCAGCCTGTCATCCTTCCGAGGTCGGCGAAATGAGTACCAGTGTACTGGGCCGGTGTATACCCGGTTAAAATAGGTGTACCATATCCCTGTGTCGTAAGAGGCGACCAGGGTTGCGTCAGGAAGGGCATCCGGCGTAAAACATGTGCCAAATCACTATGCGGATCATACGGATGATCCGCTGTGGCGACCCCGAACGGGAGCAGCCGAAAGAAGAAGAAGAAGAAGAGATCCATATTGTCCACCCTTTGTGCGTTCCCTTATTTGCATCATTATCTGCATCCCTTGTTTATCCGCCTCAGTCTACTTTCTCCTCTGCCCTGATGTTGGTGTTTACTCCTTTCTCCTGCTGTTCCCTTTGTCATGTTGTGTCCTGATTTGTTCTGTGTAGTCGCTCTTCCACGAGCCTAGACCATGTTAAACTAGCATCCGTTGAAGACAAAGTCTTCGATATCCCCCGCCATAGTAAATGAGGATTAACAAACTTATATTCCCTAAGCGTGTGCAATATGTATGTGAAGTTTCCCCTTGATCTGACCAGCCGTTCTGGAGAAGAAGATGTTTGAAGGTTTTAGGGTAAATTCAATATGGTCGCAAACCATGTGACCTATCAATTAGAAATTAACAAACTTCTGAAAGGATGTCTTGGGGCAAGTGTATGTGAAATTTTGCCTTAATTTGTCCAGCCGTTCTGGAGAAGAAGATTTTTAAAATTTATTAATTTTCAATCCAAGATGGCTGACGAACCATGTGACCTATGACATCATAAATTTACATTCTGTCTCCAATCCTCCAGTGGAATACGTGTGTGAAGTTTCGTGTTAATCGGATGAGGTGTGTTTTTCTATCCAAGATGGCCACCAAACAATGTGACTTGTGACGTCATAATTTTTACTATGTATGCAGTCATGATGGAAGATGATAGTTGCAAATTTCGCTTCGTTAGGTTATGTGATAACAGAGAAAACATTATTTAATATTTTTCTTGAATCCAACATGGCTGCCAAACCATGTGACCTATCAATTAGAAAATATCAAAAGGCACCAGTTCACCACTTGCTTGATATGTGTACCAAATTTCGTAAATATATTTTGAGGGGATTTGTAATTAAGCTCCGGAAACGAAATGTGACGGAGGGACGGACGGACGGACGGAACCCATTTCTATATCCCCCGCCAACTTCGTTGGTTGGCGGGGATAAATAAAAAACAAATTTCCATTGTGAAAAAAAGAAAAGAGTATGCCATTGTGTGAACAATAGGGTCTGACAGGAGATGAAGTTTCAGATTTTTGGATAAGGATTTCAATTCAACCAATATATGGCTGGAACACCACTTCCCCGATGACGTCACCGTTATCACCATATATACCCTATGGGTAGTTGATGACATATGCCTCGTTTCGATTTGTTTCGTTGAGCGGTTTCAGCGAAAATTAGGTCAAATTTTTGTCCTTTATTATTTTTTTTTATTCCTTTATTCCTTTATTCCTTTATTTTAAATTTTTTCCTTTAATCAAAAATGGCTGACACGCACACACGTGCACGCACGCACGCACACGCACGCACACGCAACGCACACGCACACACACACACACACACATGCACTGCAATAGTCTCGCATCCCCTTTGGGGCGAGACCAACTAAAGAACAATATTACGTGCTATACTCAACAAATGCAGAGTGAAAGGAAGAAAGTTGATGCTACATAAGACTATAAATCGTCCTTAATACATTTAAATGATGCTGCCTCTCCACGTGCATGTTCACGCCGTGTTGCATGGGCCCATAGTGTCCAGACTCACTGGAATTGTACGAATGTCAGCTGGAACCATCAAAAGTTCACGAAACAAACCTGCCAAACGAATGAGCCTCGTCTGGTTTGGGCTGGCTTGGGAGCTGCTGACCATGACGTCACCGCCAAAGTGTTGTCGTATATATGCCTCAAACCGAAATCTCATTCCGTGCACTCTTTTCACTCGAACCTTGGCATGATTGGTTGTTAACATTAAAAAAAAACATCACATAAACAGCTGTTCGTCATGATTGCCACGTGCTAGCGAGTTCCCTCATCTTTCCCGAGATGTACTTCAAGAGCGCAAAAACTCCAAAAATAAATAACTCTGCACCAACCAGTAATGTCCAACAAAAGTGACTGCAGCTGCCACTACACGATTACATAGAGTATGTAACTGGAACCAAAGACAGCATGGATCAGGTGCTGCTTGTGTGTGCGTGCAATTAATGAACACAAGTGCGGGCCCGTAGGGCGGGCCCGTAAGGGCGGGCCCGTAGGTGCGTGCCAGTATGTGCAGCTTCGTGCCTGCAGTATCAGGTCCCAGCATCAATTGTGACGTCATATCAAACGAAGAAGAAAGAATTGTGACGCCCCTCTCTCGCCCCCTCCTCTCTCGCCCCCCTCTCTCCCTCCCCTCTTTGCCCCCTCTTCCCCCCTCTCCCCCCTCCTCTGTCCCCTCCCCTCTCTTGCCCCCCTCTTCCCCCCCTCTCTCCCCCTCCTCTGTCCCCTCCCTCTCTTGCCCCCCTCTCACCCCCCCTCTCGCCCTTCTCTCTCCCCCTCCGCTCTCCCTTCTCTTGCCCCCCTCTGCCCTTCTCTCTCCCCCTCTCCTGTCCCCCTCCTCTCTCCCTCCCCTCTCTTGCCCCCCCTCTCACCTCCTCTCGCCCTTCTCTCTCCCCCTCCTCTCTCCTTCTCTCGCCCCCTCTCTCCCTCCCTCTCTTGCCCCCTCTTCCCCTCTCTCTCCCCCCTCCCCTCTCTTGCCCCCTCTCACCCCCCTCTCTCGCCTTCTCTCCCCCTTCCTCTCTCCCTTCCTTGCCCCCCTCTCACCCCCCTCTCGCCCTTCTCTCTCCCCCCCCTCTCTCCCCCCCTCTCTTGCCCCTTCTCACCCCCTCTCCTTCCCCTTCTCTCCCCCCTCTCACCCCTCTCTCGCCCTTCTCTCTCCCCCCTCCTCTCCCCTCTCTGCCCCCCCTTTCACCCCCCTCTCTCCCCTTCGCTCTCCCCTCCTCTCTCCCTTCTCTCTCCCCCTCCTATCGCCCTTCTCTCCCCCCCCCTCCTCTCTCCCTCCCCTCTCTTGCCACCCCCTCTCACCCCCCTCCCTCTCCCCCTCCTCTGTCCCCCCTCCCCTCTCTTGACCCCCTCACCCCTCTCTCGCCCTCCTCTGTCGCCCCCTCTCTCCCCCTCCTCTCTCCTCCCTCTCTCTGTAAATGTATTCACAATGTCTCAAGCACAACGATTAATTCCAACCTTGGGAAAAACAGCTTTCAAACCCTTGGGAAACAGCTGTTTCCCTCGGGAAAATTCAAAACCTTGGGATTAATTAATAATTGGAATAATAATCAAACCTTGGGAGTTTGGCACATACCCAGGTATGGCACATACCCAGAGAAAGGCACATACCCAGGTATGGCACATACCCAGAGAAAGGCACATACCCAGGTCCCCAATGTCGATGTGACGTCATACCAAACGAAGAAGAAGAATTGTGGGGTCAATCCTTCAAAAAAAAAAAAAAAATTAAATAAACATTAATTGTGACGTCATTCGTGACGTCATAGCACCGTGTCCTGTCATTGGTTCACAGATACATGGCCGTAACTTGGGAACCGCTCGTCCGATTGATATCAACCTCGAAAAGGCACATCCGCGGGTCCCCGGCAATATTCCTGGCAAGTTTTAATCCGATCGGACCGGTGATCGTCCGTTATTATAATTTGGGAAAAAATTGGCATGATAAGGTGAGAAGGTGGAACGACACCTTCAGCTGCCATATATACACCTTTTCAACACTGAAAAAGCAGTAAAATGGCCGTAACTTGGGAACCGCTCGTCCGATTAATATCAAACCTCGAAAAGGCACATCCGCGGGTCCCCGACAATATTCCTGGCAAGTTTCAATGAGATCGGCCCGGCGGTCGTCGAGAAACGGGCGGTCGCAGACAGACAGACAAACAGACAGACACACACACAGAGATTGCTGGAATTATAGATAGATGACAATATAAACATTTGCGGATGAGTCTTCCAGCACTTAAAAACAGAGCAACGAGTCAATGGAGTGAAATCAAATTGTCGTGGAATGTGTAAGTGTGTGTGTATCATGTAAAAGGACTACCAGGATGGCCTCGATGTACGCAGACTCGCCTCCACGCTGATTTTGCCTGGGTTTGAATCCCGACCCAACTATAAACTGTCATCCCGGTGCTTAACAGGCAGGGCGATTCGTCAATGTGGATGGATGTTAAACTGGCGTCCCATCTGCCGGCATTCTTGGTGGACGTTAAAGACCCCCACGGAGTCCTTCGCAAAGAGAAGGCGAGCTACCGCCGGCACCCTGAATAAATTACAAATTCCTGCCCTAACCGTAGTCGAATGTCAGGACTGACCAGCCGGTTCGTGAAAGACCTGGGCCAAGCTTCCTCCGGCCAACCCGACATTGACAAGTGGGAATAATTGTGGCCATTAAAGAAGAAGAAGCAGCAGAGTGTGCATTGTGTAAAAATGTACCAAAAGAAAACATTTCAAGTCTTGCACTTCACTCAAAAAGTACTTGAAAATCTATTGGGAATTTGTTCAATTTAAAACTCAGAAAAGTTTGATTTTAAAAACGATATCACTTCTTTGTACAATCTTTTTGTCCAGGGCAGTCAATTAAATCATTATATTGCACTCAGACCGAAACAATGGAACTATTGTGCTTGAGAACAGTCATGACGTCATGGTAATGGCAGGTATTCCTCGGAATTGGAGAGGTGAGAAGGGGTCTGGTCCCACTCGAACAAGTTACTGAGGTTTTAATGGCAGGTGTGTATCTGCTATGGAAAGGTGTCCGAGGCTGGATGGATCCCTGATCGGATCAGATCAAATAAAACTGCCATCCTAATTTGGTGCCGGCAGAGAATGCTGCCTCCCAGAACAAGTAGGCCTTCAGACGGAGATACGTAACCCGCATCTCAACTGCATTTCAGTTACGAATGGTAAAGATCCTACAATCCAGGACACACATGGTATCAGGAATGAGCTCATTTTGAAAAGAGTATGCCACTGTGTTTTGGTCTGGAAGTCAAATTCCCTTCCCAGAGTTAGCTGGATAATTAATAGTACTCAAAATATGAGGTTGTTGGACAGTGAATATGGCACAAGCATGATCGGCCAAATGGCCTAATCTTGTGTAAAAGTTCCTTTGCACTTCCTCATACATTGTGGATTTGTGAGAAATGATCACTACGAGACGAGTGAATGCTCCGTGTGTGGATTTGAGGAAAGAAATACAGAGATGAAGTTTGAAATTTGCAAGCTAAGACTTTATAGACCAAGGGACCGATTTATGAGCCTTTGCAAACAAGGCAATAAATAATTGCTTCATCCGTTCAACCAACCGATGATGCAACTGTTCGGTGCATGGAATAATCCGTGACTTCCGGAGGAAATAAATAAACTTCACCGTGAGCCATCTTTGCGGGGATAGCTCGTGACAATACTTTTATGGTTTCAAATTATTACAAAATCCAGACAAAGCTACCTTTTTCACAGTCTTGTCGGGTTCCAAGGCAATGTCTGGGATGTTGGCATCAACCATGAGGCTGAACAGGTTCAGGATGAGGTTAGCATACCTGCAAAAAAAATAAAAGCCACTGGCAGTAAGTAAACAGGACCATTCTCCCCTTGAAAGAACAGCATTCTAATTGATGTGAACTGGACAGATGAGTTGTGCACACCCTGGGGACACATGCCAATGGCACTGCACAAATACAGACTTTTTAAACAGTGCTATAAATTTTAAATACAAATGTTACAAGATAAACCGAGAAAATAATTCACCCCTTGCTTTCTCTGAAAAACAATGTTGTTCACGAAGATTATTTCTGAATACTGTGTCAGCGAAGTGCTTGGTCTCCCAACCATCCACCTGCATGTACAGCACCAGATTATCTGCGCCTTTAACAACAACAACAAAAATCTTACCTCCCATCGCATAATCTTTTTCTCTATTTGTCCCATTTGGGAATTTGGAATCGGCATCCTTCCACTTTGTATCCCCCTTTTCCGCTTCCCCCCACGCCCCAAATAACTCAAATCTTCCTCCTTCACCCAGTTCCCTCAAAGCCTCCCTTTCACCCTGCCCCCACAAAGCCTCACCTCAGTCCTGCATCCTCCCAACACCTCCTCACACCCCAATCCCTAACTGTGTGGACCTCAAACGTTCGAGGTCTCCGCTCCAAACAGACAGATCTCTCAATCCAGGCCTCTGCCAATAAAATAGACAGCATCTCTTTAATCAGTCCTGCCTCCCACAGGATGTCTGACTCCTTAGAATCTCTCACCCACTATTGTCTCCTCTGATTTGATGAGCCTGAACCACGCCCAGGCAAGTGAATTGCACTTTACATCAATAACTCAATTTTTCACTGCACTTGTACTGATCCAACACCTCCCAACCCTTAAGGCCCTGTCACACCTTGACGATTTAGCCAGTGTATGCCTGACGTATGCAAAAATTGGCTAAAACGCTGGCACACGTCGAATACGTTATGGGTAAGTTTGTATACGTTAAGAGCACGCTGGCATACGTCGTAGTACGCTGGCATACGTCGTAGTACGCTGGCTTTTTTTCGTTGTACGCTGGCATACGTCTATGTACGCTGGCATACGTCGTAGTACGCCGAGGTGTTAGACAAATTTTCCATGCTTGAAATTTTTCGACGTATCCGCTGCGCATCAGTTGTAGGCACGGTACGCGATCGTTGACACACGTAACACATGTTACTTGTAATTACTCATTAGTCGAACACGTCGAGGTAATGTTTAGCGTACCCGAACCTATTTCTAACCTATGAGTAACGTGTTGTAGGCAAGTTACCGGATCGTTGACACCACTCCACACGTTACTTGTAAGGTACTCATAAGTCGAAACGACCGAGGTAATGGTAGCGTCAGTGTTCCAGACTCCTGGTTTTTTTTTTGTTTTTTTTTTTCTTCGGTATGACGGTGATGTTGACACTTCGATTTCTAGTGCGGTTATAATATAATATAATTAATAGGCTGCCGCTCAACGATTTATAACATACCGCACTAGAAATCGAAGTGTCAACATCACCGTCATACCGAAAGAAGAAAAAAAAAAAAAAAAAACAGGAGTCTGGAACACTGACGCTAAACATTACCTCGACGTGTTTCGAATTATGAGTAACGTACAGTACGTGTGTCGACGTGTGTCAACGATCGCGTAGCGTGCCTAGAACTTATGGCCAGCGTATCGGAACTGTTCATATGCCGAGTACGTCGAGAAATTTTCAACATGCTGAAATATTCTCGACGTACTCGGCGTATGACGACGTATGCAGAAAACTACGACGTATGCCAGCGTGCTCTTAACGTATACAAAACTTACCCATAACGTTATCGACGTGTGGCAGCTTGGTTCGGCAAATTTTTCATACGTCGGCATACGCTGGCTAAACCAACAGTGGTGTGACAGCGGCTTCACACTTCGATGTCTAGTGCGGTG
>CM068961.1:125046513-125060638 GCA_035128595.1 Eptatretus atami
TTATGCCAGCGTATGACTCACACGTTCCGCTAACGCTGGCCATAAGTTGTAGGCACGGTAGCGATCGGTGACACACGTCAACACATGTTACTTGTAAGTTACTCATAAGTCGAAACACGTCGAGGTAATGTTTAGCGTACCCGAAACCTATTTCTAACCTATGAGTAACGTGTTGTAGGCAAGTTACGCGATCGTTGACACACGTCCACACACGTTACTTGTAAGGTACTCATAAGTCGAAACACGCCGAGGTAATGGTTAGCGTCAGTGTTCCAGACTCCCTGGTTTTTTTTTTGGTTTTTTTTTTTCTTCGGTATGACGGTGATGTTGACACTTCGATTTCTAGTGCGGTTATAATATAATATAATTAATAGGCTGCCGCTCAACGATTTAATCATAACCGCACTAGAAATCGAAGTGTCAACATCACCGTCATACCGAAGAAGAAGAAAAAAAAAAAAAAAAAACAGGGAGTCTGAAACACTGACGCTAAACATTACCTCGACGTGTTTCGACTTATGAGTAACGTACAAGTAACGTGTGTCGACGTGTGTCAACGATCGCGTAGCGTGCCTAGAACTTATGGCCAGCGTATGCGGAACGTGTGTCATATGCCGAGTACGTCGAGAAATTTTCAACATGCTGAAAATTTCTCGACGTACTCGGCGTATGACGACGTATGCCAGAAAACTACGACGTATGCCAGCGTGGCTCTTAACGTATACAAAACTTACCCATAACGTATTCGACGTGTGCCAGCTTGGTTCGGCAAATTTTTATACGTCGGCATACGCTGGCTAAAACGTCAAGGTGTGACAGCGGCTTCACACTTCGATGTCTAGTGCGTTTTGATTTGAATCGTCGAGCCGCAGCCTATGAATAGCCTACGCCACGTGATCGTCGGCAATACGCTGCCACGCGCTATGCATAAGTTAGACTATCGTTGGGCATTGGTTGTGAACGCCGACAACACGCTCAGCATTCATTGGTATAAGTTATCTATATGTGATTAAAACGTTTTGTGTACGTTACTAATACGTTATGCATACGTCCAACACGTTATTATACGCCCAAAACTTATAAAAAAAAAACATCAATAGTTCAGCGTACGCCAGCGTTTACATACATTTTGAGACCTTGCCATACGCTGGCTAAAACGTCAAGGTGTGACAGCCCCTTTAGGAGTACCTCTGGATGTGTCCACCGTCAAGAATGAACTTTCAAACTTGTTTCCCTAAAACTTAGTGGTGCCTTCTTAAGTCTGTCTCTGGAGTATGCTCCCCTCCCATCCCGTCCCTCTTATAGTATACCACAACCAACTTCTTCCTACTGTGACCCGATACGATATAATTTACCCTTCCTTCAAGGTCCCTAAGTCCTGCTCCTTCAAAACTGCACAGAATTCTATGTCTATGATCCTTCCTGCAGAATGAGTTCAAATACTGCTTCGCTGTTGAATTAATACCAGGTGGGTTGACTCAGCCTGTCATCCTTCTGAGGTCGGCAAAATGAGTACCAGCTTGCTGGGATGATCGAGCCATTCAAGTATCTTGCGTTGGAGTGGCGACCTGTCCAGAATGTGCCCGACAGCCCAGGAGACTGCTGTGACAGCACCGACACTCTGTACAGAATATGGTCCCAATGGATGGATGGATGGATGTCTTGCATATGGTAGCTTGCTTGCTGGGTAGCTATCATTTCTTGGAAGCGCAGCTGTGCGCTGATGCTGTGCCCCTCTACCAGTACACTGTACTCATTTCGTCGACCTTGGAAGGATGACAGGCTGAATCAACCCCACTAGTGTCAATTCAGCAGCCAACGGGCTCAAACTCAGGACCCTAGGATCCTAACGGCAAATGGACTATAACTTCGTTTTCCAATTTTTGTTCAAAATATAACATTCAATATAAATGAAGTCGTTCCTCGATCATAAACTGACATTTGTGTCAGACAGAGATAGACATTTGTAGACAGACAGACAAAGTGAACTTCATGTGTGCAGGGTAATGAAGTATCATGTCAACTTATTACTGTATCTATCTATAATTCCAGCAATCTCTGTGTGTGTGTCTGTCTGTTTATCTGTCTGTCTGTTTGTCTGTCTGCGACCGCCGTTTCTCGACGACCGCCGGTCCGATCTCATTGAAACTTGCCAGGAATATTGCCGGGGACCCGCGGATGTGCCTTTCAGGTTTGATATCGATCGGACGAGCGGTTCCCAAGTTACGGCCATTTATCTGTCGACCAATGAAAGACACGGTGCTATGACATCACGAATGACGTCACAATTAATGTTTATTTATTATTTATTTATTTTTGCACGATTGACGGTCCGATCTGATTGAAACTTTCAGGAATATTGGCGGCCCGCGATGTGCCTTTTCAAGGTTTGATATTAATCGGACGAGCGGTTCCCAAGTTACGGCCATTTATCTGTCGACCAATGACAGGACACGGTGCTATGACATCACGAATGACATCACAATTAATGTTTATTATTTATTATTTTATTTTTATTATTCTTTTGCACGATTGAAACTTGCCAGAATATTGCTGGGACCCGCGGATGTGCCTTTTCGAGGTTTGAGAGAGAGAGAGGCTGCACATACTGGCACTCACCTACGGGCACGCAACTACGGCGCCCCTACGGCCCGTACTAGTTTAATAAAAGGAATAAATTCCCGCATGTGACTAGTGCGAAAAAAAATCCTGACAACTCGTGACTCAAACCCAGGAAGTCATCGCCAATGCGGTGATGACTTACTGAACCTTTGAGTCTTCGGATAGCCTCAACAGTTTCTCACACAAACACTCCAATGACCGAGGTCCAAAAAGTTCTGTATCATCGAGTATATTGCTATAATGTTTTATCACATTACAAATGAAGTGCATGTCATGTCAAAATACTGTACATTTCTCCAATTCCAAACATTTCCACCTCGGTATTCATAATCCATAATCAATAATAATCAATACAAACACAAAATTGACAAAGATAAAGTAGATGTACTACTACTCGTGACTAGTCTTTTTGCTAAACAGAGGGACATTTCAATGCAAAAGAAAATTTAAAAAAATAACTTTCCAGTTTTTGACCAAACAATGTTTGATGAAAGTGTGCTTCATCGAACAAAGCAAACATGTGTTATGGCATGGTTACCAAATAATCAGAGCACGAGTCATCATTAAAAGATAGCTTGCATATGTTGGAACAAATGTTCAATAAAAAATAAATAAATAAGTCTCAAAAAGTTTGACTTTCAGATCGTGCAGTGTTTCCAGTTGTAAGTTTCAAGTGCATGGGGAAATGGCAGGAATTGAGGACAGAGGAGCAAGGTGATATTGTTAGGAAAGTGACATGTCGGTGATAATTGTTCCTAAAAAATTTTTATATTTGAGAAAGCCAGAGGAACTGCGGTGAACTGGACCAAAACATTGCGAAAGAGACGGAATGCTTAACAAACTTGTGTTTGAAGAGGTGAATTTGAAAAATATGAGCTTCGTGGAGACAGAGGAAGGGGAAAGGAAGCTTGATGATAACAATGAGGAGCTTCGGGGTGAGTTATTTATTATAATCAGTTCTGGACATCCAGAGTGTGTTTTTTTTTATTGATGACAACATACAAATGTTTACCTAGGTAGGGGTTACTAAATGCCAATACCTGTACTCAACAACAAAACATTTCTTGAATTTTTTTTTCTCTGAATGACCAATGTTTCTTCCAAAAACAAGAATAAAAAAAAAAAGTTTCCAAACCAATGAAACCCTAATATGCTCTGCTTATTACTGTGGATGCGAGAGAACCAGCAGAGTAAAGATATGGGAAAGTGGGGAATGAATGAGGTTGTACCTGCGAAGGTGCAGGAAGGCGTGTAGCATTTTTACGAAACTCCTGGTACTTTCGCTTTGGGTGCCCCCATGGCCTCGACCATCTCACGGCTCAGCTTCATTGGAGGAGGCAAAGGCTTGGGGTCACGGCCCAGAATGTAGCCAAAATCGATGTGAAAAAGTTTTCCTGTCAAAGTGTAAACATTTTAGTGGGAAAAAGCCAACTTGTATGGTACAAGTGGTGTCAAAATTAAAAGTATAATGTCCACCGTACCTTGTCACTTGAAATTACAAGAAATATACTGCAACGAAGACCTTTCTTTACGAAGGGGGCAGACGACCCAAAGGACCAGATATCTAAACAAATACACCTCAATGCCTCGCCGAGCCTTAAAATAAGCCTTTCAATTCAGTCACACTGAGACACGAGACAAAAGGGAGAGAAAAAGTAGAGACAGAGGCTTTGTCCTTTCCTTTTTGGGAGCATCAGAAGATTTGGAAATGTCGTTGAGTGGTCTGGTGTGTGGAGGATGATGGTGTGCAGTGTAACGCCACACTCCGACTGCACTCCCACTAGCAGCTCGAAGCACTCGTGCTTGGATCCCAAACAGACTCAAACGCGTGCTGGGCTGCTGGCTCGCTGACGCACTACAACTTTGGTCCACGTCGACTCCAGACCCTAAACTCATACAGTCCACACACTACCTCTCGACCCAATTCCAAACTCAAATTCCTCACAAAATGCTGAGACTGCTTGTGGAGTCTTTTAAAGTTCAGCCATGGCACTTCAACAAAGGCCTCTCTGACTCCGTGGGCCGACTCAATCTGTGAACTTTCCAATGCAGACTTATCCAAATGGCAAATCCTCCCTTCTGTACTTGGTGACGACTAACTTTCCCACAAACATCTCCTGCTCTTCCTCTGCCCCAATAATTGTTCATCTGATCTTATGCTTGGAGAGTCAACATCGATCTGGCTATTCTCAGGAGCTACCTCAATACCAGCAAATCTGGCATTTCCCTCAAGCAGATTGGCAGGACTGCAAAAGCAGCCATCTCTCTTCATGACTGGTCGACCACATCTACTACCTCTGATGCCAACTCAGCATGGGAATTCTTCCACAGAACCTGCTCTCTCGCATACAAAGATTCATCCCATCTCGTCTTCAACTATCCTACCCCTCTTCTCACCCATGGACACTAAATCCTATGGTGAGCATTGGTCTGAAACAACTTGCCTCTATTCCTGGAAGGCAAATCCGACCGAAGGCAATTTCAGTACTTCCCAAAAGTCCACAAATAGTGTGTCCACTCTCAGGAGAGCCAGAAAAAACATCTGTCCAACTTCAAGATTGAACTTTAACACTTGTCTCCCTCCTCTAAAACCGGGTGCATCTTGTTACCTCTGCCACGGAAGTGGAAATGTTGTTTTCACCCCTTTCTGTCTGTTTAATTGTTTGTTTGTCTGTGTGCAGGATATCTCTAAAAATTGTGGACAGATTCGGACGAAACTTGGTGACATGTTGGTGTGTGGCAAGGACGAATCGATTCAATTTTGGTGAAGATCTGAATACGAAACTGAATACGAGAATTATTTAAATTTTCAAGTGATTCTTCACCATTGAGAGATAGGGCCAAAAACGATATGTAGAATGATATTTCAAAAAGGTATTGCACCCGATATATTCTCGTGTATCAGGCATGCGTGGCGAGGCATGCTTTCTACCGAGTGCCCTTCTAGTTAAGTCTGTCTCTGGAGTATGCTCCCTTTCCATCCTTTCCCCCTCTTCAATGGAACCACAGACGACCGCTCGTAAGAAGGCTGAATGCCTCAATTCTGTGTTTGTTTCCAATCTTGTGTCCCCAACCCCTCTCTCTGAGTACCCATTATTCCCTGTACACAACTGCTCTTGCACTCCGTCTTTTACACCTGAGAAGGTGGAGAAGGATATTTCAAACCTCGACTCTCACTTTGCTACGAGACGGCAGCATCAGCTCACATGTCCTAAAAACCTGCTCTGCTGGTCTTGCACATCCTATCCTCTCTCCCTTTTCACTCTATCATTTCTGCTGGGTCATCTTCCATCTCCTTGGAAATTTGCCTACATTGTTGCACCACAAAAAACGGTGAAAAAAAACTGATCCCTCAACCACCGCCCTCAACTCAACCATCAGCTTACTTCCAATCATGAGCAAGGTCATGGAGTCCATCATTCAGGTGATATTAAAACATTCCTTTTCTCCAACAACCTCATCTCAGGTCAGGTCAGCAATTTTGTTTCAGATCAGGTCACTCCACCTTGATCATGCTGTTTCTACTCACCTAACAATGGACGGAGGCCCTCAATGTCAGATATGAGAAAAGGGCTGTCTCTTTATACATATCTCATGCCTATGATAGTCTGGCAACCTCCTTCCTCTCCAAGCTCTCTGCCTATGGCATCCAAGGCCAACTCCACATATGGCTTCCTGACTTTCTGATGGAATCCTTTCATCTCCTCTCTGTCAAGGATGGAGTGCCCCATGCAGTCTTCTGGACCCCAGTCCTATTCTGATCTTCATAAGTGATTTTCCTGACTCTGGAAAATCCTCTTTATCTATTTGCTGATGACTCCACCCTCTGCTGTGATATCCTCATCCTTCAAACAGGAAGCTGCAGCCTTTTTCCTTTCTTCAGACCTTGGAAAAAATATTATTAAAATATATGTATATATATATATGTTGTTGTTCTTCTTTCGGCTGCTCCCGTTAGGGGTTGCCACAGCGGATCATCCGTTATATCCGCATACTGATTTGGCACATTTTACGCCGGATGCCCTTCCTGACGCAACCCTGGTCGCCTCTTACGACACAGGATAAGGATTTGGTTTCGCCATGATTCCGGGCTGCCCTACACCCTCTCATAGTGCGGCCCAGCGCAGAACACCCGTCCTCAAAGCGATCCTCCAACCCAAGCCTCCGAGTAGCCGATTACAGGCGCACGCCACTACGCCCGGATATATGTATATATACATTATATACATACATGCATACATAAATGCATACATGCATACATACATACACATACATACATAATATTATATATATATATAATTTATATATATATATATATATATATAAAATCACAAGCTGGGAATAGTCTTTCAATCCTGACAAATCTCATACTCTCACTCACTCTCTCCGAAAGAGCTGTCTGGCAAATCCTTCTACTTTCTTAACAGTCCTCTTGAGGAATTTCAGTCATTCACATTCCTGTGTCTCACTATCAGCCACAACCTTTCTTGAGCACACCACATTTCAAAGTTTTCTCCAAAGCCAGCCACCGACTGGGCATCCTCAGTCGTTTAAAAAAAAGTCTTTCTTTGGTACACCTGAACTCCTATTCACCCACAAGCCTTCATCTGTAGCTTGATGGAGTACTGCCCCCCCTCTCTATGGGCTGGTTCCCTGCCTCACGTCTTGCTCAGCTTGACGTTTGGGAAACCAAGGCCTTCAAAATCATTGGAATCTCCCGCAATGACGCTGAGTCTATGGGCTTATCACCTTGCCATCGCAGACAGGTCGGTGTCTGCCTTCTTCCACCTCCTTCTGGTCCTGCACCCTCTGCTCTTTCCTTCCATGCTTTGTCCTTCCCAGGTTTTGCAGGTCTCACACAGTCCATAATCAACCCTCTACTGGTAAAACTACCTAAATTCAGCATCACTACTCAGGATACTCATTGTGTTGCTCTTTTTTCCCCACCTGTGGCATCAACTTCCACATACTGTGTCCAGACAGTCAGTTAACACATCCTTCATCACAAGGTTTGTGCAGCACATCAGCAGCCGATTAGCCCATGACGACGTTGCTGCGGCACTTCCACTTCCGTGTTTGTTCCATCGTCGCCACATGGAAGATGCTTTGTCATAGCCTCCTGATGAGGACGTGCGATGCAGAGTGGTTGTGCTCGAGCATGCATCTCGCTTGATGAGCCGTTCCAAGCCACGTGGCCCGAGTCTTTCCGGGTTTAATTGCCGAAGCTATGACCGATCTGTTGACGCCGGTATGACAACCGAGGCCCAAGAGAAGAGCGGCTGAACAGGTGTAGTTCACGCAGCGTACTCGGAGTGAGCTCACCGTCGGGCCGAACAAAGTGCTCCGGATGCTGGAGCAGCACTCGGTCTCGTGTTATGTGCGAGGGTGCATGGTCCCGAGTTCCGGGCCGGCAGTTCCTGCTGCTCTGCATCTGCAGGCCGTTCAAGCGACTCATCCATAGGGCCTGGCACATGGACCGCAGCAGTGCTTGCTCTGTGCACCGTGGGCGTTTGCAGGTCCTGCGCATCGTTTGCGGACATGGTACAAGTGATCTCGTCGCTGATGCCAGCGCTCCTGTGTCCTGGCTTAGTGAGCTTTGAGCCGTGGGGACTCCGAGCTTGGACACCTTTTGTTGTAATTTAAAATGCGTCTATTTCTGCTTTCTGGTAATTTGCATTTTCATTCTATATATTTATTTTAATGCATAATATACATATTCATTCAATATTATATGATATTATTCTTTCTATATATGTATATATTTGTAAGTTTGTTTTATTATTGTAAACTTGACAAACATCAGTCTTCGGACTGCCTTGTCCAGTGTTTGAGTTCTCAATAAACCGAAATGAATGAACACTCTTCAATCTCATCCTTGCTCCAGGTCATCAAGACAGCTGTTCACCGCCATCTCAGAACGCCCCCAAACTAAAACCAGGATGTCTCACCCTTGTTAACCCCACGAAATCACTCCTAATTCTCCAGTTTTGCTCCTTGGAGTTTCCTTTTACATGCATGCATGTTTACATCGTGTGCTTGTCTGCTATGTCCTGATCCATTCAATATGCTAGCTCTTCAATGAGCCTCAACTATGTTCACAAAAAAGGCTCAAGGCAGTGATGTAATCACTGTTTACTCTTTGGCCGGGCCACCGGCCAAGTGGTCTCTCCCACAAACATCACGGTCTAAAGCCCCGCATTTTTCGACAACACATGGCCCTAAACATGCGGCTAATAATTAATAAAGGGGAGTGAAGGTAAAGGGAGGAAAGCACACAAATGGGGAAGAAAGAAAAAAATAGAGAGCAGGTGGGAAGACAAGGATCTATCTGCACACTCGATCCAGACAATGCTAAACGGGGAAATATGGATGACTTATTCCAAATTAATTCTGAACCAACTAATTAATCCCCGTATTCTCAAGCCATTTTTAGCGCAATAAAAAATTCTTACATGTAAGAATGTAGAGCATGTACGAAAAAGAAAAGACGTTAATCAAAAAAGATATCTGATCTGTTAAAGCTACAAAATGCCAGTGTTGTGCAATTTCCCTCCAGTCTTCAAGACAGCTGTTCATCACCATCGCAGATCATCCCCCATCCAAAAACCATCTTCTTTCTACCCCCGTTAACACTCGCCAAGCCCACCTCTTTCCACGTTTCCAGTTTTCCCTTCCTGAGAGTTTGCTCCTGTATCATCTTGTCCTACCCCTCATCCTTACCCGCATCCCTTGTTTGTCCGTCCCCGTCTATTTTGTCCCTCAGACCTGCTGCTTGCGTTTCCACTTCTCTTTCTGCTGTTATTTTTTTGTTGTATCCCATCCGTTCTGTGTTGTAGCTCTTCCATGAGCCTTGACTTTGTAGACAAAAAAAAAGAATCAATGTCCTATGCATTGAATCACAATTGTATTTTGGAAAATAAAAACAAATTCAAAAACATACAAAGCCTTCAAGTAAATAATACAATGACTATATCAGGACAGGATAACATGCCAAATGGTAGAAAAAGAATTTGTGATTGTTATTGGCAACAAGTAATGGTGACAATCAATTCGTTTAACAGCAAAGCAAAGCAAGAAAAATAAAAAAATAAAAATAATAATCACCGATTATCACCTGTTTAGTTCAAGAGAAGATTGTCCAGGTGTCTGTCTCCGACTTCCAGGATGTATGTGATGACACAGTAGCCAGCTGGTCAAAATAATTGTAACATGATTATACAGCATTTATTTAGATGAAAGTGGATATATTGCACATTGTCTCTATCTACAACATACATTCTGTCAAATATGAAGAGACAGGAAGGATTGATAAAATTGCAGAAACTACACATTTAAGTAGATGATTAATGGGGTTTCTTGGACACCCATTCAAATGAATGGGGAAAAGGGAAAAAACTTCTGACCCAAGCTACAAAAGCTCAAAATAGGAGACTCATTTTCTCTTGGATAATTTATTAATTTATAAACATTTTCATATTAATATTTTTGGCTATACTATATTTCTGTCTTCAGCCTGTGCCTTGTGTAATAATTTGATAAATCAATATCCAGTCTTGGGATACACCAAAGATAGAACCAATCTTACAAACATGTCATTTATATTAGATAAAAATATGTCATTAAAAAATTTTTTGTTGAGTTGAAATAACACATCTCGACATAATGACCACAACACTTGGAATTGAATTATTGGACTTGAAATGTTTGATAAACACCATTTGTGTAAGAATTTTATTACTTCAACAGATGGTGGAAGACCATAACTATCAAAATAATATTTGTCTTGACGATTAAAAATACAAACCAATGAGAACCATTCCCATTATATCTTCGAAGTTCATAATGATATTCTTTGTATGTTGAGACACGTTGTTAATTCACTCTCATACAAATAACATTATGAATTTTAATCTCTCACAATATTGATAAGTCTAAATTTGATTAGTTCTTTCCAAATTCTTTAAACCACTCTTCAATGCTCATTTATTTATAGAAAGATATAATCATTACCCTTTTAGTTAATTTTAACCTTCTGTTGTGCGATAGAAGAAAGCATATCTCAAACTAACAATCTCGCTTATCAGGTAAACTTTCAAGTTTTTCAGCAAAATCTACAATTGCACCACTTCCACATAATTTGTACTCCAACTCTTTGTTATGTCTTTCAAACTCTTTTGAGCCCGGAGTTGAGGCTTCCTTTCGTTGCAGTTTTCACCGCTACTGAATCCCACAGGACAATGCTCCAGCCGCACTTAAACCAGCAATATAAAGGGAATTAGAAATGGGAGAAATCCTCCACTCATCTCTCTTATTGAATATTTCTTCAACATGGTTTGATATTTTAATTTTAAGTGAGCAGTATCATTCAAATTTTCACCTGTTCTCTTGTGAGCAAAACATTAATTCTTACTGCTCATTTCTCTGAATTGTATTAATTTAATCATAAAAGCTTTGATTTTGAATACAATGATAGTTTATGAAGATTGATTGATTAACATATACCCCAGTTGGCAATTACTACCCATTTATTTATCAAAAAAATTATGTGAGACTAAGCATAACACCATTGATCTGTATTAATCTGTAATTCTGTTCTTCCAAAAGCAAACAATATGTATCAACTTTTTCACTCTCTCCTCTTTCAATGTATAGGGAATATCCACTTGATTAGAGACCTTATAGTTCCTTTTGAGCACTCAGGCAATCGCATAGATATGTATACAGACTTTTAAATGCTGTCATATCCAAAATGTTCTATTTTCCATTGCTCATACGCTTTTGGTAAGACGTGTGCTTCAGCATAATATTTTTTCCCAATTAACTCCAATCTATCTCAGGAAAAATTTTTTTCCCATCTGTTCTCTGATCCAATCGACCATTTGAGAAACGCGAAGTTGTTTCACCTTAGCATCATCACTCAAACGCATTATTCATATCAGTCGCAGTTCACCATCTTGTTTTTAAATGACCACAGATATCGTGGCTTCCTTCCAGAACACATTTAACTCTGTATATGTATCAACTGCTTCCATACTTACACAAATTCCACGTGTAAGTGGTTTGCTTCAGTTTAACGTGTTGGCATCTTCTTTTAAGTAGATACATATGAGTGGTTTCTTTGAGTTAGAGTCTTCTATTCAACATCTCTTCTGTTTTAAGATTAGAGTATATTCGACTAATATACCAACTAATTTCATCAATTAGAGAATTTTATTCTGAGCAGCAAAAGCAACAGCCACACCAAAAAGCAATCTATTTTCATTATCATTCCTTTGCAGTGAAATCTAATTTTAAGAAACATACGAACTTTATCATGATCACAAAATCCAAATATACCTTTAAGAGAACTGCCACAGAAACTATTGCTGTTTTTGTATCATCATTCTAATTCCTTTTCTCTGACTGATTATCCAGCTCGTGTTTGTCCGTTGCCATATCAGGAATAAAACCTTCGACAGCTCCTTTTCCCATTCTATCACTAAATGAATATAGTGTAAATTTCATCATTTCAGATGTAGCAGAGACATAATCAACCGCTTCAACTTCTTGTGTTCAAACCTACAAACAACACTATCAAAACATTTTCAGAAGAAATCATTTACGAGTGTAGCCTTTGTGTTATTCGCACCGTAGTGAAATGTAAATTTACACAACAAGAAACTTTGGCTTGATTCAAATAAATTTGTTGATTTATTATTTTCTAAAACTTTTTGTTCCATTTGTATTCCAGTCTGTTCCAGTATATGGCATTCTCTTGAATTACGTCTTCTTTAGTAGAGTTTGAGATGACAATGTATCATCCAAATTCATAGATATATTCAACTGCTTTCCATACTGTATTTATTTAGGAAAAAAGATGTTAAAACTTTTGAAACCCTGCAAGCAAGTATTTGAATTTATTTTCTGTCGTTCTTGGGGAGACAACTGAGTTTTGCCTTTCTTCATTTCTTTTATTGCTTGCAATTTATAGATTCCTTTTGGCATCTTTATACTCTTAGCACCCGATACATTTCCCACAGCAGAAGCAGTGAGCAATTAGTATCTTTATGTTTAAGAATAGTTGAACCTAGCCATTAGAGCTATAAATTATCCCCATCTCCTTTTTTTCTAATTGATGTCCTACACCCCCTGTTCTCTTAGTTTATAGTATCCTCCACCAAGATACATACTTCACCCTTGTAGTATGCGGGAAAAGAACATCGATCCCCTTGTCATATTTTATATTTTCCCAACTCGTGTTGCCTCACAATAACCATTCGTATTATTATTGGAAAACTTCACGTAGGTAATTCTGATGATATAATTTCTCCATTAAAAGAAAATTATGCGATGATTTGGTCGGTTATCGTATAATTTACTCGTGTATATGTTTTCCTGACACGGCAGAATAAACCAGATTTTTGGTTCCATTTATTGAATATATAACAATTCGGTTGAGTATGCACTAAGAAAATATTGTATTTCTTCTTATTCCAAGTCATCATAAGCACCATCAATCAAATCACAGTGAATTAATAACCGAGAATTATGCCTGAGGCATATGTTGATGACCATTATCACTGTAAAACGTCCCATAGTTTAATCTTTTGGTGAGATGACCACATAAACTCTCAAATGAATTACAATTGTGAAATCAACGTTGTAGTATTTTTATTTATTCGATAGATTTTGAAGTAGCTTTTGAATATCTATGACAAGTATTTTCCGGTTCACACCCTGTTCTTATCATAAGGCAGAGCAATCTCGGAAGATATTCCAGAAATCTCATATGCTCCGGTGTGAAACTGTTATCTTTGTATCACTTCCCGGTATTATAACTAAACTTGTAATTTTCCAGTGATTATTAAACAAGTATTATCTCTTTATGATTTGAATCGTCGAGCCGCAGCCTATGAATAGCCTACGCCACGTGATCGTCGGCAATACGCTGCCACGCGCTATGCATAAGTTAGACTATCGTTGGGCATTGGTTGTGAACGCCGACAACACGCTCAGCATTCATTGGTATAAGTTATCTATATGTGATTAAAACGTTTTGTGTACGTTACTAATACGTTATGCATACGTCGCAACACGTTATTATACGCCAAAACTTAAAAAAAAAAACATCAATAGTTCAGCGACGCCAGCGTTTACATACATTTTGAGACCTTGCCATACGCTGGCTAAAACGTCAAGGTGTGACAGCCCCTTTAGGAGTACCTCTGGATGTGTCCACCGTCAAGAATGAACTTTCAAACTTGTTTCCCTAAAACTTAGTGGTGCCTTCTTAAGTCTGTCTCTGGAGTATGCTCCCCTCCCATCCCGTCCCTCTTATAGGTATACCACAACCAACTTCTTCCTACTGTGACCCGATACGATATAATTTACCCTTCCTTCAAGGTCCCTAAGTCCTGCTCCTTCAAAACTGCACAGAATTCTATGTCTATGATCCTTCCTGCAGAATGAGTTCAAATACTGCTTCGCTGTTGAATTAATACCAGGTGGGGTTGACTCAGCCTGT
>CM068961.1:125060881-125070980 GCA_035128595.1 Eptatretus atami
TGTGCCCCTCTACCAGTACACTGGTACTCATTTCGTCGACCTTGGAAGGATGACAGGCTGAATCAACCCCACCTAGTGTCAATTCAGCAGCCAACGGGGCTCAAACTCAGGACCCTAGGATCCTAAGCGGCAAATGGACTATAACTTCGTTTTCCAATTTGTGTTCAAAATATAACATTCAATATAAATGAAGTCGTTCCTCGATCATAAACTGACATTTGTGTCAGACAGAGATAGACATTTGTAGACAGACAGACAAAGTGAACTTCATGTGTGCAGGGTAATGAAGTATCATGTCAACTTATTACTGTATCTATCTATAATTCCAGCAATCTCTGTGTGTGTGTCTGTCTGTTTATCTGTCTGTCTGTTTGTCTGTCTGCGACCGCCGTTTCTCGACGACCGCCGGTCCGATCTCATTGAAACTTGCCTAGAATATTGCCGGGGACCCGCGGATGTGCCTTTTCGAGGTTTGATATCGATCGGACGAGGGTTCCCAAGTTACGGCCATTTATCTGTCGACCAATGAAAGACACGGTGCTATGACATCACGAATGACGTCACAATTAATGTTTATTTATTTATTTATTATTTTGCACGATTGACGGTCCGATCTTGATTGAACTGTTCAGGAATATTGCGCGGGCCCCGCGGATGTGCCTTTTCAAGGTTTGATATTAATCGGACGAGCGGTTCCCAAGTTACGGCCATTTATCTGTCGCAATGACAGGACACGGTGCTATGACATCACGAATGACATCACAATTAATGTTTATTTATTTATTTTATTATTTTTTATTATTTCTTTTGCACGATTGAAACTTGCCAGGAATATTGCTGGGACCCGCGGATGTGCCTTTTCGAGGTTTGAGAGAGAGAGAGAGGCTGCACATACTGGCACTCACCTACGGGCACGCAACTACGGGCCCGCCCCTACGGGCCCGTACTAGTTTAATAAAAGGGAATAAATTCCCGCATGTGACTAGTGCGAAAAAAAATCCTGACAACTCGTGACTCAAACCCAGGAAGTCATCGCCAATGCGGTGATGACTTACTGAACCTTTGAGTCTTCGGGATAGCCTCAACAGTTTCTCACACAAACACTCCAATGACCGAGGTCCAAAAAGTTCTGTATCATCGAGTATATTGCTATAATGTTTTATCACATTACAAATGAAGTGCCATGTCATGTCAAAATACTGTACATTTCTCCAATTCCAAACAATTTCCACCTCGGTATTCATAATCCATAATCAATAATAATCAATACAAACACAAAATTGACAAAGATAAAGTAGATGTACTACTACTCGTGACTAGTCTTTTTGCTAAACAGAGTGGACATTTCAATGCAAAAGAAAATTTAAAAAAATAACTTTCCAGTTTTTGACCAAACAATGTTTGATGAAAGTGTGCTTCATCGAACAAAGCAAACATGGTGTTATGGCATGGTGTACCAAATAATCAGAGCACGAGTCATCATTAAAAGATAGCTTGCATATGTTGGAACAAATGTTCAATAAAAAATAAATAAATAAGTGCTCAAAAAGTTTGACTTTCAGATCGTGCAGTGTTTCCAGTTGTAAGTTTCAAGTGCATGGGGGAAATGGCAGGAATTGAGGACAGAGGAGCAAGGTGATATTGTTATGGAAAGTGACATGTCGGTGATAATTGTTCCTAAAAAATTTTTTATATTTGAGAAAGCCAGAGGAACTGCGGTGAACTGGACCAAAACATTGCGAAAGAGACGGAATGCTTAACAAACTTGTGTTTGAAGAGGTGAATTTGAAAATATGGAGCTTCGTGGAGACAGAGGAAGGGGGAAAGGAAGCTTGATGATAACAATGAGGAGCTTCGAGGGTGAGTTCATTTATTATAATCAGTTCTGGACATCCAGAGTGGTTTTTTTTTTATTGATGACAACATACAAATGTTTACCTAGGTAGGTAGGGTTACTAAATGCCAATACCTGTACTCAACAACAAAACATTTCTTGAATTTTTTTTTCTCTGAATGACCAATGTTTCTTCCAAAAACAAGAATAAAAAAAAAAGTTTCCAAACCAATGAAACCCTAATATGCTCTGCTTATTACGTGTGGATGCGAGAGAACCAGCAGAGTAAAGATATGGGAAAGTGGGAATGAATGAGGTTGTACCTGCGAAGGTGCAGGAAGGCGGTGTAGCATTGTTTACGAAACTCCTGGTACTGTTCGCTTTGGGTGCCCCCCATGGCCTCGACCATCTCACGGCTCAGCTTCATTGGAGGAGGCAAAGGCTTGGGGTCACGGCCCAGAATGTAGCCAAAATCGATGTGAAAAAGTTTTCCTGTCAAAGGTGTAAACATTTTAGTGGGGAAAAAGCCAACTTGTATGGTACAAGTGGTGTCAAAATTAAAAGGTATAATGTCCACCGTACCTTGTCACTTGAAATTACAAGAAATAATACTGCAACGAAGACCTTTCTTTACGAAGGGGGGCAGACGACCCCAAAGGACCAGATATCTAAACAAATACACCTCAATGCCTCGCCGAGCCTTAAAATAAGCCTTTCAATTCAGTCACACTGAGACACGAGACAAAAGGGGAGAGAAAAAGATAGAGGCAGAGGGCTTTGTCCTTTCCTTTTTGGGAGCATCAGAAGATTTGGAAATGTCGTTGAGTGGTCTGGTGTGTGGAGGATGATGGTGTGCAGTGTAACGCCACACTCCCGACTGCACTCCCACTAGCAGCTCGAAGCACTCGTGCTTGGGATCCCAAACAGACTCAAACGCGTGCTGGGGCTGCTGGCTCGCTGACGCACTACAACTTTGGCTCCACGTCGACTCCAGACCCTAAACTCATACAGTCCAACACTACCTCTCGACCCAATTCCAAACTCAAATTCCTCACAAAATGCTGAGACTGCTTGTGGAGTCTTTTAAAGGCTTCAGCCATGGCACTTCAACAAAGGCCTTCTCTGACTCCGTGGGGCCGACTCAATCTGTGAACTTTCCAATGCAGACTTATCCAAATGGCAAATCCTCCCTTCTGTACTTGGTGACGACTAACTTTCCCACAAACATCTCCTGCTCTTCCTCTGCCCCAATAATTGGTTCATCTGATCTTATGCTTGGAGAGTCAACATCGATCTGGCTATTCTCAGAGAGCTACCTCAATACCAGCAAATCTGGCATTTCCCTCAAGCAGATTGGCAGGGACTGCAAAAGCAGCCATCTCTCTTCATGACTGGTCGACCACATCTACTACCTCTGATGCCAACTCAGCATGGGAATTCTTCCACAGAAACCTGCTCTCTCGCATACAAAGATTCATCCCATCTCGTCTTCAACTATCCTACCCCTCTTCTCACCCATGGTACACTAAATCCTATGGTGAGGCAGTTGGTCTGAAACAACTTGCCTTCTATTCCTGGAAGGCAAATCCGACCGAAGGCAATTTCAGTACTTTCCCAAAAGTCCACAATAAGTGTGTCCACTCTCAGGAGAGCCAGAAAACAACATCTGTCCAACTTCAAGATTGAACTTTAACACTTGTCTCCCTCCTCTAAAACCGGGTGGCATCTTGTTACCTCTGCCACGGAAGGTGGAAATGGTTGTTTTCACCCCTTTCTGTCTGTTTAATTGTTTGTTTGTCTGTGTGCAGGATATCTCTAAAAATTGTGGACAGATTCGGACGAAACTTGGTGGACATGTTGGGTGTGTGGCAAGGACGAATCGATTCAATTTTGGTGAAGATCTGAATACGAAACTGAATACGAGAATTATTTAAATTTTCAAGTGATTCTTCACCATTGAGAGATAGGGCCAAAAACGATATGTAGAATGATATTTCAAAAAGGTATTGCACCCGATATATTCTCGTGTATCAGGCATTGCGTGGCGGAGGCATGCTTTCTACCGAGTGCCCTTCTAGTTAAGTCTGTCTCTGGAGTATGCTCCCTTTCCATCCTTTCCCCCTCTTCAAATGGAACCACAGACGACCGCTCGTAAGAAGGCTGAATGCCTCAATTCTGTGTTTGTTTCCAAATCTTGTGTCCCCAACCCCTCTCTCTGAGTACCCATTATTCCCTGTTGTACACAACTGCTCTTGCACTCCGTCTTTTACACCTGAGAAGGTGGAGAAGGATATTTCAAACCTCGACTCTCACTTTGCTACGAGACCGGACAGCATCAGCTCACATGTCCTAAAAACCTGCTCTGCTGGTCTTGCACATCCTATCCTCTCTCTGCCCTTTTCACTCTATCATTTCTGCTGGGTCATCTTCCATCTCCTTGGAAATTTGCCTACATTGTTGCACCACAAAAAACGGTGAAAAAAAACTGATCCCCTCAACCACCGCCCTCAACTCAACCATCAGCTTACTTCCAATCATGAGCAAGGTCATGGAGTCCATCATTGCAGGTGATATTAAAACATTCCTTTTCTCCAACAACCTCATCTCAGGTCAGGTCAGCAATTTGGTTTCAGATCAGGTCACTCCACCTTGATCATGCTGTTTCTACTCACCTAACAATGGACGGAGGCCCTCAATGTCAGATATGAGAAAAGGGGCTGTCTCTTTATACATATCTCATGCCTATGATAGTCTGGCATACCTCCTTCCTCTCCAAGCTCTCTGCCTATGGCATCCAAGGCCAACTCCACATATGGCTTCCTGACTTTCTGATGGAATCCTTTCATCTCCTCTCTGTCAAGGATGGAGTGCCCCATGGCAGTCTTCTGGACCCCAGTCCTATTCTGATCTTCATAAGTGATTTTCCTGACTCTGGAAAATCCTCTTTATCTATTTGCTGATGACTCCACCCTCTGCTGTGATATCCCTCATCCTTCAAACAGGAAGGCTGCAGCCTTTTTCCTTTCTTCAGACCTTGGGAAAAAATATTATTAAAATATATGTATATATATATATATGTTGTTGTTCTTCTTTCGGCTGCTCCCGTTAGGGGTTGCCACAGCGGATCATCCGTTATGATCCGCATACTGATTTGGCACAGGTTTTACGCCGGATGCCCTTCCTGACGCAACCCTGGTCGCCTCTTACGACACAGGGATAAGGATTTGGTTTCGCCATGATTCCGGGCTGCCCTACACCCTCTCATAGTGCGGCCCAGCGCAGAACACCCGTCCTCAAGCGATCCTCCAACCCAAGCCTCCGAGTAGCCGGATTACAGGCGCACGCCACTACGCCCGGTATATATGTATATATACATATATATATACATACATGCATACATACATGCATACATGCATACATACATACATACATATATATATATATATATATATATATATATATATATATATATATATATATATATATATATATAAAATCACAAGCTGGGAATATGTCTTTCAATCCTGACAAATCTCATACTCTCACTCACTCTCTCCGAAAGAGCTGTCTGGCAAATCCTTCTACTTTCTTAACAGTCCTCTTGAGGAATTTCAGTCATTCACATTCCTGTGTCTCACTATCAGCCACAACCTTTCTTGAGCACACCACATTTCAAAGTTTTTCTCCAAAGCCAGCCACCGACTGGGCATCCTCAGTCGTTTAAAAAAAGTCTTTCTTTGGTACACCTGAACTCCTATTCACCCACAAGGCCTTCATCTGTAGCTTGATGGAGTACTGCCCCCCCTCTCTATGGGCTGGTTCCCCTGCCTCACGTCTTGCTCAGCTTGACGTTGTGGAAACCAAGGCCTTCAAAATCATTGGAATCTCCCGCAATGACGCTGAGTCTATGGGCTTATCACCTTGCCATCGCAGACAGGTCGGTGGTCTGCCTTCTTCCACCTCCTTTCTGGTCCTGCACCCTCTGCTCTTTCCTTCCATGCTTTGTCCTTCCCAGGTTTTGCAGGTCTCACACAGTCCATAATCAACCCTCTACTGGTAAAACTACCTAAATTCAGCATCACTACTCACGGATACTCATTTGTTGCTCTTTTTTCCCCACCTGTGGCATCAACTTCCACATACTGTGTCCAGACAGTCAGTTAACACATCCTTCATCACAAGGTTTGTGCAGCACATCAGCAGCCGATTAGCGCCATGACGACGTTGCTGCGGCACTTCCACTTCCGTGTTTGTTCCATCGTCGCCACATGGAAGATGCTTTGTCATAGCCTCCTGATGAGGACGTGCGATGCAGAGTGGTTGTGCTCGAGCATGCATCTCGCTTGATGAGCCGTTCCAAGCCACGTGGCCCGAGTCTTTCCGGGTTTAATTGCCGAAGCTATGACCGATCTGTTGACGCCGGTATGACAACCGAGGCCCAAGGAGAAGAGCGGCTGAACAGGTGTAGTTCACGCAGCGTACTCGGAGTGAGCTCACCGTCGGGCCGAACAAAGTGCTCCGGATGCTGGAGCAGCACTCGGTCTCGTGTTGATGTGCGAGGGTGCATGGTCCCGAGTTCCGGGCCGGCAGTTCCTGCTGCTCTGCATCTGCAGGTCCGTTCAAGCGACTCATCCATAGGGCCTGGGCACATGGACCGCAGCAGTGCTTGCTCTGTGCACCGTGGGCGTTTGCAGGTCCTGCGCATCGTTTGCGGACATGGTACAAGTGATCTCGTCGCTGATGCCAGCGCTCCGTGTGTCCTGGCTTAGTGAGCTTTGAGCCGTGGGGACTCCGAGCTTGGACACCTTTTGTTGTAATTTAAAATGCGTCTATTTCTGCTTTCTGGCTAATTTGCATTTTCATTCTATATATTTATTTTAATGCATAATATACATATTCATTCAATATTATATGATTATTATTCTTTCTATATATGTATATATTTGTAAGTTTGTTTTATTATTGTAAACTTGACAAACATCAGTCTTCGGACTGCCTTGTCCAGTGTTTGAGGTTCTCAATAAACCGAAATGAATGAACACTCTTCAATCTCATCCTTGCCTCCAGGTCATCAAGACAGCTGTTCACCGCCATCTCAGAACGCCCCCAAACTAAAACCAGGATGTCTCTTACCCTTGTTAACCCCACCGAAATCACTCCTAATTCTCCAGTTTTGCTCCTTGGAGTTTCCTTCTACATGCATGCATGTTTTACATCGTGTGCTTGTCTGCTATGTCCTGATCCATTCAATATGCTAGCTCTTCAATGAGCCTCAACTATGTTCACAAAAAAGGCTCAAGGCAGTGATGTAATCACTGTTTACTCTTTGGCCGGGCCACCGGCCAAGTGGTCTCTCCCACAACATCACGGTCTAAAGCCCCGCATTTTTCGACAACAATGGCCCTAAACATGCGGCTAATAATTAAATAAAGGGGAGTGAAGGTAAAGGGAGGGGAAAGCACACAAATGGGGAAGAAAGAAAAAAATAGAGAGCAGGTGGGAAGACAAGGATCTATCTGCACACTCGATCCAGACAATGCTAAACGGGGAAATTATGGGATGACTTATTCCAAAATTAATTCTGAACCAACTAATTAATCCCCGTATTCCTCAAGCCATTTTTAGCGCAATAAAAAATTCTGTACATGTAAGAATGTAGAAGCATGTACGAAAAAGAAAAGACGTTAATCAAAAAAGATATCTGATCTGTTAAAGCTACAAAATGCCAGTGTTGTGCAATTTTCCCTCCAGGTCTTCAAGACAGCTGTTCATCACCATCGCAGATCATCCCCCATCCAAAACCATCTTCTTTTCTACCCCCGTTAACACTCGCCAAGCCCACCTCTTTCCACGTTTCCAGTTTTTCCCTTCCTGAGAGTTTGCTCCTGTATCCATCTTGTCCTACCCCTCATCCTTACCCGCATCCCTTGTTTGTCCGTCCCCGTCTATTTTGTCCCTCAGACCTGCTGCTTGCGTTTCCACTTCTCTTTCTGCTGTTATTTTTTTGTTGTATCCCATTCCGTTCTGTGTTGTAGCTCTTCCATGAGCCTTGACTTTGTAGACAAAAAAAAAAGAATCAATGTCCTATGCATTGAATCACAATTGTATTTTGGAAAATGAAAAACAAATTCAAAAACATACAAAGGCCTTCAAGTAAATAATACAATGACTATATTCAGGACAGGATAACATGCCAAATGGTAGAAAAAGATATTTGTGATTGTTATTGGCAACAAGTAATGGTTGACAATCAATTCGTTTAACAGCAAAGCAAAGCAAGAAAAATAAAAAAATAAAAATAATAATCACCGATTATCACCTGTTTTAGTCAAGAGAAGATTGTCCAGGTGTCTGTCTCCGACTCCCAGGATGTATGTGATGACACAGTAGCCAGCTGGTCAAAATAATTGTAACATGATTATACAGCATTTATTTAGATGAAGTGGATATATTGCCACATTGTCTCATATCTACAACATACATTCTGTCAATATTGAAGAGACAGGAAGGATTGATAAAATTGCAGAAACTACACATTTAAGTAGATGATAAATGGGGTTTCTGGGACACCCATTCAAATGAATGGGGGAAAAGGGAAAAACTTTCTGACCCAAGCTACAAAAGCTCAAAATAGGAGACTCATTTTCTCTTGGATAATTTATTAATTTATAAACATTTTTCATATTAATATTTTTGGCTATACTATATTTCTGTCGTTCAGCCTGTGCCTTTGTGTAATAATTTGATAAATCAATATCCAGTTCTTGGGATACACCAAAGATAGAACCAATCTTTACAAACATGTCATTTATATTAGATTAAAAATAATGTCATTAAAAAAATTGTTTTTGTTGAGTTGAAATAACACATCTCGACATAATTACACAAAACACTTGGAATTAATTATTGGACTTGAAATGTTTGATAAACACCATTTTGTAAGAATTTTATTACTTCAACAGGTGGTGGAAGACCATAACTATCAAAATAATATTTTGTCTTACGATTAAAAATACAAACCAATGAGAACCTTCCCATTATTATCTTCGAAGTTCATAATGATATTCTTTGTATGTTGAGACATTTGTTAATTCATCTCTCATACAAATAACATTATGAATTTTAATCTCTTACAATATTTGATAAGTTCTAAATTGATATGTTCTTTCCAAATTCTTTAAACCACTCATCATGCTCTCATTTATTTATTAGAAAGATATAATCCATTACCCCTTTTAGTTAATTTTACACCTGCTTGTGCGATAGAAGAAAGCATATCTCAAACTAACAATCTCGCTTTATCAGGTAAACTTTCAAGTTTTTCAGCAAAATCTACAATTGCACCAACTTCCACTAATTTGTTACTCCAACTCTTTGTTATGTCTTTTCAACAAACTTTTTGAGCCCGGAGTTGAGGCTTCCTTTCGTTGGCAGTTTTCACCGCTCTGAAATCCCACAGGACAATGCCTCCAGCCGCACTTAAACCAGCAAATTAAGGAATTAGAAATGGAGAAATCCTCCACTCATCTCTCTTATTGAATATTTCTTCAACATTGGTTTTGATATTTTAATTTTAAGTGAGCCAGTATCATTCAAGATTTTCACCTGTTCTCTTGTGAGCAAAACATTAATTCTTACTGCTCATTTTCTCTGAATTGTATTAATGTTAATCATAAAAGGCTTTGATTTTGAATACAAGCATGATAGTTTATGAAGATTGATTGATTAACATATACCCAGTTGGCAATTACTACCCATTATTTATCAAAAAAATTATGTGAGACTAGCATAACACCAATTATCTGTATTAATCTGTAATTCTGTTTCTTCCAAAAGCAAACAATATGTTATCAACTTCTTCACTCTTTCCTCTTTCAATGTATAGGGAATATCCACTTGATTAGACCTTATAGTTCCTTTTGAGCACTCAGGACATCGCATAGATGTATACAGACTTTTAAAATGCTGTCATATCCAAATGGGTTCTATATTTCCATTGCTTTCATACACTTTTTGTAGACTTGTGTGCTTCAGCATAATCATTTTTTTCCCAATTAACTTCCAATCTATCTCAAGGAAAAAAATTCCATCTGAGAAACGCGAAGTTGTTTCACCTTAGCATCATCACTCAACGCATATTCTTATCAGTCGCAGTATCACCATCTGTTTTTTAAAATGAGCACAGATATCGTGGCTTTCTTCCGAACACATTTAACTCTGTATTGGTATCAACTGCTTCCATATTACACAAAAATCTTCTTCTCC
>CM068961.1:125071005-125085650 GCA_035128595.1 Eptatretus atami
GTTAATTTTACACCTGCTTGTGCGATAGAAGAAAGCATATCTCAAACTAACAATCTCGCTTTATCAGGTAAACTTTCAAGTTTTTCAGCAAAATCTACAATTGCACCACTTCCACTAATTTGTTACTCCAACTCTTTGTTATGTCTTTCAAAAAACTTCTTTTGAGCCCGGAAGTTGAGGCTTCCTTTCGTTGCAGTTTTCACCGCTCTGAAATCCCACAGGACAATGCTCCAGCCGCACTTAAACCAGCAAATTAAGGAATTAGAAATGGAGAAATCCTCCACTCATCTCTCTTATTGAATATTTCTTCAACATTGGTTTTGATATTTTAATTTTAAGTGAGCCAGTATCTTCAAGATTTCACCTGTTCTCTTGTGAGCAAAACATTAATTCTTACTGCTCATTTTCTCTGAATTGTATTAATGTTAATCATAAAAGGCTTTTGATTTGAATACAAGATGATAGTTTATGAAGATTGATTTGATTAACATATACCCCAGTTGGCAATTTACTACCCATTTATTTATCAAAAAAATTATGTGAGACTAAGCATAACACCATTATCTGTATTAATCTGTAATTCTGTTTCTTCCAAAAGCAAACAATATGTATCAACTTCTTCACTCTCTCCTCTTTCAATGTATAGGGAATATCCACTTGATTAGACCTTATAGTTTCCTTTTGAGCACTCAGGTCAATCGCATAGATTGTATACAGACTTTTAAATGCTGTCATATCCAAAATGGGTTCTATATTTCCATTGCTTTCATACACTTTTTGGTAAGACTTGTGTGCTTCAGCATAATCATTTTTTTCCCAATTAACTTCCAATCTATCTCAAGGAAAAAATGTTCCATCTTGAGAAACGCGAAGTTGTTTCACCTTAGCATCATCACTCAACGCATTATTCTTATCAGTCGCAGTATCACCATCTTGTTTTTTTAAAATGAGCCACAGATATCGTGGCTTTCCTTCCAGAACACATTTAACTCTGTATATGGTATCAACTGCTTCCATACTTACACAAATTCCACGTGTAAGTGGTTTGCTTCAGTTTAACGTGTTGGCATCTTCTTTTAAGGTAGGATACATTGAGTGGTTTCTTTGAGTTAAGTCTTCTATTCAACATCTCTTCTGTTTTAAGATTAGGAGTATATTCACTAATATACCAACTAATTTCATCAATTAGAAATTTATTCTGAGCAGCAAAAGCAACAGCCACACCAAAAAGCAATCTATTTTCATTATCATTCCTTTGCAGTTGAAATCTAATTTTAAGAACATACAGAACTTTATCATGATCACAAAATCCAAATATACCTTTAAGAGGAACTGCCACAGTAAAACTATTGCCTGTTTTTGTATCATCATTCTACATTCCTTTTCTCTGACTATATCCAGGCTCTGTGTTTGTTCCCGTTGCCATATCAGGAATAAAACCTTCGACAGCTCCCTTTCCCATTCTATCACTAAATGAATATAGTGTAAATTTCATCATTTCAGATGTAGCAGAGACATAATCAACCGCTTCAACTTCTTGTGTTCCAACATACAAACGAACACTATCAAACATTTTCCAGAAGAAATCATTTACGAGTGTAGCGTTTGTGTTATTCGCAGCCGTAGTGAATGTAAATTTACACAACAAGAAACTTTTGGCTTGATTCAAATAAATTTGTTGATTATTTATTTCAAAACTTTTTGTTCCATTTGTATCATTCCCCAGTCTGTCCAGTTATTGCATTTACCTTGAAGTAATCTTCTTTTTTAGTAGAGTTTGAGATGACAATGGTATCATCCAAATCATAATACTATCAACTGCTTCCATACTTGTTTATTTAGGAAAAAAGATGTTAAAACTTTTGAAACCCTGAGCCCAAGTATTTGAATTATTTTCTGTCGTTCTTGGGGAGACAACTGAGTTTTGCCTTTCTTAATTTCTTTTATTGGCTTGAATTTATGAGATTCCTTTTGGCATCTTTTTACTCTTTATAGCACCGCTACATTTCCCACAGCAGAAGCAGTTGAACAATTAGGTCTTTATGTTTAAAGAATAGTTGAACCATACCCATTAGAGTATAATATCCCATCTCCTTCTAAATTGATGGTCCGACACCCCTTTGTCTACTTGTTTATAGTATCCCTCTACCAAGAACATACCTTCACCCTGTAGTATGGGGAAAGGACATCCCATCCCCTGTATTAATTTATATTTTCCCAACTCGTGTTTCCTCACAATAACCATCGTATTTTATTTATTCAACTCCGTGGTGAATTCTGATGGATATAATTTCTCCATTAAAGAAATCTAGCGATTATCTTGGTCGGTTATCCTAAATATTACTCTGTTATGGTTTTTCCTGAGCACAGGAGATAAACCAAATTTTTGGTTCCATATTGAATTTATAACCAATTGGGTTGAGTATGCAGCTGAATGAAAATATTGTATTGTTTTTATTCCATCATATAAGCACCATCAATCAAATCACAGTGAAATTAATACGAATTATCCTGAGGATAGTTGAATGACATTATCACTGTAAAACGCCCATTAGTTTCAATCTTTTTTTGAGGAAGAAACCCCAATTAACTTCTAAATGACCAATTGTGAAATCAACCTTGTAGTTATTTTTAAGTTTAATCATAGATTTTGAAGTATGCTTTTGAATATCTATGACAATATTTTTCGGTTCATCACCCTGTTCTTTCATAAGGCGAGCAATTTCGGAAGATATTTCAGAAATCTCATATGCTCCGGGTGAAACTGTTATCGTTTTGTATCCACAAAAAAGAGAGAGATCTAATGACATACGAATGACAGTCACAATTAATGTTTTATTTATTTTATTTTATTTATTTTTTATTATTTCTTTTGCACCCGATTGAACTTGCCAAGGAATATTGCTGGGGACCCGCGGATGTGCCTTTTCGAGGTTGAAGAGAGAGAGGCTGCACTACCTGGCACTCACCTACGGGCACCGCAACTACGGGCCCGCCCCTACGGGCCGTACTAGTTTAAAATAAAAGGGAATAAATCCCGCATGTGACTATGCGAAAAAAAAATCCTGACAACTCGGACCAAACCCAGGAATCATCCCATGCGGTGATGACTTACGAACCTTTGAGTTCTTCGGGATAGCCTAAACAGTTTCTCAACACCAACACCTCCAATGACCGATGGTCCTAAAAAGTTCTGTATCATCAGTATATTGCTATAATGTTTTATGCACATTACAAATGAAGTGCCATGTCATGTCAAAATACTGTACATTTCCGCAATTCCAAAAATTTCCACCTCGTATTCATAATCCATAATCAAATATACAATACAACACAAAAATTGACAAAGATAAAGTAGATGTACTACTACTCCGGACTAGTCTTTTTGCTAAACAGAGTGATATTTCAATGCAAGAAAAATTTAAAAAAAATAACTTCCAGTTTTTGACCAAACAAAGTGTTGATGAAAGTGTGCTTCCATCGAACAAAAGCAAACATGGTGTTATGGATGTGTACCAAATAATCAAGCAGCACGAGTCATCATTAAAAGAAGCTTGCATATGTTGAACAAATGTCAAAATAAAAAATAAATAAATAAGTGCTCAAAAAAGTTGACTTTCAATCTGCAGTGTTTCGCAAGTTGTAATTTCAAGTGCATGGGGGAAATGGCAAGGAAATTGAGGACGAGGAGCAAGGTTGATATTGTTATGGAAAGTGACATGTCGGTGATAATTGTTCCTAAAAAATTTTTTTATATTTGAGAAAGCCAGAGGAACTGCGGTGAAATGGACAAAACATTGCGAAAGAGACGGAATGTTAACAAACTTGTGTTTGAAGAGGTGAATTTGAAAATATGGAGCTTCGTGGAGACAGAGGAAGGGGGAAAGGAAGCTTGATGATAACAATGAGAGCTTCGAGGGTGAGTTCATTTATTATAATACAGTTCTGGAACATCCAGAGTGGTTTTTTTATTGATGACAACAATACACAAATGTTTACCTAGGTAGGGTAGGGTTACTAAAATGCCCATACTGTAACTCAACAACAAAACATTTCTTTAATTTTTTTTCTCTGAATGACCAATGTTTCTTCCAAAAACAAGAATAAAAAAAAAAAAGTTTCCAAAACCAATGAAACCCTAAATATGCTCTGCTATTACGTTGGATGCGAGAGAACAGCCAGAGTAAAGATATTGGGAAAGTGGGAATGAATGAGGTTGTACCTGCGAAGGTGCAGGAAGGCGGTGTAGCATTTGTTTTACGAAACTCCTGGTTACTGTTCGCTTTGGGTGCCCACCATGGCCTCGACCCAAATCTCACGCTCAGCTTCATTGGAGGAGGCAAGGCTTTGGGGTCACGGCCCAGAAATGTAGCCCAAAATCGAATGTGAAAAAAAAAAGGTTTTTCCTGTCAAAGTGTAAACATTTTAGTGGGGAAAAAGCCAACTGTATGGTACAAGTGGTGTCAAAATTAAAAGGTATATGTCCACCGTACCTTGTCACTTGAATTACAAGAATAATACTGCAACGAAGACCTTTCTTACGAGGGGGCAGATCGACCCCAAAGGAGCCAAGAATATCTAAACAAATACACCTCAATGCTCGCGATGCTTAAAATAAGCCTTTCAATTTCAGTCACACTGAGACCGAGACAAAAAGGGGAGAGAAAAGATAGAGGCAGAGGGCTTTGTCCTTTCCTTTTGGGAAGCATCGAAGATTTGGAAATGTCGGTGGTGGTCTGGTGTGTGAGGATGATGTGTGCAGTGGCAACGCCACACTCCGACTGCACTCCACTCAGCTCGAAGCACTCGTGCTTGGATCCCAAACAGACTCAAACGCGTGCTGGGGCTGCTGCTCGCTGACGTTCTAACAACTTTGGGCTCCACGTCGACTCCAGACCCTAAACTCATCGCCAGTCCAACACTACCGTTCGACCCAATTTCCAAAACAAAATTCTCACAAAAATGCTAGAGGCTTGTGGGCGGCTTTTAAGCTTCAGCCATGCACTTCAACAAGGCCTTCTTTGGCTCCGTGGGGCCGACTCAAATCTGTGAACTTTCCAATGCAAGACTTATCCAAGATGGCAAATCCTCCTTCTGTACTTGGTGACGAACTAAACTTTCCCACAGAAACATCTCATGCTCTTCCTGCTGCCCCAATTGGTTAGCTGATATTATGCTTGGAGAGTCAACATCGATCTGCTATTCTCAGAGAGCTACCTCAATACCAAGCAAATCTGGCATTTCCCTCAAGCAGATTGGCAGGGACTGCAAAAGCAGCCATCTCTCTTCATGTGGTCGACCTAACATCTACTTACCTCTGATGCCAACCAGCATGGGAATTCTTTCAACAGAAAAAAAACCTGCTCTCTCGCATACAAGATCATCCCATCTCGTCTTCAAGCTAATCCTACCCCTCTTCTCACGCATGGTACACTAAAACCTATGGTGAGCAGTTGGTCTGAATCAACCTTGCCTCTTTCTCTGGAAGGCAAATCCGACCGAAGGCAATTTCAAGTACTTTCCCAAAAGTCCCATAAGTGTGTCCACTCTCAGAGAGCCCAGAAAACAACATCTGTCCAACTTCAAGATTGAACTTTAACACTTGTCTCCCTCCTCTAAAACCGGGTGGCATCTTGTTTACCTCTGCCAAAGGTGGAAATGTTGTTTTCACTCCCTTTCTGTCTGTTTAATTTTTTGTTTGTCTGTGTGCAGGATATCTCTAAAAAAGTGTGGACAGATTCGGACGAAACTTGGTGACAATGTTGGGTGTGTGGCAAGGAACGAATCGATTCAATTTTGGTGAAGATCTGAATACGAAACGAATACGAGAATTATTTAAATTTTCAAGTGATTCTTCACCATTGAGAGATAGGCCAAAAAGATATGGTAAGATATATTTCAAAAGGGTATTGCAACCAGATATAAATATTCTCCGTGTACATGCATTGCGTGGCGGAGGCATGCTTTCTCCTAACCGATGCCCTCTAGTTAAGTCTGTATCTGGAGTATGTCTGCCTTTTCCATCCTTTTCCCCTCTTCAAATGGAACCCACAGACGACCGCTCGTAAGAGGTTGAATGCCTCATCTGTGTTTGTTTCCAATTGTGTCCCCACCCCTCTCTCTGAGTACCCACTATTCCCTGTTTGTACACAACTGCTCTTGCACTCCCGTCTTTACACCCTGAGAAGGTGGGAAGGATATTTCAAACCTCGATCTCTCACTTTGCTACGAGACCAGACAGCATCAGCTCACATGTCCTATAATAACCTGCTCTGCTGGTGCTTGCCAATCCTAATTCCTCTCTCTGCCCTTTTCACTCTATCATTCTGCTTGTGGTCATCTTCCATCTCCTTGGAAATTTTGCCTACATTGTTGCATCCACAAAAAAACGGTGAAAAAACTGATTCCCTCAATCCACCGTCCTCAACTCAACTTGATCAGCTTACTTCCAATCATGAGCAAGGTCATGAGTCCATCATTGCAGGTGATTATTAAACTATTCCTTTTCTCCAACAATACCTCATCCTCAGGTCAGGTCAGCAATTTGGTTTCAGATCAAGGTCATCCACGCTTTGATCATGCTGTTTCTACTCTACCTAACCAATGGACGGAGGCCTCTCAATAGTCTAGATTATGTAGAAAAGGGCGTCTCTCTTTATAGCATATCTTCATGCCTATGATAGTCTGGCATACCTCCTCTCTCCAAGCTCTCTGCCTATGCTATCCAAGGCCAACTCCACATATGGCTTCCTGGACTTTCTGAATGGAATCCTTTCATCTGCCTCTCTGTCAAGGATGGAGTGCCCCATGGCAGTCTTTGGACCCAGTCCTATTCTGATCTTCCATAAGTGATTTTCCTGACTCTGGAAAACCTTTTAATATCTATTTGCTTGGTATGACTCCCACCCTCTGCTGGATATCCCTCATCCTTCACAGGAAGGCTGCAGCCTTTTTCCTTGCTTTCAGACCTTGGGTAAAAAATATATTTAAAAATATTATGGTTTTTTAATAATAAAAAATATATTATATGTTTGTTGTTCTTTCTTCCCGGCTGCTCCCGTTATGTGGGTTGCCACAGCGGATCATCAAGTTATGATCCGCATACTGATTTGGCACGGTTTTACGCCGGATGCCCTTCCTGACTGCAACCCTGGTCGCTCTTACGACACAGGGATAAAGGATTTGGTTTTCGCCATGATTCCGTGTCTTTGCCCTACACCCTCTTCATAAGGTGCGGCCCCAGCGCAGAACACCCGTTCTCCAAGCGTCTCGCAACCCAAGCCTCTCGGTAGCCGGGATTTACAGGCGTCTACGCCGACTACGGCCGCGGTATATATGTTATATTACATATGATTATATATCATATCATGCATACATACATGCATACATGTCATACTACATACATTACATTATATATATAAGATATATATTATATATTATTATATATTATAATCACAAGCTGGGAATATGTCTTTCAATCCTGACAGAAATCTCATTACTCTCACTCACTCTCTCCGAAAGAGCTTGTCGGCAAAATCCTTCTACTTTCTTAACAGTCCTCTTGAGGAATTTCAGTCATTCACATTCCGTGTCTCACTATCAGCGCACAACCTTTCTTGAGCCCACACCACATTTCAAAGTTTTTTCTCCATAAGCCAGCCCACCGACGGCAATCCTCCAGTCGTTTAAAAAAAAGGTCCTTTCTTTGGTAACCTGACTCCTATTCACCTTCTCACAAGTGCCTTATTCTGTAGCTTGATGGGAGTACTGCCCCCCCCTTCTCTAATGGGTGCTGTGTTCCCCCGCCTCACGTCTTGCTTCAGCTTGTAACGTTGTTGGAAACCAAGGCCTTCAAAATCATTGGGAATCTCCCGCAATGAACGTCTTGAGTCAATGGGCTTATCACTCTTGCCATCTGCAGACAGTCGGTGTTCTGCCTTTCTTCCACCTCCTTTTCTGGTCTGCACTCCCTGCTTCTTTCCTCCATGCTTTGTTCCCTTGCCCAGGTTTGAGGTCCTCACACAGTCCAAATCAATCCCTCTTCTGGTAAAACTACCTAAATTCAGCACAACTAAACTTTACGATACTCATTTGTTTGCTTTTCTTTTTCTTTCCTTTCACTTCTTGTTGGCTTATTCTAATTCTCCTACATTACTTTTGTGTCTTCTAGTATCAGTTCAGTTATACTATCTATCTCTTCATTCACATAGGTTTGTTGCGTAATTTCATGGCAGCCCGATTATGCCATGGACTGAATTTCGTTGCTGCTGCAACTTCCACTTCCGGTGTTTGTTCCATCGTCGCCATGGAAGATGCTTTGTCATAGCCTCCTGATGAGGACGTGCCGATTGCGAGTGGTTTGTCTCGTATTGCATGCATCCTTCGCTTTGATGAGTCCGTTCCAAGCACGGTGGCCCTCGAAGTCTTTCCGGTAATATTGCGAAGCTATGACTCGATCTGTTTGACGCCGGTATTGCCAACACGAGGCTCAATGGAGAATGAGCGGCTGAACAGTGTAGTTCCATCGCAGCGTACTCGAGGAGTCTCACCGTCGGCCGAACAAAGTGCTTCCGGATGCTGGAGCAGGACGCACTCGTCTCTGTGTTGATGTGCGTAGGGGTGCATGGTCCTGAGTTCCGGGCCGGCAGTTCTCTGTGCTTGCATCTGCCAGGTCCGTTTCAATGCGATCTTCATTTCCATAGGGCTCTGGGTCAGCATGGACCTGCAGCAGTGCCTTCCTCTGTGCAACCGTGGGCGTTTGGGCGTCCTGCGTCATCGTTTCGGACTATTGGTAACAGTGGATTCTCGTCGCTGATGCAACGCCCGTGTGTCCCTGGCTTGAGTTGAGGCTTTGGAGCCTGTGGACTCCGATGCTTGGTACACCTGTTGTAATTTAAAAATGCGTCTATTTCTGCTTTCTGGGCTAATTTGCATTTTTCATTCTATATTATTATTTTTAATGCAATAAGTATACATATTCATCAATATATATGATTATTATTCTTTCTATATATTGTATATATTGTAGTTTGTTTTATTAATGTAAACTTGACAAACATCATGTCTTCGGAACTGCTTGTGCCAGTGTTGAGTTCTCAATAAACCGAAATGAATGAACACTCTTCAATCTCATCCTTTGCCTCCAGGTCACAAAGACAGCTGTTCACCGGCCACTCAGAACGCCCCAAAACAAACGCAGGACTGTCTCTTACGCCTTGTAACCCCACCGAAATCAACTCCTAAATTCTCCAGTTTTGCCTCCATTGGAAGTTTCTTCTACATGCATGCATGTTTGCATCGTGTGCTTGTCTGCTATGTCCCTGATCCATTCAATATGGCTAGCTCCTTCAATGAGCCTCACTATGTTCACAAAAAAAAGGCTAAGGCAGTGATGTAAATTACTGTTTTACTCTTTGGCCGGGCCACCGGCCAAGTGGTCTCTCCACAAACATCATGGTCTATAAGCCCCGCATTTTCGACAACAAATGGCCTAAACATGCGCTAATATTAAATAAAAGGGGAGTGAGTAAGGGGAGGGAAAGACAAAAATGGGGAAAGAAAGAAAAAATAGAGAGCAAGGTGGGGGAAGACAATGGATCTATCTGCACAACTCGATTCCAAGACAATGCTAAAACGGTGGAAAATTATGGGATGACTTATTCCAAAAATTAATTCTGAAACCAACTAATTAAATCCCCTATTCCTCGCCATTTTTCAGCGCAATAAAAAATTCTAGTACATGTAAGAATGTAGAACATGTACGAAAAAGATATAGATGTTAACAAAAAAGATATCTGATTCTGTATAAGCTACAAATGCCATGTGTTGTGCAATTTTCTCTCCAGGTCTTCAAGACATGCTGTTCATTCACCTATCGCAGATTCATCTCCATCCAAAACCATCTTCTTTTCTACCCCCGTTAACAGCTCCCGCCAAGCCCACCTCTTTCCACGTTTCCAGTTTTTCCCTTCCTGAGAGTTTGCTCCTGTATCCACTCTTGTCCTACCCCCTCATCCTTACCCGCAATCCTTGTTTGTCCGTCCCCGCTATTTTGTCCCAGACCTGCTGCTTGCGTTTCCACTTCTCTTTCTGCTGTTATTTTTTTTGTTCCATTCCGTTCTGTGTTGTAGCTCTCATGAGCCTTGACTTTGGTAGACAAAAAAAAAAAGAAATCAATGTCTAATGCAATTGGAATCAACAGATTGTATTTTGGGAAAATGAAAACCAAATTCAAAAACATACAAAGGCCTTCAAGTAAATAATACAATGACTATCGTTCAGGAAGGATAACATGCCAAAGGTAGAAAAAGATATTTGTGATGTTATTGGCACAAGTAATGGGTTGGACAATCAATTCGTTTAACAGCAAAGCAAAGCAAGAAAAATAAAAAAATAAAAATAATAATCACCGATTATCATCCTGTTTTAGTCAAGAGGAAGATTGTCCAGGTGTCTGTCTCCGAACTTCCAGGATGTATGTGATGACACAGTAGCCAGCTGGTCAAAATAATTGTAACATGATTCATACAGCAATTTATTTAGATAAGTGGATATATTGCCACATTGTCTCAATATATACAACATACATTCTGTCAATATCGAAGAGACGGAAGGATTGATAAAAAATTGCAGGAAACTACAAATTTAGTCAGATGATAAATGGGGTTTCTGGGACCACCCATTTCAATGAAAATGGGGGAAAAAGGGAAAAACTTTTTCTGACTGCCTAAGCTACAAAAAGCTCAATAGGAGACTCATTTCTCTTGATAATTTATTATTTATAAACATTTTTTCTATTAATATTTTGGCTATACTATATTCTGTCGTTCAGCCTGTGCTTTGTGTAATAATTTGATAAATCAATATCCGTTCATTGGGGATACACCAAAGATAGAACCAAATCTTTACAACATGTCAATTTATATTAGATTAAAATAAATGTCATTAAAAAATTGTTTTTTGTTGAGTGAAATAACACAATCTCGACATAAATGACCACAACACTTGAATTAATTATTGGACTTGAAATGTTTGATAACACCAATTTTGTAAGAATTTATTACTTCAACAGGTGGTGGAAGACCATAACTATTCAAAAATAATATTTTGTCTTAACGATTAAAAATCAAAACCCATGAGAATCGCGTTCCCCATTATATCTTCGAAGTTCATAATGATATTCTTTGTATGTTGAGACACCATTTGTTAATTCATCTCTCATACAAATAACATTATGAATTTTAATCTAATATCAATATTTGATAAGTTCTAAATTGATGTATTCTTTTCCAAATTCTTAAACCACTCATCAGTGCTCATTTATTTATATAGAAAGATATAATCCATTACCCTTTTGATGTTTTAATTTTACACCTGCTTGTGCGATAGAAGAAAAGCATATCTCAAACTAACAATCCTCGCTTTAATCAGGTAAACTTTCAAGTTTTTCAGCAAAATCAACAAATTGCACCAACTGTCCACTAATTTGTTACTTTCCACTTCTTTGTTATGTCTTTTCCAAACCCTTTTTGAGCCCGGAGTTGAGGATTCCTTTCGTTGGCAGTTTTCAACCGCTGCTGAAATCCCACAGGACAATGCCCAGCCGCACTTAAACCAGCAAATATTAAAGGAATTAGAATGGAGATCCTCCACTCTCCTCTTATTGAATATTTCTTCAACATTGGTTTTGATATTTTAATTTTAAGTGAGCCAGTATCGTTCAGATTTTCTACCTGTTCTCTTGTGAGCAAAACATTAATTCTTACTGCTCATTTTCTCTGAATTGTATAATGTTATAATTCATATAAGGCTTTTGAATTTTGAATACAAGCAGATAGTTTATGAAGATTTGATTTTGATTAACATATACCAGTTGGCAATTACTAACCATTATTTATCAAAAAAATTAAGTGTGAGACTAAGCAAAACACCAATTATCTGTATTAATCTGTAATTCTGTTTTCTTCCAAAAGCAAAACAATATGTAATCAACTTCTTCAAACTTTCCTCTTCAATGTATATGGGAATACTCCACTTGATTAGACCTATAGTTTCCTTTTGAAGCACTTCAGTCATCGCATAGATGTATAACAGACTTTTAAAAATGCTGTCATATCCAAATGGGTTCTATATTTCCCAATGCTTTCATACACCTTTTTGGTAAGAATTGTGTGCTTCAGCATAATATTTTTTTTCCCAATTAACTTCCAATCTATCTCAAGGAAAAAAAATTTCCACTGAGAAACGCGAAAGTTGTTTCACCCTTAGCATCATCACTCAAGCGCATATTCTTATCAGTCGCAGTATCACCATCTGTTTTTTAAAAATGAGCCATCAGATAATCGTGCTGTTCCTTCCAGAAACACATTTAACTCTGTATATTGGTATCAACTGTTCCATATTACACAAATCCACGTGTAAGTGGTTTGCCTTCAGTTTAACGTGTTGGCATCTTCCTTTAATGAGGATACATTGAGGTGGTTTCTTTTGAAGTTAAGTCTTCTATTCAACATCTCTTCTGTTTAGATTAGGAGTATATTTCAACAATATACCAACTAATTCATCCAATTAGATAATTTTATTCTGAGCAGCAAAACAACAGCCACACCAAAAGCAATCTATTTTCATTATCATTCCTTTGCAAGTTTGAAAATCTAAAAATTTAAAGAACATACAGAACTTTATCATGATCAACAATCCAAAATATACCTTTAAGAGGAACTGCAACAGAAAACTATTGCCTGTTTTTGTATCATCAAATTCTACATTCCCTTTTATTTGACTAATATCCAGCTCTGGTGTATTTGGTTCCCGTGCCATATCAGGAAAAACCTTCGACAGCTCCCTTTCCCAATTCTATCACTAAAATGAATATAGTGTAAATTTCATCATTCAGTATGTAGCAGAGACATAATCACCGCTTCAACTCTTGTGTCCAACATACAACGAAAACACATCAAAACATTTTCAGAAGAAATCATTTAACGAGTGTAAGCGTTTGTGTTATTCGCAGCCGTACGTGAATGTAAATTTTAGCACAACAAGAAACTTTGGCCTTGATTCAAATAAATTTGTTTGATTATTTATTTCAAAACTTTTTGTTCCATTTGTATTCCAGTCTGTTTCCAGTTATGGCATTCACCTTGAAAGTATCCTTCTTTTTAGTAGAGATTTGAGATGACAATGTATGCATACAAATCATAGATACTAATCAACTGCTTCCATACTTGTATTTATTTTAGGAAAAAAAGATGTTAAAACTTTTGAAACCCTGAGTCCAAGTTATGAATTATTTTCTCTGTCGTTCTTGGTGGAGACACTGAGTTTTGCTTTCTTTCATTTCTTTTAATTGCCTTGCCAATTTTATGAAGAATCCTTTTGGCATCTTTTATACTCTTTTATAGCACCCGAATACATTTCCCATGCAGAAGCAGTTGAAACAAGTTAGGGTCTTATGTTTAAGAATAGTTTTCAACCTATGCCCATTAGAGTATAAAGTTACCCTCTCCTTTTTTTTTCTAATTGATGTCCTACACCCCCGTTGTCTTAGGTGTTTATAGTAATCCTCCACCAAGATACATACCTTCACGCCTGTAGTATGGGGAAAGGAACATCCGATCCCCTGTCCATTATTTTATATTTCCCAACTCGTGTTTCCTCATCAATAACCATCGTATTTTATTTATTGGAAAACTTCACGTAGGTGAATTCTGATGGATATAATTTCTCCAGTAAAAGAAATTATGCGATGATCTTGGTAAGGTTATCCGTAAAATTTACTCTGTATATGGTTTTTTTACTGACACAGAAGATAAACCAAATTTTTGGGTTCCATATGAATTTATAACCAATTGGGTTGAGTATGCGCTGAATGAAAAATTTGTATTTGTTCTATTCCATCATATACAGCACCTTCAATCAAATCACAGTGAAATTAATACGGAATTTATGCCTGAGATAATTTGAATGAACATTATCACTGTAAAACGCCCCATTAGTTTCAATCTTTTTGGGGAAGAATAGCAAACTCTCCAAATGAATTATCAATTGTGAAATCAACCTGTAGTTATTTTTAAGTTTTAATCATAGATTTTGAAGTAGCTTTTGAATATCTATGACAATATTTTCGTTCATCACCCTGTTCTTCTTTCATAAGGCGAGCAATTTCGAAGATAATTTCAGAAAATCTCATATGCTCCGGGTGAAACTGTTATCGTTTTGTATCCACTTCCCGGGATTATACTAAACTTGGTAATTTTCTCGTGATATTAAACAAGGTATTATAAGTTTCCATGGGGGGAACAAAAAAAAATTAAAAAGAAAAAAACAGCCCCCCCATAAAAATTTCTTTTTTGCCTTTTTTGGCCTCAAGTTTTGGGGGTTCAGTGGGTATGGGAATGAAGATGTGTGGTTGCTTTGTTGTGAAATTAAAACTAAGGATTTGTGCTTCTCATACTTATTTATATGGGATAAAATGTCTTTGTATTGAATTTATTTAATTATTCGTGTTCATCAACTGGTCTAAAAAATGGCTGATGCTTCATTAAAAAACAATTGTTATTTCCAGCCTTCTTCCTACCAACAGCAATAAAGTCTATTAACCATAATTGTGGATGGGTCATTTGGAAGAAACAACACCTGAACCA
>CM068961.1:125091703-125117600 GCA_035128595.1 Eptatretus atami
ACGAAGATCCGATGAAAACTCTGGGTTGTGAAACAAAAAATGTCAAAAAATACGAATGACGTCATAAAAAGTGATATGACGTCATTGTGATGTATCATATGTGCGGCAATTCATCTATGCTAATGACCTGTTCGATTCCCACAACGGAAGTTCAAAAAGCTTGCCTAGTTTCAGAGATAATTTTTAGGCGATTTCCATGAGAGGAGATATTTTGAAATCATAACTTTTTTTCAAAATCGGAGATGGTTACTCTCTGCGCGAGGTATTTTTACATATATATTATATATATATATATATATAATATATATAATATATATATATATATATATATATGTATATGTATTATATATGTGCCAAGTTTCAGGACGTTTCGATGAAAACTGTAGGCTGTGAAACAAAAAAGTCCACAAGAAGAAGATGAAGAACAACAACGTGAGTAAGACTTAGAGATCCTCCACGAGGATCTAAAAAACTAACATGGGTGATGTATAAGCACAGCCTCGTTCACTTCTGAAATAACACAAAAAATTGTGGGCAGTATATAGGCACAGAACGCTGGCTTGTTGCTCAATGGCTCAAAAAAAAACACTTGTGTAATATAATTAAGCAAAAGCATGGCTATTCAGGTTAAGTCAGGTATGGGAGCATTGCATCCGGCTGCCAGCGCATCACTGCATTAACTGTCCGCCAGGGCCTCCATCTGGCCATCCCCCAGGCAGATGCCTGGCCCATCCCCATCTCCTTGAGATGCTGTTAATCTTCCTGCAACCATGAGGCACATGGTCAGCCCATTGGCCTCCTCCACTCACGAGGCTCCCTTGGTGAGAGAATCTGGTGAGCAGCATCAGCGTCAGGAAAACGAGCCACACGTCCATGCAACCGCAGCTGACGCTCACGGACTACACAGGTTACAAATCTCATCTAAGTCTCTCTCAGCAACAGCTCGTTGGATACAGTCTGACCAGCAATAGCCAAGGATTCTGTGAAGAGACCTGGTACCGAAGGAGTTAAGTCTCCATTTCAGATCCTTAGTGACAGTCCAAATCACATCTGCAGAGCAAGAATGGAGCACCAAGGACTTGACTCGGACCTTCGTCCTACTGCATATGTACAGACAGTGCCACACCCCATGATCAATTGAATCCATGACCCCCAGGCCCGACCCAGGTGTCTACTGACCTCTGGCTAACAAGTGAAAACATGAATATCACTGCCAAGGTAAGTGAATTTCTCCGTGACCTCAACATCCTCACCACAAATAGGTACAGACAAGATAGCAACATCCATGATGTCATTGAAAGCCGAGATCTTAGTTTTGACCCAGGAAACCTGTAATCCCAGTGGCTCTGACTCCTCATTCAGCACCTCTCGGGCCCCCAAAAGGATATCCAGAGTCTACGCAAAGATGACTGCATCATCTGCGAAATCAAGGTCAGAGATCTTGACATTACCAAACGACGAACCGCAGCTTGATCTCTCCGACATCCTCCCCAGAATCCAGTCCATACAAGCCCTGAAAAGTGTGGGGGCCAGTTCACACCCCTGACCAACTCCAGTAACAACTGGAAATAAGTCGGAGATGGTACCACCACATCACACAGCACGCTCAGTACCAGAGTATAGTTCAGACAGATTTATCAGTTTTGGTGGCACCCCACGAACACCAAGAATCCTCCAGAGGGCATCACGATTCTCTGAATTGTTTGCAGAGATCAACATAGGCTGCAAGCAGCCCCTGCCGAAACTATTGTCTAAATTTGGTGGTGACCCCACGAGCAAGGATACGGTCAATCATTGACCTCTTTGGTGTAAAGCCTGACTGCTCTGGACGCTGGTACTCAAGCAGATGGTGGCAAACCCTGTCAAGAATTATCCGAGCAAAGACCTTGCCCGGCACTGAGAGCAGCGTCACCCTTTGGTAGTTGTTGCAGTCTTGGCGATCACCCTTCCCTTTCCAGAGCGGGACAACAAGGCCCCTCTTCCAGTCAGTTGGGATGTTGCCCGTCTTCCAGGCAGAGCAAAGAACTGCATGCAACGACACGAGTACAGCATTTCCACCAGCCTTGAGAAGTTCAGCATGGATGCCACAAATTCCAGGAGCTTCACCCCATTTCAACCGATTCACCACAGCCTGTGTATCCACAAACGAAGGTGGTTCACAGTTAATTGGTGTGTCAGCAACAGGAATAGTAAGACCCCTGACATCCAACTCAACAGATGGTGGGTCAGCTTGGTACAGCCGCTCAAAGTAACTGGCCCAGCAGGCCTTCACTGCGGACTCCTCTGTCAAGAGCCTACCACCCTCCGCTCTCACTGCAGTTCACCGAGGGACGGGCTTGAAGGAATGCAATGCAAAATTCCTCTGTGAGCAGGATGAGAATCACATGACCACAGGTGATGCTCTACCCTTTCACAGATTCCTCGCACATAGGCCTCCTTGTTCGCCCTCAACACTCGAACAGTTTTACGCCTCAGCTCCCTGAACAGCTCAGTTCTGCCATGAAGCCTAGCCCTGCTACTTTGTCTTAAGGGACACTAGATACATTGAGCAAAATTCTCCTTCGCTCTCCCATGAGTTCCAAGACATCGACCGGCAACATCAAGGATGGTGGTCTGGAAGGCACTCCACAACTCTTCAGGATACCCCAAAGCACCCAGACCCCCAAATCCCCACTCAGCTTGTTTGCAAACTCCTGAGCTACCCTCTCATCCTTGAGCTTGCCAACATCCAGGCTAGGCTGGGATGGTACCATTCTCCTGGATTTAAGCTGCAACCTCAGCGTTGCTGCAACAAGCCTGTGGCCGGTATTGAGGAAATGAGCACTCCGGTAGACCCTGCAGTTCTGTATCATCCTCCAGTGACCATCAACGAGCACAAGGTCAAGCTCCTTTGCCACACCGCCAGCGTTGGAATACCAAATCCAGCGATGAGCCTGTGGGCGCTGAAACTGTGAACCAGCCACCCTAAATCCATGACTTCTTGCAAAGTCAAGGAACTTAGTGCTGTTCTGGTTCACAGTTCCAGATCCATGGGGATAACACATCTCATAACCATCCCTATCAGTTCCAGTCGATACATTGAAATCCCCCAAGACTAGAAAAGTATCTCGCTTGGCGCATTGATTAACCGCAGACTCGAGCGCGGAATCAAATACCTCCTTCACAGTGAGATCACTCGCCTCAGTCGGAGCATAACCAGAGACCATGGAAATGACACCAAAGGAGTGACGAATGCTCAGTCTCATAATATGCTCGTTGACTGGTGTTACCTCAATTATCATGCGAGTCAGCTTCTTGTACACAGTCACAGCAACTCCTTGGGCATTGCAACCATCAAAGCGACCAGACCAGTCGTAGGTGTAACCACCCACCATGATCTCACTACTATCTGATCTCCAAAACTCAGAGAGTGCTGCAATACCAATGTTCAAACGCTGGAGCTTAGATATTAGAGACAGGCGATCATCCTCTCTTCGGGATAGGACATTCTAGGCACCCACCTGAAGGGACCGCCTCAGGTTAACCCGAGGGGTTAACATCCATCTGTTGGATGACACCTCAGCACCACCCCGCCACACACCACTGCCATCTGACCCAGGACGTTTACCCTGTCCTTTTCCTCCCATCATCAAAGAATTGGGGTCCCGAAGGCGTTGCCCTAATCCTGTCATCCAGTGAGCTGCCATGCGAAGGGCATGCACAGATCTGCACAGAAGTACACAGAGGAGTGCATTTTCACTTTTCTTTATGTATTTAATAGGTTTTGTGGAATGAAGCGTTTTACGGTGGCCAGAGTGCAAATCCTGCCACTAGTCTCTTAGACAAAGGTACCCAACTGCAGGAGGGCGTCCACAGATGCAGTTGGGCACCAAATATGGATGGCCTTTGGCTCACAAGGAGCTCATCCGCCCTTTGGCGAAATTTCTAAAATAGTCAATTTTCATCCAACTGACTTGAAATTTGAAGATTGATAGATTATATCAGGTCACTGAATTCAACCACCAATTACTTTTGAGGTCAAAATAGACCAAAGAGTGAACATAGGCCAAATGTCAGCAACTTCAGTGAAATTTTGTAAAATCCTCAATTTTTATCCCTTTGACTTGAAATTGCAACAGGATTTGCATATGATGTCACTGAATTCAACCACCAATTATTTTTGAGGTCAACAAAGGCCAAAACCTCAACATTGGCGAAAAGATCGACATAGGCCAAATTTCTAAAATTGCCAATTTTCATCCGATTGACTTAAAATTTGAAGAAGATTTGCATATTTGGTCATTGAATTGAACCACCAATTATTTTTGTGGTCCAATTTCCTTTACGGATTCAGCAAGTATCGTGCTCTGCACGATGCCTTTCTTGTTTGATTTACTGCGAGCAGGATATCTCTAGAAGTTGGGGACAGATTCAGATGAAACTTCTGTCCCAAATCATTTATCATGGCACCTCCACATTTATTCATAAGGTGGGTTTGTGCGGCGGAAACTTAAACCGTCTCCCCCACCAGTTTTTTGGTGAGGAGGGTGTTTAGATATGGACACCCAGCAGGATTAAAACAAAACCTGTCAAACGGCGGAGGAACTCTTGTGAGCCGACGGCCATCCATATCTAGTGCCCAACTGTCTCTGCGGACATCCTCCTGCAGTTGGGTTATTTCTTATTAGGAGTTTGGTGGCAGGATTTACACTCCGGCCACCGTAAAACCCATCATTCCGCAAAACACAAAAACGCAAAATATCTGAAAACCCACTCCGTGGGAGTCCTCCTGTGCAGCTTCCCTTCGCAGGGCAGCTCACCGGATGACAGAATTGGGGCAAAGCCTTCGGGACCCCAATCTTTGATGATAGGAGGGAAACCACGGGGTAACATTCCCGGGTCAGATTGCGGGAGAGTGTGTCGGAGTGGTGCTGACGTGTGGTCCAACAGACGGCGGTCTCCTTGGGTTAACCTGAGGTGGTCCCTTTGGGTGGGTGCCTGGAATGTCCTATCCCTAAGAGAGGATTCACCTGTCTCTGTTATCACTGAGCTCAAGCGTTTGAACATCGGTATTGCAGCACTCTCTGAGGTTCGGAGACCAGATTGCAGCAAGATCATGGTGAATGGTTAACCTACTTTGGACTGGTCACTCTGATGGTTACATTCCCAAGGAATTGCTGTAGCTGTGTCCAATAAGCTGATTCACATGATAATTGAGGTAACACTGGTCAACGAGCGTATTATGAGACTAAGGATTCGTCACTCCTTTGGTGTCATTTCCCTGGTCTCTGTTTATGCTCCGACTGAGGCGAGTGATCTCACTGTGAAGGATGCATTCTCCGCCACGCTCGAGTCTGTGGTTGATCAGTGCCCCAGACGAGATAAACTTCCAGTCTTGGGGGATTTCAATGCATCGACTGGAATTGATAGGGATGGTTATGAGACGTGTGTTGGTCCCCATGGGTCAGGAACTATGAACCAGAATAGCACTAAGTTCCTTGACTTTGCAAGAAGTCATGGACTTAGGGTGGCTGGTTCATGGTTTCAGCGCCCACAAGCTCATCGCTGGACTTGGTATTCCAACGCTGACGGTGTGGCAAGGAGAATGACCATGTCCTCGTTGATGGCTGGAGGATGATCCAGAACTGCAGGGTCTACCGGAGTGCTGTTTCCTCAATACTGACACCGGCTTGTTGTAGCAACTCTGAAATTGCACCTTAAATCCAGGAGAATGGTAGCATCCCAGCCTAGGCTGGATGTTGGCAAGCTCAAGGATGAGAGGGTAGCTGAGGAATTTGCGAACAAACTGAGTGGAGATTTGGGGGTCTGGGTGCTTTGGAGGTCCTGAAGACTTGTGGAGTGCCTTCAAGACGACCGTCCTTGATGTTTCCAGTGGATGTCTTGGAATTCACCATTGGGCAAAGAAGAATTTTGTCTCAAGGGACACTGGATACCATTGAGCAGAGTCGCAGGGCCAGGCTGAATGGCAGAGCTGAGCTGTAGGGAGCTGAGGCGTAAAACTCTATGTGCGCTAAGGGTGGAAAAGGAGCCCATGTGCGAGGAATCTGTGAGGGGGTAGAGCATCACCTGTGGTCAAGTGATTCTCATCCTACTTACTAGGGGAATTTGCACATTGCGTTCATCCAAGCCCATCCCTCGGTGTACTGCAGTTAGAGCAGAGGGTGGTGGCTCTTGACAGAGGAGTCCGAAGTGAAGGCCGCTGGGCCGGTTACTTTGAGCGGTTGTACTAGGCTGATCCACCAACTGTCGAGTTGGACGTCAGGGGTGTTACAATCCTGTTGCTGACCCTCCAATCAACTGTGGTCCACCTTCGCTTGTGGAAACACAGGCTGTGGTGAACCGGTTGAAATGGGGTAAAGCTCCAGGGATCTGTGGCATCCATGCTGAACTTCTCAAGGCTGGTGGAAATGCTGCACTCGTGTCGTTGCATGCAGTTTTGTGCTCTGCCTGGAACACAGGCATCATCCCAACTGACTGGAAGAGGGGCCTTGTTGTCCCTCTCTGGAAAGGGAAGGGTGATCGCCAAGACTGCAACAACTACCGAGGGGTGACGCTGCTCTCAGTGCCGGGCAAGGTCTTTGCTCAGATAATTCTTGATAGGGTTCGCCACCATCTGCTTGAGTACCAGCGTCCAGAGCAGTCAGGCTTTACACCAAAGAGGTCAACGATGACCGTATCCTTTCTCTTCGGGTCCTACCGAACGCAGACGAGAGTTTCGGCAGGGGCTGCTGCAGCTTTGTTGATCTCTGTAAGCGTTTGATTTAGTGAATCGTGATGCCCTCTGGAGGATTCTCGTGTTCGTGGGGTGTCACCAAAACTATTGATCTGATATCTGACTCTACTCTGGTACTGAGAGTGCTGTGAGATGTGGTGGCGTTCATCTCTGACTTATTTCCAGTTGTTACTGGAGTTCGTCAGGGGTGTGTACTGCCCCCACACTTTTCAGCACTTGTATGGACTGGATTCTAGGGAGGATGTCGGAGAGATCAAGCTGCGGTGCATCGTTTGGAAGTGTCAAGTCTCTGATTCCAAGTTATTTCGGCTGTCTGACCTGATTGCTGCGATGATTGTTCGCAGATGTCAGATCTGATGTCGATCTTTGTGTGGAAGACGCACTCTGATGAGATGCATGAATCCTGGTTTGGGGCCTCTGGAGCGTGCTGGGATGATGAGGAGTGCGGATTGCTGCTCGGATATAGGATAAGATCTCTGACCTTGATTTCGCAGATGATGTCGTCATCTTTGCGGAGACTTTAGAAACCTTTTGGGGCCCTCGAGTGCTGAATGAGGAGTCGGAGCTGCTGGATTACAGGTTTCCTGGGTCAAAACTAAGATCCAGGCTTTCAATGACATCTTGGATGCTGCTGCCTGTCTGTACCTGTTTGTGGTGAGAATGTTGAGGTCGTGGAGAGATTCACTTACCTTGGCAGTGATATTCATGTCTCTGCTGGCTGTGAGTCAGAGGTCAATAGACGTCTGGGTCGGGCCTGGGGAGTCATGGATTCACTGGATAATGGGGTGTGGCGCTGCCGGGACTTGTGCGGGAGGACGAAAGTCCGAGTCTTCGGTCCTTGGTGCTTCCAGTCTTACTCTATGGATGCGAGACTTGGACTCTGACCAAGGATCTGAGACAGAGACTTAATTCCTTTGGTACCAGGTCTCTTTGAAGAATCCTTGGCTAGCGCGAACTTTGTGCAACGAGCGGTTGCCGAGAGACTCTCCAATGAGATTTGTTACTTGCATCGTCCGTGAGCGTCAGCTGCGGCTGTATAGACATGTGCTCATTTTCCTGATGCTGATCCTGCTCACCAGATTCTCTCAGCGAGGAGTCTCATGAGTGGAGGAGGCCAACGGCTGACCACGTGCCTCGTGGTTGCAGCAGGTTGATCGGCATCTCAAGGAGATGGGGATGGGCCAGGCATCTGCCTGGGGATGGCCAGACGGAGGCCCTGGAGTACCGGCGGAAAGTGAACGCAGCGACGCGCTGCTCTGGCGCATGCTCCCATACCTGACCTGACCTGACCTCCACAACATCTGACAAAAGGCTCGTAATATAAACCCTCACCACAGCTCTTGACAAAGTGTCCATGACGTCTGGACTAATTCCATGGGGTCCTTTCTCGTTTGGTGCATGCTTCCTGAAAAAATTCTGAACGGATCAACAAAACACACTGATCAGTGCAACTCTTCATTAAAAAACAATTACAGTAGTCGTCAACATTGAATCAAGAGAGCAAAGTTATGGTGAATTACAGTAGTCACCGTCACTGAATCAAGAGAGCAAAGTTATAGTGAATTCATAATATTTTACCTTTTTATGATCGTAAAAAAATTAAAAAAATAGATATTCATGTGTTGTTATATTAGATTTCATGAACGTAACAACAAAAATAAAAAATAAAAATATGGGCAATACCACTGGGTGCTCACCTGGTAGCGGCTGAATAAGAATATACCATCAGAGATGGGGAATCCCCCGCCATTGAATGAAAAAGGTCATACATATTCCAGATAATGAGGGAGGTGAATTGGAAACAAGACACATTTGGTCATCATCTCGAAAAAGTTCCCCAGGGGTGAGGAACGTAATAACCAAAAATAATTGAAATCAGATAAGCGGTTTTCCATTTATTACAAAAACATTTTTTTCAAGATGGCCGCCCAGTCGGCCATCTTGGATCCGGCCACGCCCAAAATCAATAGGGTTCTTCCTTTTCAGGTGGTACATGTGTGACTCAAATTTAAATCGATATGGCGAACAGTTTATGAGTTATCACACTCACAGCTATAAATGTTGACGCCATAAATGTTGACGCCCAGCAGCCAGCCGGACGGACGGAACCGCCCCAGTCGGCCACCTTGGAACCGGCCACGCCCAAAATCAATAGGGTTCTTCCTTTTCAGGTGTACATGTGTGACCCAAATTTCAAATCGATATGGTGACAGTTTATGAGTTATCGCACTCACAGCTATAAATGTTGACGCCCAGCCAGCCGGAAGAACGGAACGCCCAGTCGGCCATCTTGGATCCGGCCACACCCAAAATCAAAAGGGTTCTTCCTTTTCAGGTGGTACATGTGTGACCCAAATTTCAAATCAATATGGCGAACAGTTTATGAGTTATCGCACTCACAGCTATAATGTTGACGCCAAAATGTTGACGCCCAGCCAGCCAGCCGGACGACCATCCCAGTCGGCTATCTTGGATCCGGCCACGCCCAAAATCAATAGGGTTCTTCCTTTTCAGGTGGTACATGTGTGACCCAAATTTCAAATCGATATGGCGAACAGTTTATGATTTGTCGCACTCACAGCTATAAATGTTGACGCCAAGCCAGCCGGACGGACGGACGGACAGACGGACAGCCGGACAGCCGGACGGACGACCCGGGTGATAACAATATCCCCCTTCCGCCACGCGGCGGGGGATAAAAAAACAACTAAGAACCACTGATAGACATGGATGACCGACAAAATATTTAACAGAGAAGAAAGTAAATACCTATGGATTTATTTTTTAATGCTGTGAACAAACATTGGTACATCACAGCTGATGAAGGTTGGAGTCGAGTTTCATCGGAATTTCACGTGTCGTTTCTGAGAAGAAAGCAAATACCTATTTGGGGGGGGCCTCCCCATAGACCCCCTTAATGCCAGATTTTTTAATGCCATGAACAAACTTTGGTACATACTGGGTGATGAAGGTTGTGGTGAAGTTTCAGAGAAGAAGTTGCAAGTGTTTGTGGATGGACGGACGACGCGCAAGACCATAAGCTCCCCGGAACTACGTTCCAGGTGAGCTAACGAGAAAGGCACTCATCAACACCGCGATGTTTACAGAATAGCCTCCGCCCACATTATTATATCATGATACATACCTGAACCAAGTTTCATTAAAATCCCTGAACCCAGATTCAAAACATTCAATAATTCTGCTGCTAGACCATGCATCCGATCAGGTTGAAATTTAAAACATAAATTCCCCATGACTACGAGATTATAATTGGGAAGTTTCATGTCGATTGATGAAGCGGTTAAAGAGAAAGAATATTTTTAAAGATTTTCATTCAATACAATATGGCTGCCAGACCATGTGACCTATTAATTATTCGTGAACAAAATGGTATCCCCAAGGCTGAGGGAACATGTGGGTAAAGTTTGTCCTCAATGTGCAAAGCCATTCTGGAGAAGAATATTTTTAAAGATTTATTCTTCAAAAAAAATTATAGCTGCCAAACATGTGACCTGGTGACTGTACATCATAGGGGGAGAACCTTTTGCTCTCATGGATAGGCGATCATACCTGTAATTTCGCTCGATCTGTTCTGCATTTCGGAGAAGATTTTTGAAGGCTTTAATGCAAAAATATATAATATATATATATATATATGGCTGCTGAACCACATGACCGATGACGTCATCAATTCCACCACCCACCCCCCCCCCCATACAATTAGCCCGAGATGACCATCAAAATTTTAATCTGATTGGATGTAGCGTTCTATGTATGCAATTATGACATCATAACGAACCCACCGATGACATCATCAAAAAATAAAAATCACACATTTCCCATGGGAGTATTGACCATGTGTTCAAGTTTCACTTTTTCTCCCAGGAAGCAGTTTCGGAGATACAGAGGTCCAAAGATTTTCCTCATCACCAAGATGGCTGCCACACCACATGACCTATGACATCACAATTATCATTAAAACATTAAACATGAGTAGTCGTACCTATGGTGAAAATTTGGTGTGAATTGGATGAGCAGTTGCAGAGAAAACAGAAAATTAGCATGGACGGATGTACGTACGTACGTACGGCCAACCCGAAAATAGAATGCCTCTGGCAACTTCGTTTGCGGAGGCATAAAAATATATAAAATATGGCTTTTTACAACTAAATTATGGCATATCTCTACCCTCATATCCGAGCCATGGCCACGTCAGGGTTGTTGGGTAATTCACTAATGAGAATAGAATAGCAAAGAACAGTGAGTGAACCACAGCCGGAACAATCTTAATGGACCCCGTTACGGATTAGTAAATTATCCTATATAATTGGAAATGTTAAGTATTGTTAGTTCTGTATCAAAGGCAACTTGCATTATATAATCCTCATGGTTACTGTGAGAAAGGCAATTTGAATTAAATAAATGTTACACGTATTGGGTGAAAGGATACGTACGCAGACGACTGAATGCGTCATTGGCATTTCGGCACCGTGAAGGATAATTAATTATCAACAGAACTTTGAGGATGACTTTTGTTGAGGCTACAATGTTCGAGTAACATGAGAGCTACTACACTCCTACAATGGGGAGAGATGGAATATTGGTGATGGAAAGCAATGCTCGGAACCCCAATGGTCAAGCTTTAGTCAATCTTTGAATTCAGACTGTCTGTCGCTTTGTTTTGGGGTTGACCTTGTGTCGATACAATAAAAGGTGAAGCAATGAGCGGTTGGGAGAAGCGACATTGAGGAGGTCTTGGAGGTGAACCAGAGATCCAGCTCCAGCAGCATGCGGAGCCTTTGGAGTGGCTAAGTGCAGTCAAGTTCGTTTTGCCAAGCGAGCTGTGCACAGCGGGAGACAGGCTGTGATGGCTGGTGGGCCTTGTACCATTGAGCGCACGTTGACCACAGACCCGATTGTACCCATTGCACCTTCACAGGTGTCCGGGTCCTCTCCGGCCAGCAGACTGGTCATATTCACGAGGAACCTAACGCAACACTCGGGGTGTCATCCATGTTGAAATTCCACACCGACAACCTCTCTGGGAATCTCGTGTCACGGTAATCCCTCCTCCTCACTCCTTTTCATGGTACGGCCAGGGTACAGTGAGATTCCATACTGCGAGAGAATTCCCGCAGGGCTTACACATTCCATAAACACGGCTGACCGTTCTTTAATTGCACGGCTAACCCCAACCCTAACCGTGTTCATTAAACACGGCTAACTCTAACCCTAACCGTGTTCATTAAACACGGCTAACGCTAACCCTAACCCTAATGCTGACCTCGACAGTGAAAGATCAGGAACTTTGATTCATGGCACGTATTCTTTAAAAGGGGTGTATTAACAACGTGAGTGCAAAGTTGCCTTTCTCAGAGTTAGGGAAGTATTTGAAATTGCATTGAAATGTGTGTGCAACTTTAATTAATTTTGAAAAAGCATTGAATGTGACTTGTATTCCTGTGCAGAATTTTACAGTTACTGAATGAATAATTGTTATTGAATGAAAGTAGCGCTTGAATTGTAGACGGTGGAATTTAATAAATTGCATTGTAAATTTCCTGTTTTATGCCGTACTCTGGTTGCACCTGGTTGTTAATTGACAGAAAAGTTTACAATGATCGTTTTAATTGTCTGCCACGTAACCCTCCGGGTACTTGCCGGGCACTCCCTCTGAGGCACGGAGGCTGCGTGTAACAACCTGCTCGAGCAACCGCACTGAAATCTGTGCTCGCATAACACATATGACGACGTCATTGCCGCAGCTTCATTGAGCTTCAGCTGAAATGTGATCGTGTCTACTTCCTGTGCGAGGCATTCGGTGACAGCAGCCAGGTTTGCAGGTCACATACGTATGCTGTACCACATTACTGACCCCGACATTCGCGGGAGGATATGTTCCTGAAAAATGCCGCAAATGTAGAATCCGTGAATGTCGGGGCATTGTTTCAATGGGAAAAAGGGGGGTAGGTTCCCGGCGGTTCGCGATTCATTTGGGAAAATCAAAAATCCCGTGGAAAAACAACGAATAAGCCGGCAAAAAAAACTGCAAAAAAGTGGGGAAAAAACCCCACGAATACACGAAGTACAGGGCTGCGAATACGCGAAGCACAGGGCCGCGAATACGCGAAGCACAGGGCCGCGAATACGCGAAGCACAGGGCCGCGAATACGCGAAGCACAGGGCCGCGAATACGCGAAGCACAGGGCCGCGAATACGCGAAGTACAGGGCAGCGAATACGCGAAGCACAGGGCTGCGAATACGTGAAGCACAGGGCCGCGAATACGTGAAGCACAGGGCCGCGAATACGTGAAGCACAGGGCCACGAATACGCGAAGCACAGGGCCACGAATACGCGAAGCACAGGGCCGTGAATGTAGAAGCAGGTCACATTTTATGAACTGCAAATATGCAGGGTCTGCGGATGTCAGAGTCTATCAATACTGTTCATTCTGTAACTTGAAACAGTATATGGAGGTGTCATTTACAACTGTTCACGAAATAGAATTAGTAAACACAAAATCCAGGCTTCCCCCCTCCAACTCTCGAGAAAATGCATAATTCTAACTTGTGCGGTTTTGGTGGTCATAGTGATGGTTTCAATAGTGGTAGCAGCTTTCACTTTTTCCTTGTTTACACAACTCACGTAGTTTTCTTTTTATCCAGAGATAAGGGTGGAATGGTTTGTTGTCATTTGTGCACCAGGAACTAGTAATTACAGAAAAATAAGCATTGTACTTGTATAGCTGTTGGCAAAATTTGAACAAGACAAATAAAGTAATGTAGTTGTCATTGGATGGTCTTCATCTCTGCTGATTTGAAGACGAGGCAAAGAATGGACTCGTCTAGGTTGTGGCACAGCTATGCTGAGTTGCTAATGTAGACTAGGCCCAAATATGATAAGAACCGGTCCATAACTGTTGCGAAAAATAGTTCTTAAATAAGTTTCACATTACTGGCAAATGCAATGCACAACTGCGTCAGGTGGAAAATGCAAAGCAACAAACACGTTTTGCAGTTTAAATTGTGCAGACAATTAACTCGCAAAAGAAGAAAATCCGATGGGATGGTGAACAGGTAGCGCACTTTGCCTTTGGGCTGCTTAACTTGGGTTCTGTCTCTTGAGCAGAAAACAAATTTCCAGACCGGTGCATCAATGAATGCGCCATCTCACGGTTGGGCGTTAAGCTGGTTGTCGCCGGCACTTCTACCAAATTCAAAATTCCAGCCTAACGTAACACTGCATCAGTAGCACAGCCGGCTCTTAGTAATGATGCAAGTAGCAGGTGGAATTTGTAATTCAATCCCAGTACAATACGCACGCATTCACAATGAACAACAATACGAACTGCCTTTCCTCAAAGAGGAAATCTATTGCACTAACTTTTACCATAACATCTCCTCTATTGGAATAATACTGCTAGAAAACCACAAGGAGGTTCCCAGGAGGTTAGGCAAGGCAAGAAGAAATGATAAATTAATTTGACAAAAGATAAAAAGAAGGGATGAACAGGAGAGAGTCAAAACTACCGTTATTTCGTGGACCAAATATATGTGGACCTTTCCTCCAGATATCCAATCTCACCTGTATGCTGCCTTCAGTTGCTAAAACCTCTGCCACAGATACGGACTCCACATACTGCATGAAGCCTGTGGGGCATGAAAGCGAAGAGGACATGAACAGGAGGAAAAAAAAAAAACAAGACAGACATCATTCAACGTCATGACGTCGGCCGATATGCCTCCGCCCACAATATTACACCATGACACCGGCCTACTTGTACCAAGTTTGATTCAAGTCCCTTCAGCTGTTCAGGTTTCACATTTTTACCTGACATGACCTCTGACCTTTGACCTCTTGATGCCAAAATCTAATCAGTTCATCTTTACATCATAATCAAATGGAAGACTAAAGACTGCACTGGATCATCAGAAGGAACCCGAATAAGTAAAGAACAAAGATGGAGTCATCAGGAGGAACCTGGATAGGATTCGGGTTTCAGCCGCCACTCCACTACCCTCAAACCCATCCAGGCGCAACCAAGTGATCCTGAAAGAAAACTTTCTGCAAGAATTCACTTCACCTCGACAGACGGATAAAGAAAGAGAGAAATAAAGAGTAAAAGAGGCAAAATAAAAGAAAAAGCAAGAATTAGAATGAACGAGGAGAAACGTGAAACAGTAGAAAGAAATATGAAAGGAACAACAAACAAAGATGTCGGGAAGAACCCACATAGATAGATTTCAGCAGTTACTGCACAGGCTCAAATGCAGCAACAGGTACAAGCTACCAGAGGTCTGTCAGTGGAGACGCACAGTCCACACACAACATCAGGATAAGGTGCAAACATAATCAAATATACACTTATACCAAGTTTGGTCAAAATCCCATCAATGCTCCACAAGTTAGTGCGGTAACAGAGATTCTTACCAAACGGGATCTCCGACCTTTGACCTCTTGACCCCATAAACCTAAATAGTTTATCTTTATATAATTATACATACTTGTACCAAGTTTGACTGAGATAATTTTCGCCATTTACCTGACATGACTTCGGACCTTTTACCTCTTGATGCCGAAATCGAATCAGTTCATCTTTTCATCGTAACATATACGTCTACAAAGTTTGGTCAAAATCCCATTGCTGCTTCACAAGTTAACGCGGCAACATAATTTTTACAGAACGGGACCTGCGACCTCATAATTCAATCCGTTCATATTTACATCACACGTACTTGCACAAAGTTTGACTTCGATCCCTTCAGCCATTCTTAAGTTATCGCGGTAACGAAAACCTATCATAGACGCATGGAGAGCCAGACGCACAACCCGAAAACATGACGTATGCGGTGACTTCATCAGCGGAGGCATGAAAAGAAGTAAAGGAGAGGAGTCAAAGTAGGGATGGTTTAGTTGGGTAAATCGAGAGCAAATACTCGTACTGCTCAGGTAACAAAATACATGCAGATATCACCGACAAGGCATGTCAATGCAATTTCTCAGCAAAGCAAGAGCATCCAATCAGAAGGACACAATCAGCAAGTGCGGAAGCAGATAACAGAAACGCTCGATGGCATGCAAGTACAAGTACAACACCAAGTCAATGCCATTGAAGATTGCAGTTGTCAAATATGAAGCGATGTGATGAAGGTATGAGGTTTGACTCCCAAATCATTATCCCAGAAATTGACTTAGCTTCTGCTTTGCGAAATGGAAGAGCCATGATGGTACTATTTAAAAGTCTGTCACAGTTGTGCTACGCGCGGCCTCCATGCCTCAGAGCGAGTGCCCCGCAAGTACCCGGAGGGCAGAGCGACAGACAATTAAAACGATCACTTTAAACTTTTCTGTCAATTGACAAGCAGGTGACAACCAGTGCACGACATAAAACATGAGATTTAAAATGCAATTTATTAAATCCCACTTTTATAGGATACGTGCAGTGAATCAAAGTCTGCATCTCGCCCTGTCCAAACAAGCGTGCAGATTCCCACGTTCAATTGCTGCAATGTGCAATTAATGACCGGTCACCAGCCGTGTGTATGGAGTGCGCAGGCCCCGTGGGAATTCTCTCACGGTAAGGAATCTCACTGCACCCCGGCCGTACCGTGAGGAGTGGGGAGGAATGACCTTGACACAAAATGCCCAGAGAAGTTGTCGGCATGGAATGTCAACGTGGATGACACCCCGAGTGTTGTGTTGGTTCATGATCACAACCAGTCTGCCTGCAGGAGAGGATCTGAACACCTGCGAAGGTGTAATGGATACGATCGGGTCTGTCTCGAACGTGCGCCCAATGATACAAAGCTCATGAGCCGTCGCACTCTGTCTCGGCAGTACACAGCTTATCTTTGGCAAAACGAACTTGACTGCACTCAGCCGCTCCAAGGCCCCACACGCTGCTGGACCTGGATCTCTGGTTCACCTCCAAGACCTCCTCTGTGTTGTTTCTCCCGAATACTCATCGTTTCACCTTTTATTGTAACGACGCAAGGTCAACCCCAAGACAAGGTGATAGTCTGAATTCAAAGATTGACCAAAGCTTGACCGTCGGTTCCGAGCATCATTTTCCATGACGAATCTTTCACCCAGTCCATCTCTCCCCAATGTTGGAGTGGAGCTCTCATGTCAATCAAACATTGTAGCCTCGACAAAAGTCATCCTCAAAGTTCTGTTGACAATCCATCACGGCGTCGCGATGCCAATGACGTATCCAGTTGTCTGTGAACATATCCTTTCACCCAATACGTGGAACATGGATTTAATTCAAGTTGCCTTTCTCGCAGTAACCATCAGAATTATGTAATGCAAGTTGCCTTTGACACAACCTACAATACTTACCATTTCCAATTATATAGAATTTATGAATCTGTAACAGTTGTTACACTGCAAAGATGCATGTCCATCATTTAGAGCCAAATACTGAATGGTAATTGCAGAGATGATGGAGCTACCACCAACCATCGTGCTGAATTGCTGCCACCAATGTCGTCATCACATTGTAGAAGTTCTCGTGTGTATCCATCCTTACTATGCCGTCTCCAAATGGCTCCCAAAAAGTCACGCAAGTCGTACACAGCAGCTTTAAAGGCGGTTGGAGGCGGTTAAGTTTGCTGAGGAAAATGGTGGGAATATGGCTGCGCATGTGAAATACGGTGCCAGGGAGAAATGTGTTTTTGCCTGGCAGATGTAATGAGTGAGCACTGACGGCGATTCTGTAGCTCGTTTTAAATACTGTACCGCTATGTGACAACAAACATGTTTAAAAACGATTTACATTCCTCATTTATCCGAAAGGTCATCCCACAATGCAATTCAAATAATATGCACAAGCAAGCTCAATATTCACGACCCTGGAAGTACCACATGCAGTGATGTGTTGTGAGTGTCAGGGAGGAACTAACACCTCGATTGTTCTGACTGACTCTCAGTTTTGCTACCTACAGTGGTTTATTTTGCTTTGTCTTATACTCCAAATAAACTTAGCTATGAATGAAGGAAAGAAAAATGGGAAAGTTAACCAATTTGACTTGTACTCCACATTGACTTATACACGGAAAAATGTGGTATTCGAGCGTGAAGTAGGGATAACGTCGAGGAAAAAACAAAAAACAAAAGGAAAGGCATTTACCATGCTTCGTGCTGCTTGCCAGAACTCTGTACGGCGTCAGTTTCAGATCCAAGTTTTCCTTACGCAGAAGCTGCCAGAAAAAAATAAAAAATAATAAAAAGTCATGCAATGGCAAGTTTATAATATTGTGATGGTCGTTCAGGAACATGACGGCAGGCGAGGGAAGCATGGCATGTTGCCAAGCTATGACAGCTCTGATTCCCAGCTATGCGAGCACAATCTGCCATGCGACGGACAAAACCATTTCAGACTTGTAACACGACCCTGATCTTTGTTCTACTCCAGACATGATTTAAATTTGGAGAGGTTGGAGCCCACAAGTTCCCATCATGCGCTGCCTTTTTGGCTGCTTGTTGCATCATTAGTTAGGGGTGCGGCTATACCGCTGATGCAGTGCCCCTATTACCAGTATACTGGTGATCATTTCGCCGACCTCGGAAGGATGACAGGCTGAGTCAACCCCCTGGTGTTAATTCAGTGGAAAAACGGGGCTCGAACTCAGGACCCTAGGATCCCAAACCACCACCCTAACCGCTAAGCCAGCACCAGGAGCCCACAAGTGAAAGACAAGTGTAAAGTCATGAGATTAGGCAATAAACTCTTGTTGCACAACATCTCACCACTTTGTATCCAAGCAATTTCAGTGGGAAACAGCACAAAAGGTTTTTGCATGAAATTCTATTTTGGATGGGGAGGGGGGGGAATAATAATAATAATAATAATAATAATAATAAAATTTTAAAAATCGAATTCTGATTTCCAACAAGACTTGAACAAATCGATTCAGGCTTCAGTTACAGTGTGGAAAATAAATAATCGTTGAAATTTTCATCCAGATTAAAGTGGAAATTTGAATGTGCACAGCAACCCAAGGTACGTGGATGAGCATGCACAATCAATAGAAAATAGGAAAATTAAAAACACATCGAGATTTTAATCTGGGATTTCAACATCATGAGATTATAATGTCACATGTGATGCCAAACAGGAAAACACTGTCTCTCTGTCTCTCACTGTGTGTCTGTGTTGTCTCTGTCTCTGTCATGGACTTTCTACATGCAATTGCTTTGTGCATGTGCTTTGTGTTGTTTCCGTGCCTCGTACAAGGCCAAATTGCCACCTTCGTCTCCAGAAATCCATCTGTTGGAGCAAAAACTATAAAAGCAAATCAACAATACTGAATGTAAAATGAATAGTGCTTTGGGATACCCAAACCTTAAATGTAACTAAAATAATTTTTTTAATCACGATTTAACCCGGTAAGTTAAACCCCATGCTGTCAGAGCCACGTGCATCTGCAAGCCCTTGATCCTAATGTATCCTCCACAGGGATACCGCACAAAATATTCACCGTTCATCTTAATTGCTTAAAAACTCCATGCAATCGGTGTACAGTATGCCCCTCTCATTCCGTTTAATAACACCAGGTAGGTCGACTCAGGCTGTCACCCGACGGAGGTCGGCAAAATGAGTGCAAGCTTCCTGGAAGTAGGGGGGCACTGCATCAGCAGCACAGCCACGCTCCCAGCAATGATGCAACAAGCAGCCGCAGGCTGCGTACGAAATAATAATCATATGCAGAAACCGATCACCCAAGCAATGTAACCCTTAACCCTAATGCCTATGAAGAGGAAGTGAACGCGGACATTTATCTCCAAATTCATTTTCTCCTCCATCTGCAGATATGGGCACTCCAAATGCTGCAGTTTATGAAGCTCTCGATTATGGTTCAGTGACCAATCTCATATATTTCCTTGCGAGTCGTAAGAGGCAACTAAAGGGTTGGCATCGGGAAGGGCTTTCCGGCTATAAAAACATTGCCTCAAAAAGGAACCATGATTGTCATGGGGCCTGCAAGGCTAACCCCTGCTCTAGCAGGGAAAATGGCCTTAAAATATGTGTGTGTGTGTGTGTGTGTGTGTGTGTGTGTGTGTGTGTGTGTGTGTGTGTGTGTGTGTGTGTGTGTGTGTGTGTGTGTGTGTGTGTGTGTGTGTAAGATTGGTCACACACACACACAATCATACATTTCATTTATTAATTATTATTATTATATACATATATACTGTATATATATATACTGTATATATATACATATATAGGAGTTAAATTTCAGCATACTCCACTTACTGTTGCCTCCGTGCCAAATCCAAAATTAATAGAGAAATACACCTAACCTCAACCTATGAACAAGCAGGTACTCTTTAGGACTCAAAATGATCTGATCAGAGCATTATAATGTAAATAACCTTGGTTCCTTGAAAAGGAAGGTTAAAATGAAAATGGGGATTGCGGCCAAATTTTTCAGGTAGATTAGGTAGGCAAGAAGCATTTTTTTTTTTAATTTTTGGCACAAAGTAAACTCGATGTTAAAGGGGAACACAAACGCTCAGACCATCTCGACGCTAATCTATCCATTGATACCCTACAAAATAGATATGATATGAGGATGCCATAGCCACGATTTTAAGGGTTAATCCCGCAATTGAAGGACTTGTGATTTTTGACTCCCGCCCATGAGTGATGCTTTGTAGAAAGCTGACCTTGTCCATGAGCGAAATTATCTGCAGGATAAGTTGGTCTTGGCGTAGATCATCACCATGCTTAAAGATGACCAGATACTCCTCACGATCCACTGTGCAAAACACCAGCTTGGCAGGCATGAGGGCACTCTGACAACAAGATTGTACCAATGATGCAGAAACAATTCTCTCAATGTTATTTTTTAAAATAATTTTCTGAATGTCGAAAACAAAAGTATGACAAACAAAATAAAATAATCACGATAATAGCTAAAATAAATTAATTAAAGAAAAATAAGCCCTTCAAAAAACGACAGAGCTGGGAGCTTTGTAAAAGTCCAGGGACTTTGCATGCTGTACACAGCCCTATTGTGTTCCTTATACTCACTTTAAAGAGTGTTGTTTTCTCAGGTTTGATGGAATCAATATTGAGCTCTGGGTCCAATGGAAGTGGAATCGGGTCAAAGTTGACAAAGTTTGATTTTCCAACCTCCATCTCTCCGAGCAAGCTTTGTAATCTCTCTATCTGTGAATAAAGCAGAGTCAATGAGGCATACGTCGGCATCGTCAGTACCAGTACCTAATGAAGAACAAGACGTGAATATCAAGGCATAAGATTTAGAAAACACTTTGCAGGGGGCGCAAGTCCAACTCTGTTTGACAAAGTAATACAAGGACCAACACTTCACAGTTTTTATATTGCACAACATCACCTTTTTTCGTCGGTTCCCACTTTCACGTTGTACCGCCTTCATGAGGTTCACAAGGCGGTTCACAAATCTTTGTTGCTCAGCTAGCACACAGCGTCGTAATCGCGTCTCCTTCCCACCCTGACAAATCACATGCGGAGCAATATTCTTATTATGCAAGTTTATGATGCCAGCATTAATGATCTCATAAAAGGATGTTAATAAATGATCGATTATTATTCTCATCCGTAATCATAATCTTCAAAAGAACCTTTCACCTTACTCAGGGCTCGACATTAATGGGTGTCCGGAGCACTGAATTTTAGCGTCGGGCCCCCAAATTTTACAAGTGGTTGGGAATTGGATGCCCAGTCGGGCACCTGGTGTTGGCTTAATGGTTAGGGTGGTGGGCTTGGGATCTGAGGATCCTGAGTTCAAATCCCCCTCGGCTGTTGAATTAATACCAGGTGGGGTTGACTCTGCCTGTCATCCTTCCGAGGTCGGCAAAATGAGTGCCAGCATGCTGGTATCCTGTGTCGGAGTGGCGACCCATTCAGAATTGTGCCCAATAGCCAAGGAGACTGCTCAGGCAGCACCAACGCTCTGTACAGAGTATGGTCCCGATGGATGGATGGAGTCGGGCACCCTCAAAAATCGCATAATGAACATAAATTGTGACAAAATTTATGACCGCCAGGATCAGAGCAACAAGGCTTTTGAAATCCACTTCGTATGATGAAATATATCACCAAATGTAGAGGTACTATTAATAATCCTCAAATGCACTGCACTCGCATGTGGCCTGCGGAATGATGCAGCTAACTTGTGAATACATGAACCAGGATGGGAGAATGATTCACAATTTGATGATCACCTCTGAGCTCCATCCAAAATAATGTATGTTGCACTGCATGGACTTTATACACAAGACTGGCCATTTCTAGAAACTTCGCATTACTGGAACCTACCAACGATCGAAAGGAGATTGTAGTTTTGATTTTTATGTTTGAATTTGGGTGAAAAATTGCAAACTGACTGTGGTTACTGATGTGGAATTCATATCAAAATATTTTCATTTTTACCACGTGTTGTGGCAAATCATTTCACTATTGCTCATTATAAGCAGTCAAAATTCAAACTCAAATTCTATTTTTCCCCCTTCATTCATGATCAACGTTTTAGAAAACAAGTTTTACAGTTTTCTCTTTATTTTTATTGTTTTTTGGCTTTTTTCTGGGAACCCAAAATTTTACTTCAGACACCCAGAAATATAAAGATGACAATAAATGTGTGCCTGGCAGGAAACCCGAAAAAAATAAAGTTCGTGTGGAGCCCTGCCGCTTACTTACCACCACTGTGAATCAGGAAATTTATGCACTTTCCTTTCCTTGATGTTCCTGAGTGTGTTCGGGTTAGGGTTATACGTGTGTGTGTGTGTGTGTGTGTGTGTGTGTGTGTGTGTGTGTGTGTGTGTACATATACATATATGTAGAGTTGCGGTTCTGCAAAACTGCATGCCTCTAAGGCAATGGCACCCAACATACAGTGATCCCCAAGCAGTTATTTCGTTAGTCCGTGCAGTCAGACCTTCCCCTCATGTCCAGTGGGTTAACGGGACGAAGTGCGTTGCGTGGGTCAAATAGCTCGGTCTATTAATTATATCTCTATCTTCTATTCTGATTTCTATACCAACCCTTTCCTTTTAGCCATGGTACAAATCAAATCAAGCAAGCAAGCACACCACGATATGAAGAGCAAACACACTACGCAGCCTCCCGTGGGAGAATCACCAGAAGAACAAACTCACGATACGGCACGTATATAGTGCGCCATTTCATTCAAATCTGCGTGCCAATTTCCAACGGCATCTCACCTTGCTCACCACTCGCTCACTAAAAACTCACCACCTCGACCACCAACACCTCCCGCACATAGGAAAAATATTCCCGCATCTCCTTGTACCCCTGTATCGATACAATTTGCCACTAAACAGAGAAGGGCGGCACGGCTCGGGCTGTACTCAAACCGCGTGATGCGGGCACGAGTGACAGATGTTGATAGCACCAACCGCATCTCGCCAGAAATGTCCCGGGTGAACACGCAGGATTGATATGACCCTCGTCCAGTTGCCAGAACACGGCAAGATGGGCGCCGAGGAGGGGCCACGGGAAGAGTGATCCGGGAGTTTGGTACGGAGTTCCGGGCCGTGTCGCGCCGGATGTACGAATGACACCGCTTCCGGCCACAGGAGCCTGGCAGAGCGTGGCTAGTGCCGCTGTGGCCCAATAGAGAAGCAGGATTCGGATCACAACGCGTCACTTCAGTCTCACCCCCACCCTTTGCCCCGCTTATAAAAGGCGGATCGCGGAGCCAATCGCCCTCTTTTTCGCCTCTCGGCTTCTCCCTCTTCTTCACTGCTCCACGCTGCCTCGCCCATCACGCGCTCCTCGCTGCCTCTGCCCGTCGCCGCCTCTTCGCTGCCTCTGCCCGTCGCCGCCTCTGCCCGTCGCCGCCTCTTCGCTGCCTCCGCCCGTCGCCCCCTCTTCGCCGCCTCTGCCCCTCGCCGCCTCTTGCCGCCTCTGCCTGTCGCCGCATCTTCGCTGCCTCGCCCGTCGCCGGCCTCCTCTGCCCGTCGTGTGCGCTTCGCCGCCCTCTGCTCTTCGCCGCCTCTGCCCGTCGCCGCCCCGTCGCCTCCTCTGCCCGTCTCCGCCTCTTCGCCGCCTCTGCCCGTCTCCCCCTCTTCGTCGCCTCGCGTCTCCACCTCTGCCCGTCGCCGCCTCTTCGCCGCCTCTGCCCGTCGCCCTCTTGCCGTCACCGCCTCTGCCTGTCGCCGGCTCTTCGCCGCCTCTGCCCGTCCCGGCTCTTCGCTGCCTCTGCCGTCGCCGGCTCTTCGCCGCCTCTGCCCGTCGCCGGCTCTTCGCTGCCTCTGCCCGTCGCCGGTCTTCACTGCCTCTGCCCTCGCCGGCTCTTCACTCACGGTTGTGTGCGATGACGTGCTTAGTCCAGAGGACTGTGCGGAGCGCACGTTGCTACGAGCCCCGGCAAAGTGACTAAACCGGAGATATATGCACCGACTCTTGAGGTGGAACGCTCAAGCAGATGTCCCACAGAGGACATGCTACATTCACAGACCTATCGCGACTATGTTCGGATCTTTTTGCTCACGCATTCTTTCTTCCTCCTGTCTTTACACCCCTCTATCTCGTCTCCCTTTGGACGCACATAAGCATCCATTTGCTGACTTGCAATCACAGTTTCCTCTGCACAACACCCACCCCCCCCCCATATTGCACTGCACCACACCCCATCTCCACACCTTAGACACCAGTATTCTCCCTCCTACCTCCCTAAGCGTACTGGGTTGCGTGTTCGCCGACCGCGCCAGGTATTGCGAGGCCGTTTATCCTCATCTGCTCTGTTCTTTCTGGATACTAATCTTCCTCGGGTTTGTGTTTGGTGGTGTGGGTACGTGATGCACCTGTCGTAGCATAAGTTAAGATTGTAGAACTTCTAAAGGGATAAGTCTGCTCTTTGTCTGCTTTGTAAATTGCTTGCTCTTTTGTACACCCCACAAAATTCCTTGCTATCCCCTGCTACACTACCAATAAACCCATTCACTTGCCACATACAGTACCTTTCCTCACTTGATTGTAAATAATGCTGCGTAGCAATGTTCCCAGCTCTTTTCGTCTTTTCCTTCATTGGCCAACATGGTTCATATCCTAGCCTAGCGGACGTTATCCCCAACATCTGTTTTCGAGCCGGTACGTACTTGGCAGTTACGCTCGCGCTGCATCTGATCCGGTTGAACAAGTGTACCGAGGGCGTGTCCCCCGTAATTAATCACATGACCATAAGGTAAACGCGTATTATTAGACAGAGGAATCAAAGTCACGTGGTCAAGTTATTGACATTCAGTCGATTAGCGGACCGCCGTGCTACGGAGTTATTCGTGAGCGACGGCCTGCGATCTGAGAGTCTGGTGGGAACCCGAGGTAGTTTCCGCCTCCCCCCCCCCCCACCCCGCCCACCCCTCGTGTGTCTTCTCCCCCGATCCCCGGTCCACAACAATATATATATAATATATATATATATATACTTATATATCATATATGCTGTTGTAGTGTATATATATAATATATAATATATATTATATATATATAATAGTTATATGTATAATATATATGTATATATACACACACACATTTAAAAGGATGTTATATCTTTCACAGTGATACTTAATTCTCACTACTTTCATTGTCTTCACTACTCCAGAGTACCTTGATGTTCCTGTGTCTATAAGTACGCAATCGTATCAGGAGGTTTAAGGTCCATGGACTGTAGCCAACCTTCCTGGATGTGGCCACAGAGGAAACTTGATCAAAAAAAAAAATTGTCTAATAAGATTTCGAATCTGAGGAGAAAAGCAACTCAACTACACACTGCCAAACAGAGATTCAGCTCGAACCTTCAGATACCAAGGTACAACCGTTTCAACTCACACCATCCGTCGATCACTCAATGAAAGGGGGTTTTGTGGGAGGAGACCCAGGAGGGCCCCACTGCTGAGAGAGACATAAGAAAGCCCGACTGGAATTTGCCAAAACACACTTGAACAAGCCAAAATCATTCTGGGAGAATGTCCTGTGGACAGACCAGACCAAATTAGAGTTTTTTGGTAAAGCACATCATATTAAACACCCTGTGGAGATCTTTATTAAAACAGCAGTTGGAGAAGCAACTTCAAATATGGAGAACTGGAGCAGTTTGCCACAAGTAGAGTGGAACAAACTACCAGATAGAGAGGTTGTAGAAGCTCATTC